>JAODUO010000254.1:255000-382500 GCA_025642075.2 Ridgeia piscesae | reverse complement strand
ACTGACACTCGGGATCCATCGGGTCTCCTTCAAACGATCACTTGTGGTTGTTGCTTTTAGCACATTGCAATTGGCTGTTGACAGTTTTGGCAGACTGTACATGACATGAAGTCACATTTACTTTTTCCAAGTTGCAAACATTTTGAAATGTATTAATTTGTAAGTATAGAATTTCAAACATCATGCATCTATACATTTCTCATTAAATATATTTAAGACAAGAAACTGTTGATTTACTCATTGTGAAGGAGATATTAATGACGATATGTGGTGCATTAAAAGGCCACATTTTAAGCGAGTTCACTTGAATATAGAAACAACATTGTAATTTCATATTGGATTATTTTCTCATGTCTTAAGGTGAATCGAACCATCTTATTTTGTCACTTACGTTAGCAATTTAGCCAATCAGATGGCAGCACTGATGCGTCTAAGATCACATCAGTGCAGCACTTTGGGACGATTTCTCCACTGATTGGTTGGTATGGAGGTGATGCGACAACACTCGATTGCTGGATTAGTTCTTTAGAATCGTCTGACCTGCCAGATGTATTTGCAACCACAGAGGAGGCCACCAATCAACAGAGTGGACAGTTAATATACTTATCATGTCCACTCTCATATGTGATCGTTGATCCATGTAAATATGGCCATCAAGCAGTAGCCTTGATGTTATCATGGTAGAATTACCCTATTGAGTCCCAGGTGATTTGCCTCATTCACTGGTCTTGTACAGGCGTTCTCCCGTGGAATGCATGATTTCTCCTGCTGAATGGACCATTTCTCCCTGCGTCATTTGCCTCCATTGACTTTGTCATAAACTAGTTGGTGACGTTTACACGTATTTTTGTCCTCTTTAATAAGTGGTGTAATTCAGCAAAGTGCTTCTGCGCTGTAAATTAACTATGACGAGGCATTTTGTATATGATCAAATGTATAAATTATCCAAAAACATTAAGTCCATCTTTGTGTTAATTAGTTTCTAATTCTTGTCCTTATAACGAGTGGAACTTTAGACTTAGTCACGGATGCCAGTTACACTTTGAATATACATTCATGGAATAATTGAAATTCTGACATCCATGTTTACCTGTAATTGTTGCAGACCCCGACCATCTAGATGGAACATTTACTACTTATTAATAACTATTTGATTTTGTAAAAGGAACCATGTGAATTGATAGTGTTGAGTGCGTCATACCTCAGGGTTGATTTCCAGTCTTTGCCATTGAATTGGTATAAGTAGGTTTACAGACTTATGTGTGGCCATTGGATTGATTTATCTACTGGTCATCATGATACTAAATATAATTTCTGCAATCTTGTTATTGAATTGATCAGCAACCAAAGCACAACAGAATGTTCATTCAAAGAATGTGTACCATTGCTGCTTTGCTGATTTATGCAAACCTGTTCTGGTTGTCTCTCTGGTTTGGCAAGTAATTAACAAGGACAGCACATGCTGGCCTACCGTATGTCTTGGTCTTCTGTGACATATCGGCCATTAAAACAAACTGGTTACAAGGCCATTTCACTCAACTTGATGCAGAATTGTAAGCCCCTGAGTGTATGTAGGACTAAGCCTTGCATGGCTCATTTGATAATAAGCCACAAGTGCTTGTCTAGAGAAGATTAATGACTCTTAGAATGGTTCATTTGCATAAATGAACCTGCCTTCTGATTTTGCATTTGGAGCACATACCACAATATATGTTGGCTATTCTCTGCAGAATTTGTGAGACAGAGATATGATGGTCATGTGGATGAAATGTGGGTTCTATGCAGTCAAGTCACGTGTAAGGGTAATTTAGTGAGGCACCATATGAAGCAGTCTCTGGGTCACCCTGTGTTCATCAGACTGTTATTACACTTGCATTGGCTGATATTGTGTTGGTGCAACCAGAGGAATTATAAAATGCTGACACTTTATACTGTATTATTCAGATGTTGTCTGTTCTTCAAGATAACCTCACTGATTTCAAGAGTTGATACCTGTCATTTCTGTTTGGGCTTAGTCATTCATCATCCATGTCTGCTTGTTGGCCCTACATATTTCTGAGGTTTTTCCTGCCCAAAAACTATATTAGCCAATATTGAATATATTGTTCATGGCTCCAAGAATGGTTTATTGTAAATATTTTAAACTTACTTTGGAGCATAATGTCGAAGTTGAGTACGACGTTTCGATCCGTCAGCGACCGACCTTGTTCCACATGTACCTCAAACCGGCGAACACCCTGCGCTCGATGGTAGTACACCCTAAAGACGTGTGGAACCATCTATAACATCACGTGTGACATCGACAGCAGCCATACATACATAGGTGAAACCAAGAGAACACTCAGCCAGAGATTCAAAGAACATACAAACCTGGATAAACCAACAAGTGTAGGAGACCATTGCCGGGCCACAGGACACTCAGTCCATGAAGAACACAGAAATACTAACGCGTGAATCCAACTGGCACAAGAGGAAAGTTTAGGAGGCTATATATATATCAAACAGAGAGCCCCTACCATGAACAGAGACCAGGGATACCATCTGCCTGCCATCTACAACCAAATTATCCGCCGAAATCTGAGGCAACACACGTGACACCAGTACGTGAACAAGGTCCGTAGCTGACAGATCGAAACGTTGTACTCAACTTCGACATTATGCTCCAAAAGTAAGTTAAAAATATTTACAATATATTAGCCAACATTTACATGGGTGCACATTGGAAGGGAACCACAGGGAAGTTTGGTTGATTAAGTGTTCCACAGTTTTCTGGCAACTTACTGCATCACACCTTTCACTGACAATGGGCTGGCTTGTGCCCGTGTCACTGGTGGTGACGATGAGTACCTGAACATCTGTAAGACACCTGTAGTGTGATGTCCCATGTTCAACATTGTCTTGACATGAAAAGCAGAACTGCACGCTTGTGTTGTTTATGTAACATCTTCTTGTTGAATGCTTGAGGCACTTTGCAAGTTTAGAACCTAACATTCTAGTGACGCACAAGTATTGATAGACATTATAAATGGTGTAAAAAGATGTGTGTGCATGCGTGTATGAGTGAGTTTGCATGCATGAACATTTTGCAATATGGTTATTGAAGAAACATGCCAGCGAAAATCGTTGCATCACGATGGGTGATGCTATGACTTTGGCACACTTACAGTGGTCAAAGACGACTGTGGTCAATTCTTGGAACAGCCCTTCTTGGGTCGTACAAGATATTTCAGTGTTGAAACAAGCCTGACAACAAGGCTTGTCCCTTGATTCTGCCTGCTCTGGTCAAGTGGTCAGTTACTGATTATCAATGCACTCTGACTGGTGGGTCATCAGGCCAGTCTTTCTGTTCTTGTCTACAAACCTCGCTCATTATCTGACATGCACTGGATGGAATCAGTAATAATCTTGTAGCCAGTGGCTGTATCTAACTAGCCGTGTTCCCTGAACTCAGCTTCAAGGGGAATCCCCTCATGGTCAGATACTGGGTCGTAAATTTTGCACTTCTTCCTATCTTTTCTCTACATCTACACTTTGTCTACTTTCAGGTTAGAACAACAGAATCGTACATGTCATGGTTTCTTTTAGTCATGTTTAGACATTATGCCTATGCTACTGGACAGAGGTGGATGTTCTTCGTAGTGGCTGAATGGAGATTCAGCTTTGTTGTTAACCATTTCAGTGTAAACCAACTCACACTGACATGTCAGAAGTTCAAAGACATTTTTGAGGCTTGTACACCATTCTAAAGATGTATGTTATGCCCTTAATGTTCTAATGTAAATTTGTGAGCTATAATTATATTTACTGGGAAGACAGATATTTTTCTAATTAATGCAATAAATGTATTACTTAGATGGTACATGATAACTTACTTTCACTAATATATGCACTTAGGCCATCATTCAACATGTTTTGCATGGTATGCCAACAATTTATTTTATACTACTTGACTACTTGTGGTTTATTTTCTCCAAAATTTTATAATTTCTCAATTTAAAATGGTGTAATGGACACCAGCCATTATGCCAGTAGATGGTGAAAAATGAAATTGGAGCAGTTGGCGGTGTGGGACATCTTAACAAAACCAGTGATTGGTGAAGTTGGCTCTGTGGCATGGAAATAGGAAACATACGTAGGTTCTTCTGTTTTCTGTTTTCATCTCTGGCTCCCTCAATGACGTACTGTTTCCGTGTGTAATTCATCAGAGATGTCCCAGAGCAATCTAAAATGACAATGGTATTCTACTGTCAAGGATGTCATATAGGAACAATTTCATTAGGGACATTATTAGCTAAGCTAATGATGTTACTGACCAAACTAATGATCTTAGTGGTGTGCTCTTGCAGCACAACAGACTGTGGTTGCTCAAGGTGTCACTAGGAGTTTCTCATCCTGTCATGCCTCTGGGGTGTTCTTTGATGTGGCCATGTAGCTTGGATGTATGAAGTCATCAAGTTGGTTTCATCAGTCATCGTCAGTCAGGCTGTGGCACAATGAGGCTGTCTCGACTCGTTGTTTAAGTTCCAGTGTAGATCTTCAGTCTGCTCATTTACTCAGTGTATTGTCATGTAGCTAGTTATGAAACACCCATTACCGGTAGATGTGTTTGTCATATCGTGGGTAACTGTTGTCACGTTTTGGTAATGTCTGACAACCATCTTCTTTCCTGCTCATAGTAGAACCCAGTATTGGGCAGTGAATCGGGGGACATTTGACAGACATGTACCTCAGTCGTACCTTTATATTGCATGTTAAGCAATTGTGTTTGTATTGTAGAACTGCTCTTCATTGGTGATCATGCTTAAGTGGAATATCCTCAAAATATCCCAAGTGTATGTGATCTGAATTTTTTAAATCTTGTGTTCTATCTAGAGCACTCAGAGATCTGATCATATATGTGATGTGTCTGCATAGTCTCATGTCTTGTTTGTCTCTGGTTGCAAGTCTCATGTTGTTGCACAGTTGTTGATGTCAAGTGCTCTGTTGTTCCAGGTAGCAAGTTCCTGTGCAGCGTTTTGGTGGCACCGGTGAAGAATGAAGGCAACGAGACGATCCTGTTCATTCTCAACCTGGAGGACATCACTGATGCTCCCATCAAGAGTGACTCCTACAGGAACTCACTCAAAAACAGTACGTACACTTCGCTGTCCAATCAGTTTATTGTAATCCGTGTTAATTAAATTAAGTAAACTATTTTTTTTTTTGAAAATATAAACTGACACAGAATTTGTAGATGTATGTAACATTCTGTGCAAACACACCCTGACAGAGGATATAATGTTCATCGCACTTAATTTATATATTGATTGGTATGGTTATCACTGTTGTATGCAGATTTCAGATATCGTTAAGATAAACGCCCCTTGCTATGTTAAAAAACAACATTCAAAGAAGTTAAATGCTAAAATCTAAGTGCATCCTTAACTTGGTAATTTTGTGAGTGTGCATCATAGATGTATGAAGGTTCTAAAGGGTTAATTTTACTCACTTCCCAATATTTCATCTCCCACTGGTTAACTTCCAAAATTAAATTATGGTATAGTTATTCTCTATGCCAAATGATATAGCAAGTCAACTTTCCCTCAGTATGTCAACAATCAAGAGGTTTAAAAATAAAATTTCCCTCAAGGTATTTTTGGATGTTTAAAAAGTTTTTACTGACAGTCCAAATATTAGAATGTACACAATATTTTTATGTAGTATCCGTCGTTTACCATAGCCAATATTGATATATTACGAAGGCATATATTCGCTTCAGAAAGCATATCTGCAGAATGTGTTAAATTATGCAACAGTTATTAATGCTGTTCATCCTGTTTGTACAATTCTAATTTTAAATGTTTATATTTACTCACAACATTATGTTCTATGTACCAATCACGACCCTTGGGAAGATAAAATGTATAATTTATAAGGTTATTGTGAATAAATAATGCTTGTTGTCCCCAGATCGCCACAAGAGTTTCCGCCTCCGCCTTCCTTCCATCCGGCGTGACATCCGCCGGGCGTCATGCAAGGGCAACGAACTGTCGGATGTTGAGAACCCTGACGAGAGCATGCCTCTCAGTCACATCACGCTGCCTGCAGACAGCACCATGTCGGCTGTCGTCATGTACGACCGGAGGTTGGGGGAGGCAGACTTGCTCGGGGACCGCAAGAACCGGTCGACGGTGGACTTCCAGGAGGGCAGTCAGGGGAGTTTACGGAAGGCGTCCTCCCTCGAACACCTCAACAGCCGTTCACACATGCCCTCCACTGGTAATGCTGCGTTCCGGCTATCGTCACACAGTGCTGGTAGGTGGCGCCACCTGTAGACTGGTCGGTGCAATTTTCGGTGCTGGGCTCGTCGTAGATCGTTATTGTGTCGGTGGCGTCACCTATGGAGCGATTGTGCATGTTACTAACTCGTGTCGTGGTTGAGGGATCTTTCGGTGTCCTGCTAGGTGTTTGACGTGTTGTGTTGTACTTGTGGACGTATTGTGTGCAGGTGTCGGCTTGTGCTGATATATTGACCCCTGACCCATCTGATAAATGTGCCAATGGTCCAGACTGTTTTGGAAGTTGCCAAGAAGCTTTTCTCTGTCGATATTTTGGCATAATTGTTGACAGTATTCTGAATATCTAACAGACTGGAAGCCAGACATATGTTACAGTTTTGAATTTTGTTGTTTAATGAGAAACCGTTATGTAAACTATGTGAGCAGTTGTTTATTTGTATTATGTGGGTGTTTGTGAAAAAGCCATTTTTGGGGACATGATGTTGGTGGTTGTTACTTTGTTGTGGTGGGTGTTGAGTTTACCCCTTCAAGTGTTGTGGTGGGTGTAGAGTACCCCTTCAAGTGTTGTGGTGGGTGTTGAGTTTACCCCTTCAAGTGTTGTGGTGGGTGTAGAGTACCCCTTCAAGTGTTGTGGTGGGTGTTGAGTTTACCCCTTCAAGTGTTGTGGTTGGTCTTGAGTTTACCCCTTCAAATGTTGTAGTTGGTCTTGAGTTTACCACTTCAAGTGTTGTGGTTGGTCTTGAGTTTACCACTTCAAGTGTTGTGGTTGGTCTTGAGTTTACCCCTTCAAGTGTTGTGGTTGGTCTTGAGTTTACCACTTCAAGTGTTGTGGTTGGTCTTGAGTTTACCACTTCAAGTGTTGTGGTTGGTCTTGAGTTTACCCCTTCAAATGTTGTAGTTGGTCTTGAGTTTACCCCTTCAAGTGTTGTGGTTGGTCTTGAGTTTACCACTTCAAGTGTTGTGGTTGGTCTTGAGTTTACCACTTCAAGTGTTGTGGTTGGTCTTGAGTTTACCCCTTCAAGTGTTGTAGTTGGTCTTGAGTTTACCACTTCAAGTGTTGTGGTTGGTCTTGAGTTACCCTTCAGTGTGGTCGGTTTGTTTACCACTTCAAGTGTTGTGGTTGGTCTTGAGTTTACCCCTTCAAATGTTGTAGTTGGTCTTGAGTTTACCACTTCAAGTGTTGTGGTCGGTGTTGCGTTTGCCACTTCAAGTGTTGTGGTTGGTCTTGAGTTTACCCCTTCAAGTGTTGTGGTTGGTCTTGAGTTTACCACTTCAAGTGTTGTGGTCGGTGTTGCGTTTGCCACTGAAGTGTTGTGGTCGGTGTTGCGTTTGCCACTGAAGTGTTGTGGTCGGTGTTGCGTTTGCCACTGAAGTGTTGTGGATGTTCAGTTGTAGTAAGTGCTCAATTGGATCACCAGGCAGCAAATTAACATTCAAAGTGTTGTGTTTGTTCATTCTTAGAAGGTTTGATAACGCAGGCATTGTGATGAAAGTTAATCATTGAAGTTTGTAATTGGTGCTTGGTTGTAGATAGGTGCATTAATTTCCCTCGTCTGTTGTGTGTTCCCGTGTTGTTGTGTATTGGGTCTATGGGTCCATAAACTGTGTCTGCGTGATGCTTGGTGAATCCGCATCGGCAAACTGTTCCTCTAGTGTGCCTCTGACTGTCGACAGTGAGCAGAGGTCAGCCACGCCAACCCTTCCTGCCTACACACAGGGCTCGACATTAATGTGTATCTGCTCGTATGGCATAAGTAGTTACCCATGTTACATTGTCCGGGACACTGTGTGATAACGCAAGTTGATTGAGTCACAAGATGTACTGTTTACTGGCATAGTATTATACATGTAGTAAGAAAGAGTGAACTATTTGACATTAGATTTTAATTGAAGGTGTCATGGAGTTTGATCTTGCATGCACATATCATATGTCGCTGCTTTCCTGTCACCATGAGACTAGTGCCAAGTTTGTTACCAGATGGCGCCAGTACTACTCTTTACACCTTTCAGACACTAGGCAGAGCAGTGTTAGGTCAACAAAATTCAAAGTTAGGTGTCCTTCTTTAAGAAAAAACCTTCACTGGCACGCCTCTGTTATATGTCCCCATTTTGATTTGAAATGTGAACATTTCTACTACCCAGAAAGGTTAAACACAATTCTTCCACATAAAAACACAAATCACAATTATTGTAGTATTAGAATAATTATTTCTTACGCATAGTAATGCACTTGCATTGTCATCTTGTGTATAACACAGTTTTTGTGGGACAAGTAAATTTCTGTTGGGACAAGTAAATATGAATTAGTGTTTGTCCTAGGGACAGTTGCTCCCTGTGAGATTATGCCGAGCCCTGTACTTGGTGTTGTCCCTGTCAGTCGAATGATGCTCATGTGTTCCTCCCTACTCTTGCCCCCTTCCAGACATACTTGTAGTTCGACGAACCTGTAGGCGTGACCGTGCTTACACACTCGACGGAAGTAAGTCACCCTCTTGTAGCCCCTACCCACCTCACCACATCCACCCACCCCCTCACCTGCTGACCATTCCCACTTTCTTTCTACATTCGGATTTTACTCGCAATGTGATCGTTTGTTCACTGGCTGTCTGCCACCCGGTTGCATAGTCACTCTGGCTTCTGTTGCAAGCATCCGTTTGTATCGGTGGTTACAGCGGATGTCATTGCTTCTATTATTATATGATGTGCGATGGATAGTTTGGGTGTGTTCCAGTAGTGTATGGTGTATTTTAATGGCATGTGATGTATTTCAGTGATTTGTCAGCATGAGTTGTATTTCAGTGATTTGTCAGCATTGTGGATCCGGATTCTGTGCTGTTCCGACATGGTTTATAAGTCATCCCTGGCTGAAAGTGTGTTGCTTTTATGTTCTAACACGTTAAATTGCAACAGTATAGTAGTAAGTGAACAACAAAACAAGTTGCAACAGCACGGTTCTAAGTCGTCACCAGCATTTGTATCAATATCTGTGTCAGACTGGCTACAAGAGAATGCTTATTTAAAAAGAACTTTACAACACTTTTCATTCATTAAGAGATACACTGTACATGAACAATTTGAATCTTTTTTTAATTTGAAAGCTTCAGTTTTCATGTTTAAAGTATGCTGTAGTACTTTAACTGATTATGCTTCATTTTGAATCAGGATTGATAGCGTATTTGCTAGCAAGTATCCAAGTAATAATACAAAATTATCAAATAAACTTTATATTTCACCTTTAAGGTTAATGGGGCAAATGGGTTTTACAAATTACATATACACATCATGCAGCAAAGCCATGTGTTGTCATGGCGATTAGAGAGAATTCTCGTGTAATGTGCGTCATCTTATATTGATGACGACAGCAAGAAGTTCAGTTACATTGATGCCTTTAGGCCAGTTTACTCGAGTGGTCGTGCCCTGATTTCTTGGGTGCCATGGCAGTGATGTGCAACTGAATGGTTTGTTTGCTGTGCTGTCTGTAGTGTCAGTATCATACATCGGTACATCACGTGTATCCAGTTGCCAAAGCCAGGGGTCTCTTTCACTGTCATTCTTATGAGCTCACAAACACAATTCCTGTCTTTAAAATATATTCCACTCTTCTACAGTGATTTTATGAATGCACCAATGGAGCAATTAGATCCATATTGTTGATGTAAACAAGCTTTCACTTTGTGGAACTCTGTCAGTAATAATTATGAAAAGATTTACATTACCTCATTCATTGGTTAAAGCTGGCAACTAATGAATTGTTCTACTATACAAGTTCGTTAATGTAAATGAACATAACCTAATTGGAACATTCATTAAAATATGTGCAATAATAATTGTTTACGCATGATGGTTTTTTCTAGTAATCACTTGATGTTTTTTCACATAAGTTAAGGCTTTCATGTGATATATTGTATTCATATTCTGCAAAAGCATGATTTGATTGTAAGCATGTTTCACTTTAAAGATACTTTTTTATTGTCATTCCAAAACCATGTTATAAAATATAAACATCAAATTATCTATTAAACACCCTCAGTGCCCAGATGTGCTCTATTTTACCAAAATTTAAAATATAATTTGACTTTTCTTTTGATTATACCATGTGTTTATTATGCAGTGTACCAAGTAAAATTAATAAGATAAAAAATTCAAAATATGTTTGTTTGAAATTGCTTTTCCTATATACATTTTCTGCGGTTTCGAGCTCAGACGATGACTCTTGCCGGACCAAATTATGATTACGTCAAATGGTTTTGTTTGTTGTGTCTTTGATTTATTGGCATTACAGAACTGTTATAATTACTTGCTCATTGCAAAACATTACAAATATTCATAAATCAGTAAAATTAAATTTTAAATATATGGTTTGTTAAAACATCTGGCCAGTCAGGATAATAGAAGGGATGATGTTTATACTATAATATAAATGATGTAACATGATTTTGTGATACAAATTATGACATTCTGTACATTTAAACACTATATGTTGCATAACACAATTTATATTTTCATAATTCAACTGTATATGTAATGGAATGAATCTAACTTAATCAGTATTTGTATACTTCATGTTTTTGTTACATATAAACATATTACATTTTGAAAAACTTGTGAAATTGCTTTCAGACACAAACTAAACACTGAGGTATTCTACATATTTTGTTAGTTGAATATAAAATTCGGGGTACCCCATTATATAAATCGAGATCAAGTTTCAGTTCAGTGTGAGATAAAACAATTATTTGAAAAAATACAAGTCCGGGATACAGGTTTTTGAAATATTTCTTGTAATACAAAGACTTCTATTAGTATTCAGGATAATTCACCAACTTACTATTTATGGTTATGTTTCACTTTGTGCACTGAAACATACCCATATTTGGCTGTGTTGTGACATAGTTACTGTGACCTCATTGTTGACCTGTATGTGTATTGTGCAGCGTCGAGTGGGAATTACCTTCGGCGGACCCTGCTAAACCAGGCCCGCAGCGACTCTGAACTGGCCACATATCGCGCGCACCTCTCGACAAGTATGTCGAACATTGCAAATGAGCTCATCTACCATAAACCTCACGACCACGATAGTCTGCTCACCTCAAAGCAAGGCATCTTTCTGCCGATGCAGAACATGAAGCACAATGTCACCGAAAAGGTCGCTCAGGTCAGTCCAAGGTCGTATAGGTCATTGACTGTGGATAATGCTTTTAAATTAATTTGGATTAAAATTAAGGAACAATAAACTGAAAATTGTATTTGACACCCATGGATAAGGTATATGATTAGTGGAATCAGTAACTGATGTCGTCCTCGTCTTGGTATCACGTGCAGCCTGCTGCTTGTTACAAAACCTACACCACTTTACATTTCAAAACATGATTAACATTGGCCTGATGACTTCACAAAGTTATTGCTCCTCGAAGATTCAGTTGTATTGCCTTATTTGTTAGTAAGATCAGCTTTAGCGATAATTGAATAGACATCATGTATCAGATGCTTGTGTCTTCTGAAGGTCTCTGCAGATGTTTAAGTTTGCTGTAGGTGTCTCCTGTGTGTATCACCTGTATGTCTCCACTGTCTGTCTCTGCTGTAGGTCTCTACTGTAGGTCTCTACTGTAGGTCTGTTGTAGGTCTCTACTGTAGGTCTCAACTGTCTGTCTCTGCTGTAGGTTTCTACTGTCTGTCTCTGCAGTAGGTCTCTACTGTAGGTCTCAGCTGTAGGTCTGTTGTAGGTCTCTACTGTAGGTCTCAACTGTAGGTCTGTTGTAGGTCTCTACTGTCTGTCTGCTGTAGGTTTCTACTATCTGTCTATGCTGTAGGTCTCTACTGTAGGTCTCAGCTGTAGGTCTCTGCTGTAGGTCTCTACTGCCTGTCTCTGCTGTAGGTCTCTACTGTTTGTCTCTGCTGTAGGTCTCTACTGTAGGTCTCAGCTGTAGGTCTCTGCTGTAGGTCTCTACTGCCTGTCTCTGCTGTATGTTTCTACTGTCTGTCTCTGCTGTAGGTCTCTACTGCCTGTGTCTGTTGTAGGTCTCTACTGTCTGTCTCTGCTGTAGGTTTCTACTATCTGTCTATGCTGTAGGTCTCAGCTGTAGGTCTCTGCTGTAGGTCTCTACTGCCTGTCTCTGCTGTAGGTCTCTACTGTTTGTCTCTGCTGTATGTTTCTACTGTCTGTCTATGCTGTAGGTCTCTACTGAAGGTCTCTCCTGTATGTCTCTACTATCTGTCTATGCTGTAGGTCTCTACTGTAGGTCTCTACTGTAGGTCTCTACTGCCTGTGTCTGCTGTAGGTCTCTACTGTCTGTCACTGCTGTAAGGTGTCTATATCAGTCTCTGTTGTATGTCTCTACTGTGTATCTCTGCTATAGGTATCTATGCCAGTCTTTGCTGCAGGTCTCTATGCCAGTCTCTGCTATTGGTCTCTATGCCATGTAGGTGTCTATGCCAGTTTCTGTTATAGGTGTCCATGTCAGTATCTGATAGGTCCCTGTGCCAGTCTCTGCCGTAGGTCTCTGCTATAGGTCTCTACTCTCAGTCACTGCCGTAGGTCTCTGCTATAGGTCTCTACTCTCAGTCTCTGCCATAGGTCTCTGCTATAGGTCTCTACTCTCAGTCTCTGCTGTAGGTCTCCCTGCCAGTCTGCTGTAGGTCTCTACTGTCAGTCTCTGCCGTAGGTCTCTCTGCCAGTCTCTGCTGTAGGTCTCTACTGTCTGTCTCTACTGCAGGTGCTGTCGCTGGGTGCGGATGTGCTGCCTGAGTACAAGCTGCAGTCGCCCCGCATGCACCGCTTCACCATCCTGCACTACTCGCCCTTCAAGGCGGTGTGGGACTGGCTCATCCTCATCCTGGTCATCTACACGGCCATCTTCACCCCCTACGTCGCCGCCTTCCTCCTCAACGAGCAGGACGGCGGCTGGCGGTCCAGGACATCCGCGGGCGGCACGCGCAACAAGTACGACCGCTACAACGATCCACTCACTATCATCGACCTCACCGTCGACATCATGTTCATCATCGACATCCTCATCAACTTCCGGACGACGTACGTGAATAAGAACGACGAGGTCGTCAGTCACCCCGGCAAGATCGCCGTGCACTACTTCAAGGGCTGGTTCCTCATTGATGTTGTCGCAGCGATACCCTTTGACCTCCTGTTATTCGGGTCGGACACCGATGAGGTGGGTTTGTATTTACATCATCGGCAACAGGATTTTTCATTGGTGTTCGTTTCTTTGGCAAGAGGATAAATAGTGATGCATGTTCTTTAATGAAGAAGCATATTGTATGTGATGTAGTTATGAGTCATTTACTTTTAAATTAAATTTGAACGATGTATTTTATGTAGTTCTTGCATTAATCTAGTTACTGTACTGTATTTCTGCCGTGTCTCTTTTCTATGGTGGAAAATGTCAATATTTTAAGAAACCCCAGTTTAAATTGCTAAAACACAAATTTGCTAAAAGAATATCTGCATGTTTATGTGCCTCGTACTATTTTCAGACAACGACTCTGATTGGACTTCTCAAAACAGCACGTCTCCTGCGATTGGTTCGAGTCGCCCGCAAACTCGACCGCTACTCCGAGTACGGCGCCGCCGTTCTCCTGTTGCTCATGGCAACATTTGCACTCATTGCTCATTGGCTAGCCTGCATCTGGTATGCAATCGGCAGTGTCGAACGACCGCGATTAAGCGACCCGAAAATCGGGTGGTTGGACGAACTGAGCCGACAGACACATCAGCCGTACATAAACAACACGGGGGGCCCGACCATCAAGTCAAAGTACATCACCGCCCTCTACTTCACCTTCAGCAGTCTCACCAGTGTTGGATTTGGCAACGTCTCGCCTAATACCAACTCCGAGAAGGTCTTCTCCATCTGTGTCATGCTCATTGGCTGTGAGTGGTTGTTGAATTTAAAACAAATTATTAATCTATTTAATTCAAGCATATATTTTAGAATGTTTATTGTTTTTCGTTTATTCGATTTATTTTGACCCCTGCAAGGAAAAGTATTGCTTTTTATTTGTGTACTGCCCTATGGGTTAATGGTTCTTGTGGATTAATGGTTTATACGATATGTTAGACGCTGTTCACAATTTTATGCAAGCAGCTGTTATATTTGTTAAATATTGGGCATGAATACCTAAGCAAATTCTTGTGCGTTTCTCTGTGTGTATAACAAATTTTGAACTCAAGATAAAAGTGCAACAAGACAAACTTGTTAAGATTAAGCCAGGAAGGTGGATGGGCAACGACATCATCATATCATAAGAATGTTGAGGAGAAATATAAATCCTCTTCCTTGAAGAAAATTACAGATAATGTATTAAAAGTAGGAAATGTGCTTGTAGACTGATAGTAAGTTACAACTGCATTTAACATTGATCACATTTCCAACTACAGCCATGATACTCTAAATCAAATATTTGCTCTAAAAATATCAAGTGAGATGTGCAGTGTTACTTTTGTTTGCCAGCGTTGATGTACGCGAGCATCTTTGGCAACGTGAGTGCCATCATCCAGCGCCTGTACTCGGGCACGGCGAGGTACCACTCCCAGATGCAGAAGGTGAAGGAGTTCATCCGCTTCCACCAGATCCCAAACCCGCTCCGACAGCGTCTGGAGGAGTACTTCCAGCACGCCTGGTCCTACACCAACGGCATCGACATGAACCTGGTAACTACAGAGACTCGGCTCATACATACACTGTAACACATGCATACATGTGTAAATACAATGTAACACATGTATACACGCATGCATACACAGTAACACATGCATACATTATTACAAACACAGTAACACTTGCATACACATGTACATCCACATTAACACATACATACATATGTAAATACACAGTAACACATGCATACATTATTACAAACACAGTAACACTTGCATACATATGTACATCCACACTAACACATACATACATGTGTAAATACACTGTAACACATGCATACATGCATGCATACACAGTAACACATGCATACATTCGTACGTACACATGCATACATTATTAAAAACACCGCAGTAACACACGCATACACATGTACATACACAGTAACACTTGCATACACATGTACATACACAGTAATACTTGCATACACATGTACATTCACAGTAACACATACATATCTTATTACATGCACAGTAACACATACATACATTATTACATACACAGTAACACATACATACATTATTACATGCACAGTAACTCATACATACATTATTACATGCACAGTAACATATACATACATTATTACATGCACAGTAACACATGCATACATTATTACATGCACAGAAACGCATACATACATTATTACATATACAGTAACACATACATACATACATTATTACATACACAGTAACACATACATACCTTATTGCATGCACAGTAAAACATACATACATTATTACATACACAGTAACACATGCATACATTATTACATACACAGTAACACATGCATACATTATTACATGCAGAGTAACACATACATATATTATTACACAAGTAACACATACATACATACATTATTACATACACAGTAACACATGCATACATTATTACATACACAGTAACACACACATACATTATTACATGCACAATAACACATGCATACATTATTACATGCACAGTAACACATGCATATATTATTACATGCACAGTAACACATGCATACATTATTACATACACAGTAACACACACATACATTATTACATGCACAATAACACATGCATACATTATTACATGCACAGTAACACATGCATATATTATTACATGCACAGTAACACATGAATACATTATTACAAACACAGTAACACACACACATACATTATTACATGCACAGTAACACATGCATACCTTATTACATGCACAGTAACACATGCATACTCACATACATACAGTAACATATGCACATATATAATAATAATAAAATGCTTATTTAGCACCGATCAATTAAAAAATTGCTCTTGGGCGCTTTACAAAGATATGCATGTGTACATAAAACGACGCACTAAGAAATAAACTTGTGAAATATACGTAAAATACAGTCACTAAAACATTAAAAATATATAGATAATTAGGAACAAAAATGTGTACACATACATGCACACATGTCTCAAACGCATGCATGCATGCGCATATGACACACACGACACACACAATACATATCACACTCAACACACCCACAATACACATAACACATATAACACACACACAACACACCACTCATACACACTTAGATTGTAGACACTCAACGTGAACCTGGTGATGGACAGTGTCTGTAGGAGACAATTACCGGTTCATAATAACAGTAATTTGCTGTCTTCCTGTTGTCAGCGTTGACCTATTTAACCAGACTCAGGCTCATGTTATTGACTACAAAACAACATATTTAAATTACCGTTTCATTGATTTCTCTTCCACCACTACCAGGTACACCAAACAAGCCGAAGGAACAGTTGCATCTGTATGACATTGTTTGCTTGTAATGAAATGAATACAGATGTTACCAATGTTATTATGCCACCCATGTTTGGAGAGAGCCTAATCTTACCCAACCCTGTAGAAGCTGTAGCAACAGCTTTGACAAGAAGCAGGTAGTTGTATAACTGATAAAAAAACACCCTATTACTGGGGTGTCTGCATTTTGCGGATTTTCTTATTTTTACAGCCAGAACTTGGTTTTGGTTTATTCTGAACTTGTTATTCTATTTATCCCATTCGGTTGCATTTTGCTGACGTATGTTGTAGATTAGATGAAATTAAATTACTGACGATGTCCGTTTCACTGTCTGTCATGCATCTATAAATATATTGGGATTACCAAAGATTTTCAGACAAATCATATTCTTAATTTTTAGATGGCATATTAAAATCTGAAGTGAAGTTGACATGGTACTAGGAAAAGTATAATTCATAAGTGTCAATATTTGTACAGAGCAGATTCATTTTCAGACCATCTTTACTACCCTGAGTTATACTTTAAGTTGTTGATTTACATATTAAAATGAATGTATGTTATAACAATGTTACAGCATGGCACATGCTAAGAACAACACAATAACCATCATAATATTGTTTACACACATCATTATATTAACAATCACTACCTTATACAATTCACATGTGAGCCACCTTTCTGTTATTAGTACATCAGCTTCACTTTAATATCCTGTATATAATAGAGAAATGTTGACTATTGTGAATAACACCTTATAGACTGAGACAGATGACATCAGTTTTACCTTCATGTCTTATAAAGCGCTGTATTTCTTTATTTAATATAAAGCAGTATATATATATATATATATATATATTATCATAATCGTTTGGTGCATGTGAGTGTATGTGAACATACTTGTACGACGACCCAACGTTAGAACGCATTCCAATGTTTTATTGTAACTGCAATGAAAACACATGGCAATAAAGCTGATCTTATCTTATACTCGGTCCTTTGTGTGTTCATCCTGCTGCTCTGAGGAATAGTAATATTACTATCATCTGTTTTGTTCCTAAAGAAATCCACAGACGCATGGCGAAAACACATGCACAGCTTTATAATGTATAAATGGTGTTACTTTGCAGGTGCTGAAGGGGTTCCCAGACTGTCTGCAGGCAGATATTTGTCTACACCTCAACAGAAACCTCCTCACCAACTGTCCCGCATTCAGAGGTAACACCACTCACATACAGTCATGTCTCTTTTATCTGGCATTCAGAGGCAATACCACTCACATATAGTCATGTCTCGTTTATCTGGCATTCAGAGGTAACACCACTCACATACAGTCATGTCTCGTTTATCTGGCATTCAGAGGTAACACCACTCACATACAGTCATGTCTCTATTATCTGGCATTCAGAGGTAACACCACTCACATACAGTCATGTCTCGTTTATCTGGCATTCAGAGGTAACACCACTCACATACAGTCATGTCTCGTTTATCTGGCATTCAGAGGTAACACCACTCACATACAGTCATGTCTCGTTTATCTGGCATTCATAGGTAACACCACTCACATACAGTCATGTCTCTTTTATCTGGCATTCAGAGGTAACACCACTCACATACAGTCATGTCTCTTTTATCTGGCATTCAGAGGTAATACCACTCACATACAGTGATGTCTCGTTTATCTGGCATTCAGAGGTAACACCACTCACATACAGTCATGTCTCTTTTATCTGGCATTCAGAGGTAACACCACTCACATACAGTCATGTCTCTTTTATCTGGCATTCAGAGGTAACACCACTCACATACAGTCATGTCTCGTTTATCTGGCATTCAGAGGTAACACCACTCACATACAGTCATGTCTCGTTTATCTGGCATTCAGAGTTAACACCACTCACATACAGTCATGTCTCGTTTATCTGGCATTCAGAGGTAACACCACTCACATACAGTCATGTCTCGTTTATCTGGCATTCAGAGGTAACACCACTCACATACAGTCATGTCTCTTTTATCTGGCATTCAGAGGTAACACCACTCACATACAGTCATGTCTCTTTTATCTGGCATTCAGAGGTAATACCACTCACATACAGTCATGTCTCGTTTATCTGGCATTCAGAGGTAATACCACTCACATACAGTCATGTCTCGTTTATCTGGCATTCAGAGGTAACACCACTCACATACAGTCATGTCTCTTTTATCTGGCATTCAGAGGTAATACCACTCACATACAGTCATGTCTCTATTATCTGGCATTCAGAGGTAACACCACTCACATACAGTCATGTCTCGTTTATCTGGCATTCAGAGGTAACACCACTCGCATACAGTCATGTCTCTTTTATCTGGCATTCAGAGGTAACACCACTCGCATACAGTCATGTCTCTTTTATCTGGCATTCAGAGGTAATACCACTCACATACAGTCATGTCTCGTTTATCTGGCATTCAGAGGTAACACCACTCACATACAGTCATGTCTCTTTTATCTGGCATTCAGAGTTAACACCACTCACATACAGTCATGTCTCGTTTATCTGGCATTCAGAGGTAACACCACTCACATACAGTCATGTCTCTTTTATCTGGCATTCAGAGGTAACACCACTCACATACAGTCATGTCTCTTTTATCTGGCATTCATAGGTAACACCACTCACATACAGTCATGTCTCTTTTATCTGGCATTCAGAGGTAACACCACTCACATACAGTCATGTCTCGTTTATCTGGCATTCAGAGGTAACACCACTCACATACAGTCATGTCTCGTTTATCTGGCATTCAGAGGTAACACCACTCACATACAATCATGTCTCGTTTATCTGCCATTCAGAGGTAACACCACTCAAGTACAGTCATGTCTCTTTTAACTGGCATTCAGAGGTAACATCACTCACATACAGTCATGTCTCTTTTATCTGGCATTCAGAGGTAACACCACTCACATACAGTCATGTCTCGTTTATCTGGCATTCAGAGGTAACACCACTCACATACAGTCATGTCTCGTTTATCTGGCATTCAGAGGTAACACAACTCACATACAGTCATGTCTCTTTTACCTGTCATTCAGAGGTAACACCACTCACATACAGTCATGTCTCGTTTATCTGGCATTCAGAGGTAACACCACTACATACAGTCATGTCTCTTTTATCTGGCATTCAGAGTTAACACCACTCACATACAGTCATGTCTCTTTTATCTGGCATTCAGAGTTAACACCACTCACATACAGTCATGTCTCGTTTATCTGGCATTCAGAGGTAACACCACTCACATACAGTCATGTCTCGTTTATCTGGCACTCAGAGGTAACACCACTCACATACAGTCATGTCTCATTTATCTGGCATTCATAGGTAACACCACTCACATACAGTCATGTCTCTTTTATCTGGCATTCAGAGGTAATACCACTCACATACAGTCATGTCTCGTTTATCTGGTATTCAGAGGTAACACCACTCACATACAGTCATGTCTCTTTTATCTGGCATTCAGAGGTAACACCACTCACATACAGTCATGTCTCGTTTATCTGGCATTCAGAGGTAACACCACTCACATACAGTCATGTCTCGTTTATCTGGCATTCAGAGGTAACACCACTCACATACAGTCATGTCTCTTTTATCTGGCATTCAGAGTTAACACCACTCACATACAGTCATGTCTCTTTTATCTGGCATTCAGAGTTAACACCACTCACATACAGTCATGTCTCGTTTATCTGGCATTCAGAGGTAACACCACTCACATACAGTCATGTCTCGTTTATCTGCCATTCAGAGGTAACACCACTCACATACAGTCATGTCTCGTTTATCTGCCATTCAGAGGTAACACCACTCACATACAGTCAGGTCTCGTTTATCTGCCATTCAGAGGTAACACCACTCACATACAGTCGGTCTCGTTTATCTGCCATTCAGAGGTAACACCACTCACATACAGTCATGTCTCGTTTATCTGACATTCAGAGGTAACACCACTCACATACAGTCATGTCTCGTTTATCTGGCATTCATAGGTAACACCACTCACATACAGTCATGTCTCGTTTATCTGGCATTCAGAGGTAACACCACTCACATACAGTCATGTCTCGTTTATCTGGCATTCAGAGGTAACACCACTCACATACAGTCATGTCTCGTTTATCTGGCATTCAGAGGTAACACCACTCACATACAGTCATGTCTCGTTTATCTGCCATTCAGAGGTAACACCACTCACATACAGTCATGTCTCGTTTATCTGGCATTCAGAGGTAACACCACTCACATACAGTCATGTCTCGTTTATCTGCCATTCAGAGGTAACACCACTCACATACAGTCATGTCTCGTTTATCTGCCATTCAGAGGTAACACCACTCACATACAGTCATGTCTCGTTTATCTGCCATTCAGAGGTAACACCACTCACATACAGTCATGTCTCGTTTATCTGCCATTCAGAGGTAACACCACTCACATACAGTCATGTCTCGTTTATCTGCCATTCAGAGGTAACACCACTCACATACAGTCATGTCTCGTTTATCTGCCATTCAGAGGTAACACCACTCACATACAGTCATGTCTCGTTTATCTGCCATTCAGAGTTAACACCCCACACATGCACGCGCGCACGCACACACACACACACACACGCACACACAGTTTTTACACCAAAAGTAATTAAATTTTTGACATAAATTTTGAGTTTATCTTGCAGGATAAATAAAAACTTTTATCCATGATATTTGAATAGCTTAAGACTACAACATCATTGCTACTAATAGTAATGACTGACATCTTTGTACACTTCAATTCTTAATTTTGCCTGAATTGGCGTTAATCAGATTTATGAATACTTATGAAACTGAATAATAACGACAGGATCACTTTGTCAGTTTGTAACATTGACTACTTATATCACCACCCTAAATCAGAAATGGTGGTAATTACTGTGTGACAACAAATCAACGTATCAGCGTCACTGTGTCTGTACAGGAGCAAGTCCCGGCTGTCTCCGAGCTCTCTCACTCAAATTCAAAACGACACATGTTCCCCCGGGAGACACGCTGGTACACCGCGGAGATGTGCTTGATGCTCTCTACTTCATATCCCGTGGCTCCATTGAAATACTTAAAGATGACATCGTCATGGCTATATTAGGTAAGGTATTTAGACATTGCATTCTATGTTGCAAACAGATTTTTTAATCGGGTTGTCAATTAAACATTTGGCATTCTGTGCATTTTGCATGTTAGTTTTTTTTTTATTATAATTTTAAGTTTTTTGCTAGCATGGTGAGTTAAAATGCTAACGTAGTGATTAATAAGCATGGGCGTAGAACATTGTGAATAGCATGTTAGCTTGAAACATTGTTATGTAGACCAGCCAAATTATAAAAGAAATGAATTTTTCACGTCATATTTTATTTGTCTGTTTTCTGTCAGATGTACTGGTTTGTCTTATTTATTTATTTATTCACTGAATTGTCAGGAAAAGACGACATCTTTGGTGAGAACATTTGTCACCATGAGACAATTGGAAAGTCGAGTTACAACGTTCGTGCATTGACCTACTGTGACCTTCACAAGATCCAGCGAGATGACATCCTTGACATATTGGAGATGTACCCAGAGTTTGCCGAACAGTTCATCAAGAACCTTGAAGTTACATTTGATCTCAGAGATGTGAGTCAGAAGTTGCACAGTTTGTAATGTTTTTGCCCTATTTGGAAGAATCACTCTCCTAAAAGCAGGTGTATGTGACTCGAAACACATGCACGCACGCACGCACGCACGCACACGCACGCACGCACGCACGCATTACATTGTACTCTACAGATCTCCACCATGTAGTTCTGTGTCAGGTTTGGCCCCACTGATCTTCTCCCCACCTACTAGAGTGACCTACTGTACGCCGAGTGTACGGATGTTCTCTACTTGCTTGTGTTCATCTGTCAGGATCAGTGCACAGTGTGTGGGTGTGACCTACTGTATGGGTGTCCTCTACTTGCTTGTGTTCATCTGTCAGGATCAGTGGACAGTGTGTGGGTGTGACCTACTGTAAGGGTGTCCTCTACTTGCTTGTGTTCATCTGTCAGGACCAGTGGACAGTGTGTGGGTGTGACCTACTGTATGGGTGTCCTCTACTTGCTTGTGTTCATCTGTCAGGATCAGTGGACAGTGTGTGAGGAGAATCACTCTCCTAAAAGCAGGTGTATGTGACTCGAAACACATGCACGCACGCACGCACGCACGCACGCGCACGCACGCACGCACGCACGCATTACATTGTACTCTACAGATCTCCACCATGTAGTTCTGTGTCAGGTTTGGCCCCACTGATCTTCTCCCCACCTACTAGAGTGACCTACTGTACGCCGAGTGTACGGATGTTCTCTACTTGCTTGTGTTCATCTGTCAGGATCAGTGCACAGTGTGTGGGTGTGACCTACTGTATGGGTGTCCTCTACTTGCTTGTGTTCATCTGTCAGGATCAGTGGACAGTGTGTGGGTGTGACCTACTGTAAGGGTGTCCTCTACTTGCTTGTGTTCATCTGTCAGGACCAGTGGACAGTGTGTGGGTGTGACCTACTGTATGGGTGTCCTCTACTTGCTTGTGTTCATCTGTCAGGATCAGTGGACAGTGTGTGGGTGTGACCTACTGTAAGGGTGTCCTCTACTTGCTTGTGTTCATCTGTCAGGACCAGTGGACAGTGTGTGGGTGTGACCTACTGTAAGGGTGTCCTCTACTTGCTTGTGTTCATCTGTCAGGATCAGTGGACAGTGTGTGGGTGTGACCTACTGTATGGGTGTCCTCTACTTGCTTGTGTTCATCTGTCAGGACCAGTGGACAGTGTGTGGGTGTGACCTACTGTATGGGTGTCCTCTACTTGCTTGTGTTCATCTGTCAGGATCAGTGGACAGTGTGTGGGTGTGACCTACTGTAAGGGTGTCCTCTACTTGCTTGTGTTCATCTATCAGGATCAGTGGGCAGTGTGTGAGTGTGACCTACTGTAAGGGTGTCCTCTACTTGCTTGTGTTCATCTGTCAGGATCAGTGGACAGTGTGTGGGTGTGACCTACTGTAAGGGTGTCCTCTACTTGCTTGTGTTCATCTGTCAGGACCAGTGGACAGTGTGTGGGTGTGACCTACTGTAAGGGTGTCCTCTACTTGCTTGTGTTCATCTGTCAGGATCAGTGGACAGTGTGTGGGTGTGACCTACTGTAAGGGTGTCCTCTACTTGCTTGTGTTCATCTATCAGGATCAGTGGGCAGTGTGTGAGTGTGACCTACTGTAAGGGTGTCCTCTACTTGCTTGTGTTCATCTGTCAGGATCAGTGGACAGTGTGTGGGTGTGACCTACTGTAAGGGTGTCCTCTACTTGCTTGTGTTCATCTGTCAGGACCAGTGGACAGTGTGTGAGTGTGACCTACTGTAAGGGTGTCCTCTACTTGCTTGTGTTCATCTGTCAGGATCAGTGGACAGTGTGTGGGTGTGACCTACTGTATGGGTGTCCTCTACTTGCTTGTGTTCATCTGTCAGGATCAGTGGACAGTGTGTGGGTGTGACCTACTGTATGGGTGTCCTCTACTTGCTTGTGTTCATCTGTCAGGATCAGTGGACAGTGTGTGAGTGTGACCTACTGTAAGGGTGTCCTCTACTTGCTTGTGTTCATCTGTCAGGATCAGTGGACAGTGTGTGAGTGTGACCTACTGTAAGGGTGTCCTCTACTTGCTTGTGTTCATCTGTCAGGATCAGTTGACAGTGTGTGGGTGTGACATATTGTAAGGGTGTCCTCTACTTGCTTATGTTCATCTGTCAGGATCAGTTGACAGTGTGTGGGTGTGACCTACTGTATGGGTGTCCTCTACTTGCTTGTGTTCATCTGTCAGGACCAGTGGACAGTGTGTGAGTGTGACCTACTGTAAGGGTGTCCTCTACTTGCTTGTGTTCATCTGTCAGGATCAGTGGACAGTGTGTGGGTGTGACCTACTGTAAGGGTGTCCTCTACTTGCTTGTGTTCATCTGTCAGGACCAGTGGACAGTGTGTGAGTGTGACCTACTGTAAGGGTGTCCTCTACTTGCTTGTGTTCATCTGTCAGGACCAGTGGACAGTGTGTGAGTGTGACTACTGTAAGGGTGTCCCCTAACTGGCGGTGTGTTTGTCAGGATGAGTTGATCGTGTGTCCGCCCCCCGCGCCCAAGGATGAGTTGCCCCGCTACACGTTCCTTCGCAGCAGCAACAACAAGAAGCAGGGCTCCATCTACCGCAAGTCTGTCGCAGCCAGTAAGTCACAGCAGCATGTCGCTATATTTACATAATGTTTATTTCAGACAAAATGTCCATTTGTATATTACAAAACACAATTAAAAAGTATAGTATATAAAATCAATTTAAAACAATCATGAGGTACAAATAAAACATAAATAATAGCAAAATTTTATTTAATGGTTCATGAAAAAAAATTGAATAAGTGTTTAAAAAAAATGTAATAGGGTATAATAGAAATATCACATGTATATGTATAATTGGGGTGTCCAGTATTTCTGCATAGAAGTTCCAAAATGTATATTGGTATGGAAGTAGTTAACACAAAGATGGTTTTTAGACTGATCAAGATGACATAAGAGGCTAAATATGGATGAACGAATGCATTTTGGAGTCATGCAAATTTTAAGCACTGACATTCAGCAATAAAGCTAGGCACTTTTGCTAGACGTGTCTCATTCACATGTGTTGATCAAGAATGAGAAAGTTGTTGGTTCCACACCTTGTGTGGTTGAAGAATGTAATAGGTGTCCCACAAAGGGCTACATTGTAATTAGCTGTGGAATACATCTGTCAACATCGTGAGTCAAGACAAGTGTCAGTGGAGTGACTCAGTTAGTTATGGCTGCCACCTTAGACGAGGGAACAACTGAATGAATGAACGCACATGTCCGTTGTCCCTAAAATGTAAATTTTAGGGTCATAAAAATTTTCATAAAAATTTGCAAATTTCAGATAACATGAAGTCTTACATACAGGTAATTAGCGACACCAGCAGAACGGAATTAATACAGATTAATTGATGCTGTTGTGGATATCACAACCAAGCTATTGAAACGGGAAGATATTGGCTGCGTTTTTGGGTCACGCAAAGTCCAGAAGATAATGGCAGTGTTTTGGGGTCACACAAAGTCTGAAAGATATTGGCTGTGTTTTTGGGTCACGCAAAGTCAGGAAGATATTGACTGTGTTTTGGGTCACTCATAATCTGGAAGATATTGGCTGTGTTTTGAGGTCACACACACAATGTAAAATACAACAAATGTTTCTGTACATTATTGTGAACCTACCTCTTAGCCTAAGTTACCCACAGACATCCACTTTAAAATATGTTGCTAATAATTATCACATACAAGTGCATTTGCAAAGCTGTGTTGTTGTTTTCAAATTAGTGGACAAAGACGCAAAGAACATCCACATGAACAACCTACGGTATGCCCACAAACCAAAGACCTTCAACGACGTCGTCAGCCAACTGCTAGAGTCCTCTAGTGGAGACGAGGAGAACTACAGAAATAGCGGCACTGGCATTTTGGAGTTCTCCCCTGAGAAGGCGGGACAGGACGTGACGCCAGCCAACTTCCAGTTCTCTGAGCGGGATCGCGAGAGGAGACACACAGCCGGAACATTCTCCTCCATAGCGGGTGGGTGGGTGAGGCTGGACTGTAACCGGGTTTTGTAAACAATATATGTGAATAAATACAGTTTATATTATTATGTGTAAATAGTCATGCCAATCAGTCATCGTCATCCTTTTGATAAGTTGTGTCTATTGAGATCTCTCACTAATCTCTCCCACTCGGCTTGTGTCCGTTACGTGACTTTTTACAGTCTCTGCAGCTCAATGTTGATTTTTATCTGTTTCCTGTAGAATCTTCTTTGAAGATCTATGTTCTTTGTCTCTTACATGCAATTCATATTTCACGAATAATTTCTGTAGTAATGCTTTGTCCATAGCAAAGTGGTGGCAAAAATTTTTACCAGAATCAGTTTAATAATTGTTTGTATTTATCTTCATTTAGTCTTGTACAATGTTTACGTATAATTAACAAATGTGAAAACGCACCAAAGGAGAGATACTACATATGTTACTATGTACACCAGGTTGTAGATCAGAAGAAACCTGTTATTCAGAGACCTTCCAGTGTGCCATTTGTCATGAACAGAATGTCACAAGTGACAGACGCTAACTGTTGTTTCAGGAGCCCTGACAAGTGTCAACAATCTGATGAGTTCAGTGACATCCAATGGTCGACAGAGGAGCCACGAGCTCGTCCCCCTCATACTGCAGCCCCCTGGGTCAAGTCCACCCACTCATCAAAAGGTCAGTCCTTGTTAAGACCGAAGAATGAACCCCGTGTTAATAACTCGGCTTCTTTTCTCACAAGTTTATCAGTGGCCAAAGTAAACACTTCAGTCTCAGTCACTGAATCATCAATGGCCACAAAACTGTCTTTATCCAATAAAGCAGTAATTTTTTTCAAAATGCAAATTATACAGTTTAATAAATATATAAAAATCATCGCAATGAATTGTGTATAATTTCTAGCCAGCCCAGATATTATAAATACAAAAATAATGTGTCACATTTACATAAACTGTAAACTTATTCTCTTTCCTTAGTATCTTTAATAAAATAATTTTACACAAATTTATGCGACGTGTTTGACTAAATTATGTTATTTTCTGACTAATGATACTAAAAATAAACAAATTATATGTCATAACGTTGATGATATATCTAGTGAGGACAGACGAACCTATTACATGTTATGTTCCTTGCTGCAGCTGGCGTCAACGTCGAGTGTCCCCAAGTCGACGTCAAGTGTCACTCTCCCTGTTTCCACTCCCTCCAGTCATTCCCAGTTTGACGATGCTCCCGCCCCCTTGCCACTCGGCCCCGACGGTGACAGGGTTCACCACGTGGGGGCGCCACTTCCACCTAGTCCGCTCGACGTGGAACGTAAACTCGACCAACTTGCAAGGTTTGTGTCTGTGTGTCACGGGGAATGTGTTTCTTTGTGTCAAACCACCACTGAAGTATCCACCTTAACTGTCTGTGTCAGTGAATGTTATCATATTGACAGATGTAAGGGTGATGTGTTCAGGGTTCAACACAGAGTTCAGACAAGGGGTTCCATACAGGGTTCAACAGTGAATTTAGCACAGGGTTAAAACCAAGGCTCAACACAAGAGATCAGCAAAACCTTACACACAACCTTCCTAAGGAAAGCCTGGAATGTTGGCACATTCTTATGAAGTCCTGGAATTAAGAAATGGCACAGGGTGCTATATGTGAAATCATCAAAAATACAAAATCCACCATGAGTACATGCTAATTTTCATGAATTATTGATATAAAGTAAAGTTGGTGAGGTTAATTCGATGGCTGTATTCGTGTGTACTTAATAGTACTTATGTTCAACAGAAATACTGCACTTCACAAAACAAGTTTTTATGGAACTAAATGCGTGGGAGTCTGGTATATCGTGTGTGTCTTAGTTCCCACAACTAACATAAAATGTTAACAACTTCCCACAACTAACATAAAATGTTAACAATTTCCCACAACTAACATAAAATGTTCACAATTTCCCACAACTAACGTAAATTGTTCACAATTTCCTAACAGCTTAATTATCAGAGTACAGTCGCGCCTCGCTATAACGCGACTCGCTATAACGCGATTCGGCTATAACGCGGTCGGTCGTGGACCCCGAATTTCTGCCGCCAGGGGGAAAATGGGCGCTACAGCTAACAATAACGCTGTAATTAACTGTCACTTATGTTTATGAAATCCTCATGTTTGTCTTGTACAGGTGTATCTAGAAACAATTTAATGATATTAAGAAATTTAACACAGAAGTACAACTGCGTTGCTGAGTTCGTTGTTTGTTGTGCCTCTGGCTTCTGCTCTGCCGTCGGCTTCGCGGCACCAATCCAATCGTTTTTCAAACGGAAACCGATCTATTGTGTAACCAGCGCTTGGTTTGTGTGGTAATTTCTTAAGTGTTTGTTTAAAGCGTTACCAATTCCTTTGATTGCATTTAATTAACTTTAGGCACAGTAAATTTGGTACAAAGTCCTGTTTGTTTGCCCCGATATCAATCGCGTTTGTCTCCTGCCAGTTCGCTGTGGCTTCGCCGGCGAAGGCGCCCGTTCGCTGTGGCTTCCGCGAACGGGCGCCTTCTGCGGCTTGTAAATGGCAATTAAATTGCTTACGAATCGGGCGGTGACGAAAAATAATAATGGTACTGAAATGGCAGGCTAATGTTATGTTATGTTTACTTCACTACGTATACGAAAAAACATTTACTTGTGCGCAAATATACGAATTCGTCGACTGTGTGTGAACCGCGGTAGCCTCGAACCACCGTGAATTGCATTATAAATCGGCATGGTAAATGTGCGATCTAAATTTATATTTTGGGATTGATTAAAAGATGAAATTAAGCCAATAGTGAGCGCAACTAGTATAAGTATTAATATTTGACCGACTTCGGCAACATGTCAATTCATTTGTGCGTTTCGGCTGCTGAGTTCAAGGTTATTTTAGACCGCAACCGCGTACTGTGTTATCGCTCCGCCTCAGTTCGCATCGCCAGACGAGGCGCGTTGGCTCTGAATTTATTTCAAAACTGTACAACATTCGCAAGATGTACTCAGTTTAACATTCGACAGTGTATATTACTTTAACGTAATACACATTTACGTTGGTTTCAATGTCCGTTCGTTTTAGAAATCACGCATACACCGCGCAACCAGCACATTGGCTTCGGTTGCTGTTGTGGCGTTTTGTGGGTGGTGGCGCCCTTGGCGGAAAATAATCTATAACGCGCCTCGTTTACAACGCGGTTCCATTTCGTGGACCCCAGCTACCGCGTTATAACGAGGCGCGACTGTATCTGTAATTACCCATAGTGAAAATGTAGATCTCTAATGTTACCCTTCTTTACCCCTTCCTGCCCACAGGCAACTGACGCGTCTGGAAGAGAAGATGAGTGGGGATATCGCCCTCATTCTGAGGGTGCTGCAACAGCAGGGTCTGCAAACCAGCACCTCCACCCCACCCTTCCCCCCACCACCTCCACCCTTTTCCTCCCCTTCACCCATGGACAGCCAGGATGCCCCCCAAGATGGATGTGATGCCCAGACACCCAAGGTAAACAGACCTCTAGGGTAAACAGATCTCTAGCCCTGACCCCTGAAGACACATGGCGACAACAGTCATGCCTACAGATTCTATATACAATGTTTTTTAATATACAACTTGAGTCCATATTTTTATGGTTTGTGTAAAATGTTCAAGAATAAAATCACAGTTTTGTAGCTTATTTGCTTGATTGACTTAAAAACACCACTATCCAGAAAAGAATGTAATACACTTGACTTTCGTCTGTGTTCCAAGATATCATTTCAGCCAGTCAGCGCTGACTTGCCACTTTTCTCTCTAGCAGAATTAAGGTGCTTGTAGGAATGTATGTTGAAAAAATTTGCCATATTTTGATAACAAATTATTTAATATCACAGTTTGTATATTACAATAATATTCGAAAAAACATTTCAGCTTTGCTAATATTCTTTTCAATTTTGGATTAACATAATCCAATTTTATATTTAAAAAAAATTGTGAAACTGAGGATGAGATAGAAACATGAGGTTATCTCAAAACCAACAAAATGGATATATTGTGTTATATATTTATATGTATATTTATGTACTGTTTGTACAACAGTAATAAAGTATTTGATGTTTTCTGTCACAGCCTTCGCCCCACTGATGTTGGGTTGAATCCAGACGTTGACTGGGATACGTGTCCAGAGAGCCAAGGAGGGATCCTAGGATGGACCCCAGGAGGGATCCTAGGAGGTGCCATCTGTTGGCATAAATGGCAGACACACATCTGCTTGAAGCAGATGTTTGCACAGACGGACGACATTCTGCAGATTATCCTGCTCTGTACATATGCCCAAGCATGATGCAAAATACAGGGCAAAATGTCTTTTGTCTCAGACTGGCATAATTATTTATTAAGTAGTGTAATTTGAAGTGGTCTTTTTGGTTTAGTTTACCTGATAGGTGAAACACTGGTTTGTATTGACCACAACTTTGAGGGTTTTCAGAACTTGTCAAGGCCTACTGTTACAGAAGGTTAAATGTTTATGAATGCAGACACATACTTTCAGCCTGTCAATTGTAGCATATATTTCACAGGTCCCATTAAAGGCTTGGGGTTATTAAAATATACAGCTATGCATGAAATATTTGGTGCATTGTTGTTTTGCTTAAATTGAAGACAGAGGTTGTGATTGGTTAGTGGAGAAAGATGGTGCTTTCGTACACGAAGATACCCCGGGCATGCTGGTGCTTATGTATGTCAAGAAAACAGCTGTATTTTTGTGTACTTCAGTTTTGACAGAACTGAAATTATGTCTCTTGTAGCCCACATTCTTATGCAAAATTTGCCTTTAAAACATGCTATTGCACATGAAGACATTGAGGACACCTAACTGAAACAAATACAGAGAACATTATTTAGAAAGACTGTTTACAGAATATAAAGATATTTATATTCATAAGTTTTTAAAGCTTGCTGATATTAAATACATATCCATCAGCACTAACTGAGATATGGAAAATGAATGGCCACTTGATCAAGTAACTGTTGCCATTGATATTTGCTGTCTTGAGACAATTAAGCGCAGATATATAAATTGTCCAGTTCCTCAATTAAGATTGATAATTGATGATCTGTAGTGTAATTTGCATAGTATTTATTGGACGATCAGTATTCACATGGCTTGTTTCACAGAAGGCTTCCCAGACAGCCTTTGTAAGGAAGGGCTTGTTTGAAACATGGCCATCCTCAATAATGTGGTTTTCTAGTTTGTGCCAATATATTGTAAGGTGTGACACAGTGTGTTAGCTTCTAAGTTATGTTTTAATCTGGCACAAAACTGTTTAAAATGGTGTGAAATCTAACCAATGTGTGGGTTTTAAAATGAAGGTTTTCAGGGACAATGTATTTTTATAGCAGCATTGTATGTTATGTGAATATATTATCATGCGAAGGAATGGTTTATGAATGCAGCAATTCAAGTGGTAGATTTTAATTTTAGCTATTTTTAATCAATTTAACATGTCTTTTACATGTTTTTTTGTTAGACAGACATCTGTATAGAAGTCATTCATTTTTATGCACTGAGTTAATTATATTTTATCGTGCTGTCTTACATCAGATTTGTGTTGAAACGGAATGTTTATGTTGGTATTATGAGCGTCTTTACTAGTCATACAAATCCCTGTTAGAAAACAGGTGTGTAGCTCATTGGGAAATGTACAGCTAATGTAGAAACAAATATGCAGTTACTGTTTTCGTTACACTTGTTAATGTATTGACTGACTGTTTTACTTTTATGAAGTTTGTCAAGCTGTGTACTTGTGTTCAAGGGAACATACATTGGTTTTCTTCGTTTAACTGAAGAACTTTTTTATGGTAATCTCCAGCCTTTGTAACATCTCATAGCTCAGTTTGTTAAAAAATGACACACATATGGAGTGTTTTAAATTTGAGATGATAACCACCTTAATTTCTTTAATATATACCCCTTTGGCATAGAAATAAAATGACGGTTTTTACATGTGAATTGGCAGGTGAATTAGTCTGTTATCACTCTGTACAGCTTTCAGTTTAAACAAAATTTAAAACATGACATAATTTGTTTAACTTTGTTAATTCAGGACTGTAAATCGAGATGATTGAATGGAACTTACCATATCAATATGACTGGGTGTTTTAATTATCTTAAACAGTCATTTCAGTTTAGCAATGAAAACCGACACTACTGTACTAACACGGTCATAATACAAGTAACAGTAGATAACTATGGTACACTGTACCCAGACATGAGTTCATCACATTGGGCTGGTTTTTGTGTCCATCCTTTACAATGGGCATTTGGGAAAATGTGCAATTGATCAAATTGTCTAGCCACGCTGCTCTAAAACACAGCAGAATGTGAGGAATAATCGTCAGATGTCTGCCAGAAATGGCAATGACAAGTGCAGAAAATAAACTGGGAACATTTTAGGCTAATGAATTGGCATGATCAAAATGTTATTAGGCCCCTATAGTATATTTAGATCTCATCTTAGTCACATTTCCATAAGGAATAAACGAAAACACTGAAATGGCCACATTTTCATCATTGTTTTTTAAATCACAAAATGTATGTGAGGTTGAACAGAAACCAGAATACATACATAATTTTCATAAAACTGCAAATTTGTCATTCCTAGAGTATTTACAAATGTCAAAAAAGCAAATGAAAACTAAAAAGATCTGGAATAATGAGCTACATCAACGAATATATTAGCGTAGTGTTTCACGAGTCCTTAATCAATGCATAATTTAGTTTCTGAAATAGTTGTTTGGTAGTGTGGTTAATTCATGTACTTGATGCTCCCAGCATGCACTCAATGACCTTCTGGTGCACTTGGTGACATGTTAATGAGGGATTAGTCATTGATGATGGATGTCGTAATCAGCCAGCCAGGATGTCATGTGATCAGCCAGCCCGGATGATGTCATGTGATCAGCCAGCTGCTGGCACTAATGATAAGACAATACAATTATGTTCATGTTGACTGGTGTGTTACTCACTAGAAAACACTATTCTCATTTTCTGTAGCATTGTACTCAAAATGTGGTAGGTTCAATGTGCAATGCATGCACTGTCACATTGTTTCAGTTCATTGCTAGGATTCTATTACTGTTTATGCCTTGTGAATACGTAATTATCAGAGTTACTACTAGACATAAATCATGCAGTGAATACCACAAACTCCAACACTTCGTGGTATGATTCATAATACGCATCAATAACACAACTTGAGAGTCAAACATGCCTGGATTTTTAGAAATGATGTGTGTTTTCAAAATCAAATTGTGTGGTTGTTAACAACAACAGCTTGTTACAAAATGTTTGTTACCTCTGATGTCTGCAAAATAGTTTGAGGATTCACATAAGGAGATCTGTGTTTAATTTTGTCTAGGAAATTGAGGGAATCTGCAATACTTCTGGTAACTGGTGCAAGGAGTCGTGTAGTATCGTTATACGTTAGTAATTTAACCTGTATGAAAATGTCCACAATTTGCTTTTTATGCTTTCTTGATCAGTATAAAATCAGTTTTACTTTTCTGTAACATTTAAAAGCCACCACAATTTGTTATCTTGAGTGATTAACATCTTAGAAATGTGACCTACTTTGTGCACAAGTCTTAGTTGTCAAAATGCAATTTACTTCACTGCTATATGAACTGTAAATGGTAGCTTAGACCTAGAATTGTACATTCTTGTACAGGGTCGTGTATGTGTTTACATTTACAAGTGTATTGTGTACGATGTATATATATGTATATATATACATATGTATATTAGTGGGCGACATATGAATAATAGCACTCTGCTCTTTCTGTAAATAGGCGAGGTTTCCAATTGCACAAGTTTCAAGCTCTTTCTAATCTGTCAAGTGTATGATACATAATAAATAATCAACAAAAGGCACATGTTATTTTACTTATTTTCCAAGATTTGTCGTCTAAATAACACAAGCTTTTCTAGTGGGTTCTATCAGAGAGTCAGAGGTGTACATGTTGGTGCGCAGTCAGTAATGACCAGCCTTCAAATAATTTCTACACATCTCCGGGTGTAAATCTTTTGGTTTAACTTGAGCGATATGACTAATGCGTCCCTCACAAGTCAGAGGTGGTAGTTAAGTATGTTACTGGCAGCAGATGTTTCTGGTGATTATGGCAGTGACTATGATTCACCAAAACATTCCATTTGTAACTATAAAATCACTGTATAGTCCAAAGGACTTCAAAGGCAAAGCCTCTTGGCCCATTTTGTAATCCTTTGAGCCAAATGCCGACAGGACTTGCCTGGCATCACTCTTGCTCTAAGTCCGCCAACAGCTGCCATACCTCAGACTCAGAAACCGTTTAGGGTCTAATTTTGTATGACATCTTAGAAGTTAGAGAACACCATTACGTATGATAAATCAATATTTGATTGAATCACTTTAAAGGTCCGCTAGACCTATAGTATAGGGTCCTCTAATGCCCCAAAATTGGTAAATGTTCAATGTGCTTATTAAAAAAAACTGTTCAGTAATGTTTTCTTTAATTTGGCATACCCGGTAGTCATGTCTTAGTGTCACTGTACACAGTAAATTTGTCTTTGATTGAATGTGTTTAAAGGCACCTCGCGCGGCCTGCCAAAACAGCTAAATCACCTAAAAAGCAGGTAGGCGACAGTCTAAAATGCAAAATGTTCACATTTTACTTGTTTCTGTCTGAACCAGCTGAGTCTGGGTCTTCAAGAGCCTGCTTGTCCCACACCACTTTTTTTTAAATGAACTACGCCAGTTAAAACAACTTAAGAAGGCTTAAGCGCAGCGCTGCATATCTGGTTTTAAACTAAATCCTGGGTGTCTCAATTTGCTCGATCAATGCCTGCCAGATCAACACTGACACAGCTGACATCCTACCAGTAACTAGTTCTACACAAAAAATTTGCAGTATGGACATTGCTACCTATAGTCATTGTGATAACAATTACATACACACAAACTGTACTGGTCACCTGGTTACATCGTTGTTCCTACTGCTCTAGACGAGTTTAGTCTATACAGATGATTATCTGTATCAACATATCAAATAATTCATGACAGCTGACGGGTTAACGGGTATATGTAGCTGTGTAAGCGTTACGGGTTGTAATTCCACACCAATGCGAAGCCCACTTATGCTGGCTAAATAGGAATTCGAATCGAAAACGATTACCCTTCGTAACATTAATTCTGTCCGATCATGTTACAAACTCAAAAATAGGTTATATTTCAAATTCAGTAGGCTGGTTTCGCCGACTGTGGCAAACGAATGATTTTTGGCACGTTTTTTCATTTACCTGATTCTTTGCAATGCAGCAACATTATGTAACGATGGCTATTATTGGATAATCACACTATCAAGGCCATGGTAGTCGAGGCTATCATGGGAGAAATTAGGTTAAGAATAGATACACACTAACAAGTTCACAATATTTCATTGGTTGTAAATAATCAACCCGCCATCTGGTAGATAATAAAAGAAATAGATAAAACCATTCGCCAGATGGCGGTTTAGTCAGCAAACGATATCGTTTGGCGTGCAATAAATTTGACTACGCGACTGATTGCAGAAAGATCAGTTGAAGTACACATTGTATATTCAACGTCAGTGTCATGATGATGTGATATCGCATGAAGCTTGTGTCAGTTATTTACGAAATTACAGGTTAGTTTAAGCAACAATCTTATCTCTCTTTACTCATTTTTTATTCAATGAACATTGGCTAATTGCCGATTTCACGAGCCGCCTTACATGTCGCATCAGGCGTTGCGGCCTTGCTTTGGTGGTCGATTGTAAGTTCCGCGACACGTGAGTGTGAAGGTTGTGGTTTGTTCACGATTACATGCATAAGTCTACCTACTACGTGTAGGTAGTTTATTACTTTTTCAAGGGACACAGTGAATGGTTATTTCAAGCACTTTCATTGGCACGGACTACACTAGTCTAGAACCAGTAGAGGGACTAGTCCTTGAAATGGCATAATCCAATCAGAGTACTCCGGTAGTTTGAAAACGTGAATAAGCCTATTATTATTATTATATAACATGACTTTATGATAGAATAATCTGATTTTGTTATTGTAAATTTATATGGTGTTAACACTGTTTCTGCAGACACAAAAGTAAATGGTAAATATTATGTTGTAAACAGGTGAATGTTACAGATAAGTAACCATTATACTGTAGACATTTCGCTCCAAAGCTATGTCCGTCATTGACACTTGGGCTGGAACAAGTTCTACCGTTTATCAGTATATAATATCGCACATATCATTGCATAAAATGAAAACATCAACGTAGTAAGATCACAGGTGCTGTAGTGTATGATTTATTCACTATGTGTCCACTACTAGTATTTACAATAATAATAATATATATTAATTATACATGACAAACGTCAAAAGGCATGTAATGTCTCTGTCACATAGTGACATGGTCATGTCATCGGCTTTGCAACCAGGAATCACAGCATGATACGTTGTCTTGACGGCAGGACGTCTTAGTCGCTGTCACTTCCCGATTCACTGAGTTGCAGGTCTTCACCTGCAGATGGAGACATGTATGAATGGAGTTGTAACACAGTGGCATGCCAATAGATCCAGTTTACTGCTAGTCTTTGTGGTTGAATTCAGCGTTCACCTACTCGGATGATGTGTGTTTGGTTGTGGATGTCATATGTTAAGGTGTGTGACCGAGTGGAGGTTGGTCCTAAAAATTCGTGATTAACTCTCAAAATTGTGGAAAATGGGAAGTTTACCCCAAGACAGGCGGGCAACAGGAGGGGTTGGGAGATTGGACTCTATTACATCCACATTACCGAATACAACGACTTGGCACTTTATGATGATTTAGAGCCAGAATAGGGTCCAGATTTGAGCACAGAGCAATGAAGCCAATGGCAATATAATAAAAGATGAGAAAAAGAGTACGGGACACACGAAGGAAACCAGCAAGATGTGTGTCACAGTATCACACAACAAACAACCACATGGGACACTCAATGGAAGAGAAGAGGAAGCCTGATAAATACTTGGCAAAGATACTGCGAGAAACAGAAGATCAGCTACATTGGATAGGAAACTAGCAAATGACATCAAATCGACAAGCGTGTAGGACCATGTATGTTTCTAGTCTCGTTTAACCAACTCTCGATCGGCTGCATAACTTCGCCGAAATAAATAGTCTGGTCACCTAGCAGGCTTTTGAATGTTATTCGTGTAAAGTGCTGCCACCTCACAGAGCCTTAGTATTCGAGGCTAATCCTGCCATAATTCCTGCTTCATAAACAACTGAATTTATTTTTACGTTTGTGTGAATATAAGTTTAATTTTTAATAGTTTTTATAATATAGTATTACAGTGTATCTGATAAAAACGGTACACTTATTTCATTTGTTATTTCAAATTCGGCCTGAGAGCCAGTCAGTGTTTCTACCCTATTCTGGGGTAAGGTCGCTTTGTTCGTCACATTGGCAGACCCAAAACCTACCAGGCGGGGCTGAAATGCTGCCACCTCAGCCTGGTTAATCGAGGCTAATATGCTTCCAGTTAGCAAACAAGCTCAATCATGTCCCATCAATTTAGTAATTTTAGTATAAATCCATGCCTTACAATCTCTTCTATCAAACTCCAGTGTATGTTTCTCGACAAGTAATCCCAAACAAACAAAATGTGTGCATTTACAATATAAAACTAAGAAGCAAGAGACAATAATACACCTGTATGTGCAAAATAACACAAACCTTCATTTTTGAAGTCTCCATCAATTTTTGTATTAAATAAAAAACTATGATCCTTTAATGAGTGAGGTATCAGTGTGCAGGTGGTGATGTGTGGAATCATAACATTCAAAACTCCATTGCATCAGTGTGGACCACAAAGGTTCCTCTTTATGTTCTTTTGTTGCCATCATCCTAACTGACACACATGTGTACAGTGTGAACACTTACTGAGCATGCTGTGGATTCCATTCGTGGGGGCGGGTCGCACTGGATGAGGAGGCGCCTTCTCTGATGCTGAAGTCACATCAAGTTCATGTCAACGAAATAATACTCTTTTTCACATTTACAACTTACTCACTTCATCTACAGTGTCTTAACCGGGATTAAGTCATAAAATGTCCGTTCCACATATCAACGTACTGAAATGTATTATATCAAATGAAGACAATTATCTACTTGATTGGTACAGAATGACCTGACATGTTACTTATTTGCAATGCTATCTTTGCCATATGTTTCTACCTGAATTGTCGTCAAGGTCCATGTCTGAATCGCTGGATGAACTGTTTCCACTGTCTCCTGAAGATGCACTCATCAACATATCTCCAGGACTGTAGGGCTCTGTCAACAAAATTAAAAGAACATTTCTGTCAACAAAGTCATCTAGTATAATGATTCCAATAGTAATAGCTAACTGTAGCCAACACAACTGAGGGGAAAACAGGGACATAAGCTGTACTTATTATTAAACCACAGCATTCTATATGAACCAGCAGCACATCAATGACTAATACTGTGCACATAAATTAGCACACCAATACTATTTATGTAACCGGTAGGGTTACTGACTAATTTATTAATTATTTCATTAAACTAAAATGTATCTTTTGTCCACTTTACTTTATTTAAGTTGAGCCAATAAACCTCATTAACATCCATGGGCTGTGGTAGAGCCTATAGGTCTCTGTCCCAGTGGTGTCATCTTCCCAGCGGCCACCAAGCAGGGCCGCCAAATAGGGTCATATCCTGGTCACTAAGCCATGGTTATGCAACAGGGGGAGGCTGCAGAGATTCGGGAAACCGCCGAAATATAATCTTGGACTAAGGGACATATATTTAGCATTTCTTGGAAGTGATACATGTAAAACAACGAAACGCAGCCGAGACATAGTGCGGCTACTTGTACTGAGCTGGTGCTCAGCTGACAGTAGTAACAGCATTTCCTTGTCTTTTTTATATTATAGAACACCCCACAATAAATGTTATATTAGTTTATTTGTGCCCGATCTTCATAATAAATGCCCCGTCTACATTTAATTGTGCCCATGCAGATTACCGGGTACGTTATCACTACCTTTTTCTGCATCTGCCAAGTGAGGATTCTGAAGCAGCTTGTTTTTGGGGGGTGGCGATGACTGAGACTGGTTTGGTTCGGGAGGTGGGGGAGCGTGCTTCTGCACCTTCTTCTTGCCCTTGTGTTTGTGCATCTCTACGGGGGTGACAGGCCTCGCCATCTGCTGCACCCGGCTGCTGCCTTCTTGTCTGGAGACAAATAACAATATGCATGAATAATTCATACCTGGAAGGTTTCTGAAAAGGCATGGTTTGCGATTTTGCATATGCTACAAAATACTATTTGCATGAAATAAATCCATGACAAACTGCAGGTTTAAATTTGCTTGCTGTCATTTTGAGACTTGGGTAAAGTCGTTCACTGCACAGTGCATTAGTACAGTCAGCTGTGTGTGTAAGTATGTGGACACCAACAGCAGTGTTGCAGTGGTGATGAGTGAATGAATAAGATTCATATATTACTTGCACTACGGCCGAGTGCTTTCTCAAGAAATCCTTTTTTGACAGGTGTCTGTTCGAAATGTGCAATGAACAGTCTAGAAAGTCGGATACTGTACTATAAAATAATCATCTTATGTATTAACAATGTGTTAACAAATTCAGAAGTGAAAAAATCTAGACGCATTCTAACAGAAGCAACTCTTCATTATGAAGGTATTTGCTGGCGGCAGAAGAAAAAACGTCACATTCTATTAACAACATCAACATCAACAACGTCCTTGCCAGTGCCAGTTTGAAAATGTTCTACCAATACAGGCAGCGCTGCCGACACACAAAGTCACATCCTTGTAGTTGTACGTAAAGGTACATGGACCGAATGTCTGGCATTGTCTGCATGGGTGTCCTGGCCTGGCTGCTCATCCCTACGACCCTACGTACCTGCTCAAGACCTGTGCCACATTGCAATATGCCATACATAAGAACGCAACTGCATCGGATCACACAACAAAAGATTAAATCATTCTGACAGATCCTCCACGATATCGTCATAAAACTGGTCTGAAAAATACAAGTCAGCAGCCCTTGTAAATTGGCATTCATGTTAGCCACCTCTAATAATTAACAAGTGCCCATGGATGTGAGTGACTTGCCTTGTTTTTTTCAGCTGTATAGTGTTTGCGAGTTTCTCCAGCGTCATCTCTCCAGTCGTGTGGTCAATGATGAGCACGCACTCCTTCTGACTCGGCCGCTTGTTCCCCTTATACACTGTGTGGGTCGTGCCCGCTCCCTGCAAAATACGCCCCAACAATACCCATCTGGAGACTGATCCACAACTTCTTGGGAGAGGACAAATGATAACCAGGGGACCATTTCACGTGCACATCAACATGATTTTGTCCTGTGCAATATTTATACTTCAACCTGTGAGTCGACAGTGGGAACAAATCTTCATTGTGCACTATTTTTTAATAAGTGACATTAAATCACCAAATGTGCCATATTTTCATATTGACTATTAATACTTCTCAGATTAGCTACTGGTGCAAAACCGAGCGAAAGTTTAATGAAGGCATTAACGACCGGTGTAGAAGTATTTTAACCTTGCTATATGACCTGCAATGACTGTGAACTGGAAGAAAATCCTGCATGGAGAGTGTACTATGTCTCACCTCAACGTGTGGCACAGAGACAGTCACAGAGTTGCCCTGACCTATCTCCACAATAGACTTCTGGGTTGTGTCAACTGAAGCAGGCTTGAAGTCGTCTACAATGTGAGAGAGGGGGCAGTCAGTGAAGGCCATACAATCCATGTCTTCATGATGGTCGCATCCACATTGTAGGTATACTATATTTAATCAGTATCATGTACACCTATCAATGTTGCATTCATCATACATTAGTTCTTTTGTTCACTAGGTCATATTCTCCTGATGAAATGGTGTTTTTGAAACATTTTGTTTCCACCATAGCTTTATGTAGAGACCTGTCCACCCGTCATTTGGACAGGTAAAAACCATTGTGGACGGGTAGTAATATCGGTGGACGGGTTACGGTTGGAAGGTCCGCAACATTTGATACTTCATTTCATTAATTCAATCAGTCAACATTATGCCATGCATATTTATGTTTTACAATATAGTGCATCTTGGCAAACTTTAAATCGAAAATACTGTGCAGTTGGCGTAAACAAACTCTGTTTATTGTTAGCCAGGGTTAGTGTGAAGTGTCAAATGCAGTCAAATATAAATGGCAAAGGTTAGATGGGTCCAGAAACCTGCACTTGTATCATAAGTGCCGGATTCTACACGATTCTACACAAATGTCCATGTTTACAATGTTATACCACATTCCTGGAACTGGAATGATTTGTAATGACATATTTAAATTTTAATGGCGTCTTTGCAGGCTTAATAGTTTAGTGAGTCTTCTTCCATTTAAGTGTATAATCCCACCAGACATGGGGTCAAATACATTGAAATGTATTTAAATACAAATAATCTTGAGGAATTCAAATACAAATACTTTTGAATGCAAACATATTTAAATACAAATATATTGGAAAGTATTTCAAATACTTTTCAAATATTTTTCATTTTCATTTCAGGATATAATAGGTAAAAGAAAAGCTAATCATATATGGCGACATCTAGTTTACAGGCATAATTAGTGTGTTACTCATACGATGACAAGCAGACCAGTGGGAGGGGGGTATTGTTATTGCATCACAGTGACAACTGACTTAAAAACCTCTATCCACAGAGGTAAAGGCCATAATATGTTTGTTTATTTGTTTGTTTGTTTGGAGGAGGAGACCCATAATAAAATGCCTATGCTGTCTTCAGAAGAGACACTGTTGATGACTGCTAGGATTTTGTGAGGAAGTGTGACAGCTCACTTGAAAGACAGCCTGGAGACCAGACTAGCCTAGTGCCAGCTTGGAGCTGGAGATATTGACCTATGGTCACTGCTAGACCTGTGCTAATCCATACCAATAAAATGCCTATGCTGTCTTCAGAAGAGACACTGCTGACGACTGCTAGGATCTTGTGAGGAAGTATGACAGCTCAACTTGAAAGACAGCCTGGAGACCAGACCTGTGTTAATTTAGCACAGGTCTGGTCTCGGTAATCCATCCTCTGGCTTTGAGCAAACAGAAGTTGTGGCCACTGTCAGGGCCATGGGGAACACCTGCTGTCAAGTGTCTTCAGTAATTAGCACTGTTGGGTGAAAGACTCATTACAGTTGCAATCAATAGGTATTTTGAAAGTGATCTGCAGTGAAGCTGGAGGTAATCAGTTTGGCAAGCATTACATGTGACATGAACCCGAAATGTTGATACTGACAATGTATTTGAAAAAGTCAAATACCTTAAGAAAGTATTTAAAAAGTAGAAGTTTTTATATAGTGCAGTCCCAGCAAACAAGGAACCATTTCTGAACCAGTTGGCACATGTCATACTGGTTCATAATTGGTACCGCTCCACCAGTACGTGTTTTCATGTGTATTCATGTGACAACAGGCAGAATACACGTGTTCTGCCTGTTGTCACGAGTTTGACACAAATCATACTGGATCAGAACTGGTACGGTTTCACTAGTACGTGTTATCGGTGGGCAGACAACTTGGCCCACGACAACTCGGCCCAGGACAACTCAGCCCAGGCCGAGTTGTCTCGAGACAACTCGGCTCACTTCCAGAGACAACTCGGCCCGTGTATTTGAATAAATACCATAGGGAACTATTATTGACATTGGGGAAGGGTTGTGTTTGTGTTTGTGTTGTGTGTGTGTGTGTGTGTGTGTATGTGTGTGTGTGTGTGTGTGTGTGTGTATATAATGTGTGTGTATAATATATATGTATATATATATATATTTGTGTGTGTGCGTGCGTACGCGCACGCGTACGTACAATGAGCGATGGGCACACGAACTGATTGGGCAGCTTTAACAGTTATATTAAAGTCGAATCAGTCACACCCAACGAATTCTTCAAAAGTTTATACATATACCATAGGTTACTAAATTTTAATGACTTTCATTAAAAACAAATAATATTCACAAATTAAACAAACTCACGCAAAATAATATCCGTATTGTATCAAGGTATCGATTATTATATCAGTGTATAATTAACGTTTAGGGTTTATTCTGTTAGATTATGGTTAGGATAAAACCTGATTTTTAAAGCTCGTTTATGCAGCGCCGCCGTGATAAAACACTGCCACCGCCGCAGATGATTTCGAGTTTCGTGCGAGTTTGTTTTGTTAAATTAATTCTTTACAGAATTAGGCTTTCTTTTATTTTGTATACTAGTGTGTACAGGTACACAATATACACAAGAAGAAGACTGGCAGCTGTAAGACGTTGCTTAATTAATGGTTATACGTCAGAAACAGAAAGGAAAAGATCGCCCATATCTATAGAATTTTTTGGGGTTGCAATTTACTGAATTAACCAATATCTAGTAGCCGCCATTATAATATTCCTCACAGACAATGTGAATTCGTCTCTCTATTTCACCGATAAATATAATTCACCGAGCAGCCATTGGGGCCGCGTTGTCTCACACTGGGGCCGAGTTGTCCTGGGCCGAGTTGTCTGTCATTCGTGTTATCATGTGAAAAACTCGTGATTTCATGGTAAACACGTGTCGACACACCAAATTAGTTTACAGAATCCGGTGAATTCACATGAATTGAGCCAGTTGAACTCGTGAATTCACTAACAGAACATGTGAAATCACGGGTTGTTGTTTGCTGGGGTATCCAGTCCTTAGGACAGCTCAAAGTGCTTTTACACTTTACTTCCCTGGCAGACCTATTCAATCAAATACCATCTCAACTTCTCTGGGAAGCATCCAGCCACATACTACAATTAATATGTGAAAGGATGCTCGTACACATAGTTACCACTGTCTATAGCCAGGTACTCATTTATACAGCTGAGTGAACTGGAGCAATCTAGAGTGAAACAACCAAAGCCAAAGCTTTAACACTGCAGCACAGGATTCGAACCCGGGTTCTGTTAGTCAAGAGTCTGAAGCTCTACCCCTGAGCCATTGCACTCTATATGCTCTAAATACAAATACTTTTCATTCCTAAAGGTCAACTACAAATACTTTGAAAAAAGTATTTAAATACTTTCAAATACAAATGTATTTGACACCTTGTCTGAATCCTACTCTGGAGCATTGTTGCGACTATAATTTACAATGTGGATTAAGCTAATGATTAAATGTACAACATGAATGTGGTGCAGGTTGAAATGATTAAATATAATAATAAATAAACTGGTTTTGTTATGTTTTTGCACTGACAGTCTTTGCTTAATATAATAAGGTAGTCAAATTTAGATAAAGAACATATACTTCTAAAGACGACACAATCAACGGTCTAATACACATCTACTGAAATACCTGCATTGTCAATTACCCAAAGGCGTATTCACTTACATCGCACGGAGTGAAAGGCAACGGGCGCGTTGTGATCAAAGCTGCGCCCAAGCTTCAATTCATGAACCTTATCGTCTAACTCCATCTTGTCCACTATTTTTAGCCAGTTCCGCCGATTTCTTGTACAAAATATTACAACTACAAATTCATTACGGACACATTAACGTATCCTATAAAAATGGGTTGCTGGCACAACTTCACAAATAACTACTTAAGAAAAATATTGTTCTTTTCAGTCACTATTTTCGTTTTTCACGAAACCGGACGTGGTTCTAAAAATAGCAAAGTAACGTGATGTTAAATGGGTATTACCAGATATTCCGTGTTAGTTTCCAGCATAGACACACAGTGAGAAGCCAAATAAAATTTTAATTTTGCTACATTGGAGATAGGTTAGATGAGATAATGCTAGCAATAAATGACGAACGTAATGTTTTTAGTTTGTGAGGTAAAGCCCCTCTGTAAATTACAACGTGAGAGTTTATTGCATAAACTTATTTGCCACAACATATAATAATCGAAAATAATAGGCCTAATAATATTATTCATCAAAACGTGGAACATATAGATGTATGTGTGTGTGTGTGTGTGTGTGCGTGTGCGTGCGTGCGTGCGTTTCAGTGTGTGTATCTACATAATATATTATGTGTGTATCAACGTTGGTCATTATATACATCCCAATAAATTTATAAATTTTACATGTAATATACAGATTTGGAGAAAGCCCACAATATTACATTAATTAGCTCAGTTTGTTGGAGTCTCTAAAATGGTATTTTGGGTTTGTCATTATTCAGGTTCTGTAATTATAATACAATTGAGATCTGTGTTAGGACACCAATGCATTTTGCAGCCGAAAATAAGTAATCAATACTTTTTGCTATTTTGCCTTGGATTACTAAACAAAATAAAAAATTATGCATCTCAATTTATAAACATTGAGGACGTTTTGAGACAAAACACAATGCTAATTTTGGCTGTCACATTAATGTGATAAAGAAGGCATTCATTATTGGCATACTTATATCATATATACTTGTACACTTGGTCGCAATATGGCAAGCATGTTTTTCCATGTCACTTAAATCTTATACTGATCAGTCTGTTGTTCTCCGAAGGGGTAATTGTGGGGCGAATTTTGGAACATTAATGGGTTACTGATCCTTTGTTGGTTGTATAGGAGACCCTTAACATGTAGCATCTGAGATACAATGCACCTAAAGGAAGACTAACACAATACACATAACAAGCTAGCTCAAATGCCGAATTTCTGCCACTCTGGGAAAAATGCGTTATCCATAACATACCAGACAATACCGTAAAACATGTAAAGAACACAGAAAGTACGAAAACACACTTTAATTCTAACAAACGGGAACGTACCCATAACATTTATAAAGTAAACAATAGTCTCTGTTTTCAACAAAACACTTGCACTGATCAGTTATCACAATATTATGTTTGTTGCGACTTGCAATGTAAATGTGTTTTTCTTCTACGTAATAAGCATGTAATTTTTAAATAATGAATAATTCACATATGTAAACTTAATTCTCTATTTACAGGTATGCAAAGACAAAACTATATTACTAAAATGTGGAAGAGGCTTTGTGCTCCCCCCCCCTCCATAAACAAATGCCCTTTTATGACTGGTCTGACAAGTGTTATAGTTAAGTTTAGAAATAAGTAGAAGATACTTTTGACAGCATTTACATTGGATGTTAATTTACATACATATGCACATAGAGGGGTAGCAGAAAGCCATTGCCTTAAGATAAACAAACTGCAGGAATGACACTTTATTTATTTGACTATACAGCATCTCGGTGAATCTCTTCGTGGGTAACAAGGTCATTACGCCATGCAAATGTTTCCCCACATGTGCCACAGATGTATGGATCCGTATGTGAATGAACTTGTTCGTGCTTACACAGATTGCTGGATGTCTTGAACGATGTTCCTCATGTGCCACAAGTATATGGCTTTACGCCAGTATGGATTCGTTTATGACCATCAAGGTGACTGGATCGTGCGAATGATTTCCCGCATACGCTACAGACATACGGTTTTACACCCACATGAAGCAGTTCGTGACTAGTAAGGTGATACGACCGTGTGAATGCCTTCCCACAAGTGGTACAAGTGTAGGGCCTTCCACCTGTGTGTACTTGTTGTGTATGAGTTGTAAGGTGATTAGACCGTGTGAACGATTTTCCACATTTCACACAAGTGTAGGGCTTGACACCCGCGTGAAGCAATTTGTGACTCTTGAGGTTATTAGACCGTGAGAATGACTTTCCACACGTGGTACAGGTGAATGGTTTCACACCAGCATGGATTCTTTCATGCTGACAACAAGAAACATATGTTGCGAACGATTTGCCACACAGAGAACAACTGTACGGTTTTATACCAGTGTGAGTTCGTTCGTGAACCTTAAGGTTAGACGACTGTCTGAACGTCTTGCCACAAGTGGAGCATACGTACGGTCTCACGTCGGTGTGAGTCAGTTCATGGGTTTTAAGGTTACTCGATATTATGAAAGATTTCCCACACATTGCACATATGTATGGTTTCACACCTGAATGTGTTCGTTCATGAATCTTAATATAGTCAGATCGTGTGAATGACTTTCCACATGTGGAACAGGCATATAACTTCACTCGAGTGCGAGCCTTTCCATCTCGTTCAAGAACGGAGCACGTGACAGAGCCTTCGTGTGAGGTACAAGGGAAAGATTTACCACCTGGGTAATGGTTGGACAGCGTGGAGGGCTGAGTGCATGCACGGTCAATGTACGGGTCCACAACTGTTTGGCCTACACAGGCATCCGAGGCACACTTGTCGGCATGTTGTTCACTGTCATCAATGGTCTCACTGTAATCAGTTGACGTTTCCACATACCAGTTTGTGTCATTGACTTTCACAACTTCTTTCAATAAACCACCGTCACACACTACCCACTTTCTTGTGTCTCCTCTGTCACTGTTGCACTCGTCAGAGTCAACCGTTTCTGATTTCACTTGGATGTGTTGGTCGCAGAAATCTGCTGGTCTTATGTTGTTTTGGTGGCCCGTCTTGTTCAGTGGCTCAAGACCTTCATCAATGCAGGTTCCTGCTGGTTGGTCTTCAGACTCTACAGTTGTCAAACCTACGTGAATATCAAAACAATGTGTGTAAACAGATGTATTTTATTCATTAATAAATACTTCTTTACTAAATATTAATCTGATATTAACATGTCATTATATCATGATGGAAGAGGATGCATAACACATACATTACCTGTAGTCAAACCTTTGTGGCGATAGGAACCATGTCTATGAATAATAAATGTAAAACAAACTGTATTTTCCCATTTGTAAGTGCTCATTGATTATAATACATACATATATATATAATCAAAATTATAGGAACCATGTCTATGAATAATAAATGTACAACAAACTGTGTGTATATATATATAATATATATATATATATATTATATATATTAATCAATGAGCACTTACAAATGGGAAAATACAGTTTGTTTTACATTTAATATATATATATATATATATATATATATATATATATATATATATATATATATTAATATTATCTTGTAATACATTGTAATGATTGCAGAATAACACATCTGTATAAATAAACACCATTGAATATTACGCATTTATAAGCATAGTCTCAATACACATGTATAACAAACTACCTCGGGGTAACAAAGATAGTATAACTCAAACTATTTAATACATATCTACTAAATACGAAGCTGTTTCTCTAGATTACTTATTCTGACAGGAAATATCACAATTTGTTTATGTAGATGTTTCTACGTCATTCCCATAGTGCACACCTTGTATGCCTTGGTAGCCGTCTATACGCTGTTTCTCTGTACAGACCCAAGCAATGGTTGGAGATCCAATGGGAGACTGGTTGCTCGGAGACAGTCTCTCTGGAATGTCATCTGCTCGAGTGTGTCTTGCATGTTCTGGTGCTGTATTTAAGGTCAGCAACTCATTCACTGGGGAGGTGTGCAGATCTTCAGTTTCCATTGCCAAAGTGATGGTTCACTGAAAATAGAATGGTTCCTTACATTCATGATATAACAAACCAAGGCATCACAATCTTTTGATCTTTACTAGTTTCTGTACATCATTTACTTTCTGCTGCCATCTGTTATTGCATCTTAAACCAATACTTCAAGGTGGTAAGAAGAGTACCATGTAATTCAATATGCAGTACCATATCATAAATCTTCTTAAAATAAGTCAACAACCGGAATGTTGTGGCCATTTTTGTCAACTGTAGTTTAGACAAAAAAATTTGGTTCCCATTTTTTAACACTAGCTTCATACTGTTGCATTTTTATTTATTTATACTTTACTACGTTATTGTAAATGGTAGCTAATGGCAATTTATGCAAGTCAAGTCCACTGCTGAAATGTTCTAAACAACAATTACAATGATTTTGCCGAATGCCATCTACCAATCACTTGCATCATGCTGCAACAATCCAATCAACATTTCACACTATTCTAGTATCATGGCTTGAGTTTTTCGCATTTAATATATCTTGGATGATATCGACTAATAGAACACTGAGGTTTAAGGCATATCTAGTTAAAACAACAAAACTGTGGTTGGGTGGGATAATAGACAAATGCCATTATTTCTATGAATTATAATTTAAGACCAAGAAGATGAACGTCACAATTTACACACTGAACAACTGATTACTTTATTTAATTTATTTACATAAGGGGTTTATCTCCGTGATCACGATCATCGCTGTTCAGTTAGATTACTCTTGTGGTACTGCGTGCGCAGTGTAAACCGGATACCATGTTAGGGTTACGCGAGTAACTAGAGTAGGCCAATCGAAGTCGGCCTTGGCTTGGATGTTCGATTGGTACTCGGGTTACTCGTGTTACTCGCGTAGCTCAATCGAAGTCGGCCATTCTTTGTTCATATACTCCATACAGCCCCTTCTGGGGCTAACATAGGAGTTTGTGTGGTGTGCAATGCTAAAGGTGCATGAAGATGAAAGTGAAGTTAGAAGAACAATAAGGCCATACAGTAACAGTGGCATACACATCGAAAAAAGGTGATAAAAACGTTTGAAAAAGGCCCTAATAATTTAGGCCAGTTAACTGGAAGATTACCTCACAATATTTAATACGCTAGGCCTACAACCGGCTAATACTAGTCACTTAATACGGGTATGACTAGAAGGCGCACGAAGACACTTAACAGCAGGCTTCCCCCTGGCCCTGCAGTGACCACAACTTGTGTTTGTTCAGAGCCAGAGGATGGACCTAACAGTGACCATAGGTCAATATCCCCTTTTGTTCTTTAGTCAGGGTTCAATTTGGCACCAGGTTATTCTGATTTCCTGGCTGACTTTGAAGTTGAGCCTTCCTCACAACATCCTAGCAATGATTAGCAGTGTCTCTTCTGAGGGCAACATAGGCGTTATATTATTATGGACCTCCTGGCTTAACATACAAACAATATATTTTGGCCTTTCCCTCTTTCAGTCAGTTGTCACTGTGATGCAGTTTGTCTGCCTGTCATCATATGAACAGACCGAGTCGCTACTCGTGTTGTGATCCAGTTATAAATAAGTCGGTGGGTTGACCTAGTAACAAGAATGTTAGTTTAGTGTTACTCGACAGGTAGCGCCACCGGGCCAATTCGCATGCAGCCGGACAAGTTACAAAAGTCGGTGACAAAAGTTACGAATTTTGATGCTTTAATATTAAGTACCCATCTGCAATTTTGCCAGATGCACACACATACCTCATACGTTCCGCCAACAGCACCCTCGGGTACCAACACCACATACATTTTGGTCGTGCGTGGTCGTGCGCCTTCTAGTCATACCGACTTAATACTAGTGCCACAGAGTAGTGGGCGATATAACAACGCACAGCCACCCGCCAAGCCGCCGAGAACCCAAGCCGCCATAGCCTAGGGGCATATAGTGATATTAAGTGTCCACAAAAAGCGATAGATTATAATAACACTTGAATTAGTGTCGTACTCACGAATAACGTTACCTCTGACTCGGTTTGTTACGTCCAGTCTCGGAATAAAGTCAATACCGGCCTTGGTCGTCCGCCATCTTTGGCTTTGCCCGTTTCGGAATTCCGAGATTGGACGGCCAAACTCGGAATATGCAATTAGATACTTATCACGTGATCAAGAAATTGGACGTACTACTACATATCGAAAACTTATTATAAATAAATAAAGCATTTTGCCATATGTAGGATTTAACAAAGAACCCGTTAGTTGGCGCCACTTTATTCGAAAGATATGTAAAGACTTGTGGTAATGTCACATAAAGCAATTGAATTATGTCATTATGACATATAAATATTAACTATATTTAGCACTGCGTACTGTAGATGTCCTTAGATATATATCTTAGCTCCAAAATAATATCTTCCTAATTATAATATACCGCAGCCCAAAAAAATGAGTGTGTGTATATGTAATTATGTGTAATTTCACGAAAACACCATATTAGAGAAATCGTTGCTATTATTAATATTATACAACCATTTTCTTTACTTTCTAGCATAAGCTTGATTAACAAATGCCATAACACTGCTTATTGTGTATATGTGTGTCTTTAAAAAAGCCTTGCAGCCATGTCTGTTTTTGTCGTAGTGATATGTTTTTTGCCCTGCATCGCCTCGCCTCAGTCGCGTTGCGAACGACGCTTGTCGTTGACAGGCAAATAGTTCGCACGAGATCGCGCCACTGATCTCGTCCGCGCGTGCCAGCGCGAACCGAACTCGGTCGCTAAAAATAGAATGCAGTCGCCTCTTCATTGAAGTTCATTCATACGCCAGATGGATTACGAACAGTTGGCGAGCGAGGCTGACAATGCGTACTTGGAACACGTGAGTACTAGTAATTAATTAATTAATTAATTTGTCACTTGTGTAAGGTAGTAGTTTGGACGCATGCATAATATTCTTGCATATCTTCATTTACATTTTAATGTTGCTACCAGCCACAATATGGCAGCACCAGTGGTGGTGGATATTGTTATAGTCTTTATTTTGTGAAACTTCATTTTCATGATTTAATTACCAAATGTTGATTATAATTACATTTAAATAATAATAATAACCGATTAAACAGTTTCTCCAACGTTATGAGATGAACTATGTCTGTTACACCTGTCACGTATGTTTGACCAAGCCTTGGACCAGTACAGCAGCTGTGTGCTAGGCTGGAGCGACACCACATTTGCATTTTCCATAGGCTACCATTATAATGTTTCCTTCATCTCCTACTAATCTTGGGAGCTCTGTTATTGACAATTTCACAGCACAGACACAAGTTCTGTGAAAAATTTGTGAACTTCTAATACCTCAGGCTCCCACAAACTTCTTTCAAACCTTACACCCCTCCATTTCTGCTTGAACCACCCACGGATTGCTCCTGATTACATCACCAAGCAAAATGACAACTGTATTAATACGCAGAAATCCACCGACTGACAGCTGTCATAATTTGACAGCTCTGATGTCACACTGCACAAAAACATCATTTCTACTCACACCACACTACATATGTGTTCACAGAAATTCAGACAACCTGCACAATGCTGATTTTATAGGGTACTCTTTGGTCGGGGAATGGCGGATGAACACCTTATTGTGGTCTTACATCTTAGAGCAGTGTGCTCTTCGCTGTAGAAAATGTGGATTCACATCAAGCCTATACAAGCTGTACAATGAAATCGAGACGGGAAAGCGAGGTCGGAAGCCAGCGACACCTAATGTCGGCCTGCAGGTGGGACTTCAGGAATCAACGACAGGCAATGTAAAGGGGTGTGTGATCCTTACTTGCCTGAATTTACCTGTGCCGAATCGCAGTGTTGTGCAGAGAATAGCAAACAAAGTTGCAGCTGCAACCGCAACTATGACACTGGAAGATTTAGCGAGGAAACGAGAAAGGGTTAAGCGTGTGAACAGATTGCGTGGCCTTCCTGAGGATTCACCGATCAATATTGCGATGGACACCCGTTACAATTCAGCAACCATCAAAGGTGCGTACCATGCAGGGCAAAATGCAAGTCAGGCCATTGCTGTAGAAAAACAGTCAGGTCACAGTGACATTGTTGGCATTAGCATACAGAACAAATCGTGTGCTCTGGGTACTTCAATGTGAAGACGAGGGCTAGACTTGTCCAGGTCACGCGAACTGCACTGCGACACTGCCAGCTGATCAACCACTGTCAGAATACGTAGCGGGAATGGATATTGGGAGACAATTTGCAGAACAAAACATTGGCATAAGATATGTAGTGACAGATGAGGATGCTCGCAGTGCTGAGGGGGTGAAAGGCTGGTATGGCTGGTACATCGTGTGAAGTTGAGCATCAAGCGGATACAACACACCTGGAGCAATCACTGTTTCGAAAACACCATGAAAGCGAAGTTCAGCCCCCGCATGTTTCCTGGATCAACAGCAGTGATCAGGAAAGAACAGAGGAAACTATTCTCACTGGATGTGAAGGCTCGTTGCCACAGAAACCACAGGGAAATTCTGAATATGCATGCCGGTGATAACAGAAAGGTTTCCGCACTCATGCCACGTGCTATTGAAACAACATTAAATTGTTACGGCGGAGACTGCACAAAGTGCAGATACTACTCAGTTGTGTGTGGAGGTGGGAAAAAAACAAATTGGTGGCACACATCGATGTATCTCCAAACAGGACAAATACACTACCTGAACATGACTGATGAAGACACAAATGCAGGTTCTAAGGTCAGATGTTCAACATTGACACCCAAACTATTGTGACAGCGATGGCTGTAGTGCATATTTTCAGGGATTTCTGCTCTCACGTGCAAAATGTATGCTAGACGATGGACACGAAACGCCTGCCACTTGTATTCTCTCTTATGCACATTGCCAGATAAAGAGTCCTCACTCGTGTTCAGTGCCGTATATGGTGTCTTGTCTTGTGCTCATTCCCAGGTGTAGTGTCCTCTCTTGTGGTCAGTATCAGGTATGTCAGCGTATGTGAGATTCTTTTTGGCAGCCACTCCCATAACTGGTTGTTTTCTTAATTCTCCTCTTCACTTTGGTGTCAACATGCTGCATGTGAGCTGGCATGTGGTGTGGAATACTTATGCTAGTTCTGTGTGCGTCAACCTAGTGCATGGATTTGGACATGATTATTTACAAATGCATGTGTCATGAGTAATGTTTTCTTTCTCATGCCAGACTGTAGCTTAGTACATGTAACAGTAAACATTCATCAGAAATGGGTGTGTGGGTGGGTGCGTGGGTACATGGGTGCGTGGGTGCGTGCGTATGTGCGTGCGTGCGTGCGAGCGTGCATGTGCGAGTGTGTGTGTTAGTGGGCGTGCGAGTGTGTGAGGCAGTGGTTGATTCTGTACACTCACGTGCCGCGTCCTCCTCAGTATCCTGGCACGCAGTGGGCTCATGAAGACAGACGTGACAGAGGACGACAGTCACAGAATAGACCCAAAGGATACAAAGTCCGAGTCGTGTCCAGAGGCTGCCTCCGCTGAGCCGTCGTCTCCAGCGAAAAATGATCTAGAGGTAAAGAGGTGAGTGACAAGATGATGTCTTCCTCATGGTTCCATATGCAGCGTGAGATTGAGTTCTTCCTCATGGTGTCCTTATGCGTGGGGTGAGTCTGTCGTATCTTCCTCATGGTGTCCTTGTGCATGGGGTGAGTCTGTCCTATCTTCCGCATGGTGTCCTTGTGCATGGGATGAGTCTGTCGTATCTTCCTCATGGTGTCCTTATGCATGGGGTGAGTCTGTCCTATCTTCCTCATGGTATCCACAAGCATGGGGTGAGTCAGTCCTATCTTCCTCATCGTGTCCTTATGCATGGGGTGAGTCTGTCCTATCTTCCTCATGGTGTCCGTGTGCATCGGGTGAGTCTGTACTATCTTCATCATGGTGTCCTTGTGCATGGGGTGAGTCTGTCCTATCTTCCTCTTGGTGTCTTTGTACGTGGGGTGAGTCTTTCCTATCTTCCTCATGGTGTCATTGTGCATGGGGTGAGTCTTTCCTATCTTCCTCTTGGTGTCCTTATGCATGGGGTGAGTCTGTCCTATCTTCCTCATGGTGTCCTTATGCATGGGGTGAGTCTGTCGTATGTTCCTCATGGTGTCCTTATGCATGGGGTGAGTCTGTCCTATCTTCCTCATGGTGTCCTTATGCATGGGGTGAGTCTGTCGTATCTTCCTCATGGTGTCTTTGTACGTGGGGTGAGTCTTTCCTATCTTCCTCATGGTGTCCTTATGCATGGGGTGAGTCTGTTGTATCTTCCTCACGGTGTCCTTGTGCATGGGGTGAGTTTGTCCTATCTTCCTCATGGTGTCCTTGTGCATGGGGTGAGTCTGTCCTATCTTCCTCATGGTGTCCTTATGCATGGGGTGAGTCTGTCGTATCTTCCTCATGGTGTCCTTGTGCATGGGGTGAGTCTGTCCTATCTTCCTCATGGTGTCCTTGTGCATGGGGTGAGTCTGTCATATCTTCCTCTTGCCTCCTTTGTACCAGGGTGAGGTCTACCGCTTGTATTGTTACATCTTGCTGTAGTTCCGCTCCAATGCTCCCTTTCAGACTGCCTGATTTTAATAATATTTTCTACTAGATAGGCTTGGGAGAGTAAGCTGAATGCAACATTCAAAACTTCATTGACTGGGTGGGTAGAGCTTCGGCCAGTATCATTGAAACAGTTTTATTCCACACAAAAATTTATGATGTTGAGTTTTGTGCAGACGAGGATCGGATGGTCTCGACATGTCGGCTGAGCATCAGAGCGACTGTGACACGTACTAACTACTAATGAAGTGCCTCGCAAATATAGCATGAGTTGTTGGCGGTCTGTGCTGGAAGATGTCGGTAGAAGCAGCAGGACTGCCACAAAGACAGCAGTCGTTTGACTACCAGAAGACTTGTGATAGCCACAGTGGTGTGTTGATACATAATATGCTAGATGGTGATCGTTGACGGAATCGGACCGATATTGCAAGGGACGCACGCGGCTTTTGTTTGTGGTATGTAGCGTGCCTCAGATGGTAGTTGTATCCCCTCCGCAGTTGTGTAAGAAATCACGTGGTAAGTGCTGTTTTAGAATGGTTGAGCTAGTGTAACGATTACGGCGAGAGAGTTGTGTGAACAGTCTACTACAACCGACAGTACATTGCTGTTTCTTGCGTGTACTTTCTGTGCCAAACTGGTTGGTGCACACCGACTGGCTACCCGTAATGCATTGTTGTAAATGAACACAGCGGGCGAGACTGCTGGCCAGGCAATCCCGGGTGGCCCGTGCACGCCACCTGGTGACAGACCGCTGTGACAGTGACGTCAACAGTAACACTATTGAGAGTGATTATTTTTTTACACGTAAAGCATGTGTATATAATATTATAAATATATATCGTGTCGGAGGCAAGAGTGCGGCCATGGGCACAGCAGAGAAAGTGGCAGTGTCGCCATCACGTACATACATACATACAACGTCTACCCTGCAGTCTTGCTGGGGTTGTGATTGTACATACATTTGAAGATTGTTAGTGAAGGAACAAAAACAAGAATAAAATATGGAATCGTAGTTTGTTATTCATCCGAGTCGTCTGTAATGAGATTTATGTAGAAGAATCTATATTTTGGACACTTACGGAATGTCATTAAAAGAGCATCGCATATTTTGTAGTATTGCAATAAAGAGTCAGAATGTTAGTCGTGTATTTATATGTAGAAAAACCATAAATGTAACATGTTAAAAAGCAGCATAAAAACCATGACATTGTATGCATGCATTATCCGGTATATCTAATTCACTTTCTTGCTAAATTACACTTGTATTGTTTAACAGATCCAAGAATATTGGAGTTTTTGTCAAAATTGTATTGATAGGCTAGTCATAAAAATACAATGTTTTACAACAATATACAACTAAGCAACAAGAAAGTTATGAAGACTGTTCTGAACAAACACAGATCAGTCCTGTCATGTAAAGAAACACATTAATGGACAATGAGAACACAGAGGCAGCTATTTCAGCTGGTGTTCAGTTACTGTGCACTAACAGCACAGCCAGAGTGAATGCCACAAGTTCTAGTATACAGTGTCTCGGTGTTGTCTACGCAGACACTGCTGCTCGATCGTGCGTTCTATGTGAGAATGTCCTCCGCCTTCACTTCGACCAACTGCTCGATACTGTTCACGTCCAGACACCATTGTTTCAACTTCTTCTGCATCGTGGAAATGTGGAACAGTTGGAAACATCTCTGGTTAACTATTACAATATTACATCCAGCGTATCCAGAATATTAGCATAATGTATTTTGTTTAAGGATGAATTTTCCTTGAGGCTATCTTAGTGAAATGCTCTCCAGGAGTAAGACAGAACCACCTCTCTCACTCACCTGGACCTTGTCTCCAGGAGTAAGACAGAACCACCTCTCACTCACCTGGACCTTGTCTCCAGGAGTAAGACAGAACCACCTCTCTCACTCACCTGGACCTTGTCTCCAGGAGTAAGGCAGAACCACCTCTCTCACTCACCTGGACGTTGTCTCCAGGAGTAAGGCAGAACCACCTCTCTCACTAACCTGGACCTTCTCTCCAGGAGTAAGACAGAACCACCTCTCTCACTCACCTGGTCCTTGTCTCCAGGAGTAAGATGGAACCAAATAGAAAAAGGATAGCTATATGGCAGATGTCCTATGCTGTTCAATATATTGACTTGGTTTACACAATAAAAACAGTAATTTCATCCCGGAACTGAACAAATTTGGAAGGGCTGGAAAGTACTGGATCTCAAGCATCAGCACCACTCCACTTCTCTATCTCGCGATAGATCATGATGTGGGAAGATGGGGGATATATTTTGATTTTTTTTAAATTACAGCAGGTGGCTCCCCCTGACCCCTTCTTTCCCATATATATTACTTCATCACAAAATAGGCCTTGATTTTATTTCTGGAAAAGGTGTTAATTTTAAAGCAAGATCACCACATATCTTCAGCAAAATGTCTCATATTTGTTATCTTTTTACAGATATGGTGCCCCAAACAAATGGGCTTGATGAGAGGTAGCAGTTATTAATTATTAGCATTACAGTCACATTATGAATAAAACAATGTTTTTTTTCTTCAAATTATTGTTATTGTCATATAACAAACCAAACTGTTTTATGTGTTAATGATATACATTGCGACTCATGAAATAGTACTTGATAGAAATATAGCACAGTAGGTACAATTCAGATATATTGTATAGATGGATGATGCTGACAGGGAAGAAGAGGATGTGGACAACTACGTTGAGCAAGTAGGGAAACAGGTGATAAGCGTTCATGAACAGGTGTGTAAAAGTAGTGAAAGTTTTTACGTGTTACAGGGGTTTACAAGATAATGTAAACAGTAAAATAATGTAACCCTGTCCATTGTGATGAACCAATTTATGTTGCTTTCCATTGGTGGATCCATATCACCAACTGAATTCAAAGTCTCTTACTTTCCCATACAGATAACATAAGCTGACTATAAATATAGCACAACCACTGGTCAGATAGAGATAACATTGTTATCAAGTTACAACTCCTAGAATTGTGTCCCTTACTATATTATATTCTTGTGTATAAATTATTACTTCTAACTGACAATATTATATATTTAAGCCTTCCATCCAACTATGTTCTAAGCACCATGACTTTCCACGTTCACACAAATGTCACAACTGCCCAACAGCGCCAATCTAAGCAGTACATGAACAGACAGACAAAGGGAGTGACATCATTTCACTTTAAGATTGGGGACATCGTCCTGAAACGAAACATGAGGAATATCGGGAGGAAAGGTGGAGCCACAATGGAATGGCCCATTCAGGTAACAATTTTAATTATTTGTCTCAATTTAAACTTATCCTCAATAAATTTGACAAATGTTTCACGTGTCTTACTTACATTTTAAAATAAGAACTGAACTACATGTGTGAACATTATAGATTGGGACAAGACAGCACTAATTAGAAACAAGATGCATGAGACAACATTGGTGCTGAATCCTAAATTGGCTAACTAACAACATATTATTCACATTTTAATTGGATTTCTTCAACCATCACATATTACTTACTTGGAGTTTTCTGATAAATACAATGACAAACATTGATCATTGGACGTAAACTTAGTCATCGCAAGATGGTGATGATATTGGGGATTGCATTACTGTGAGATAATAATAATATTCCTGATAATATGTTCCTTATCATCAGGATCAGAAATATCGGGCCAAACTACCAGGTGACACTGGCAAAAACAGCTGGCGTGATCTTAATGACAAAGGTGGCCTATGACCAGCTGAAACCCTGCCACACACCTCACCTTCCTACCCCACTGTCTTCACCTACTCCACTGTCCTCTCCTAGCTCCCACCTGCCCCCCTTTTCTCCTACTCCACTGTCTTCTCTACCCCCCTGTCCTTTCTCCTACCCCACTGTCCTCTCCTACCCACTGTCTCTCTTCCCCACCCCTCCACTGTCCCCTCCTCTCCTACCCCACTGTCTTCTCCTACCCCACTGTCCTCTCCTACTCCATTGTCCTCTCCTACCCCACTGTCTCTCTACCCCACTGTCCTCTCTACTCCACTGTCTCTCTACCCCTGTCTTCCTACCCCACTGTCTTCTCCTACCCCACTGTCCTCTCCTACCCACTGTCCTCTCCTACCCCACTGTCTTCTCCTACCCCACTGTCCTCTCCTACCCCACTGTCCTCTCCTATCCCACTGTCTTCTCTTACCCCACTGTCCTCTCCTACTCCACTGTCCTCTCCTACCCCACTGTCCTCTCATACTCCACTGTCCTCTCCTACCCCACTGTCCTCTCCTATCCCACTGTCTTCTCATACCCCACTGTCTTCTCCTACCTCACTGTCCTCTCCTACCCCACTGTCTTCTAATACCCCACAGTCTTCTCATACCCCACTGTCTCTTCCGTCTAAGGTGACAGCTGGTGGAATCACCATGATGCAGAAAGATTTGCGCACATTTTTGCCATGGGAATGCCTGAATGACAACGTATGTTATCTTAAAAAAATTTGTGCATGCATGTTCCACATACTTTCTGAAGTTATATATTCACGCACAGACACACATAGACACACATACACACACGCACACTCACACACACACACACACACACGACGCACGCACGACACACACACACACACACACACACACACACACACACACACACACACACACACACACACACACACACATTATAACTGCAAGAGTTGAACAATCACATGGTGTACTGGTATATAATAAACCATGGTTGTAATTATTATCTGAAAACTATTAAATAGAATCAATGCGTGTGTACACATGTAATGTTTGCACAAGGAACACCAGCAGGGTGTGAATCTGCCACACACAACACTGAATCGATATTACCATAAACTATCCAAGTGAACAAAATGGTTAGACAAACAACTGACAATGCATTGCAACACAGTATTCTAAATGCAATCAGACACAACTGTATTTTATATTATTAGAACATTTTAATTTATATCATCTGACAGGAATACATAATTATTAAAAATCTAAAAACAAGTATGCACAAATTCACTTTTCTGGATAACACTGCTAACTTTGTTTTGAACTCTTCTTTTGTGGAAACACATCATCCGTGACCATGGCTGTCAAACACCCTATTTGAACGATTGTTTCTACCTGAAAAAGTTACAAATTACAAAACCAGTACAGTTGTTTCCCACAAGCATGAGTTCTTAATGGTGGTTATTACAACAGGACATTTTGCATTGCCTAACAATATCCAGCATTTTCTCTAGTTGATTATCCTCTGTTTATTCTAATGACATCCCAAATATGAATAGGTTATGTGTCATTTAATACATATTAGGTTTTATGTGGGGTATGTGTGTGTAAAATAGTTATGACATTGCTTTTTATACAATGTAACTTTATAATAGGACTGACGTAGACTTGTTCAAATTAGTGTCTTCGCAAGAGTGACACTGTTGGTGGCACTGCAGTCAAGTAACATATCTTATTTACTCTGCTCATTTCTCCTGTTCAAGGTTTCTGTTTGTGGCCATATTCTCCTGGTCTATCCATATCCTTTTTTCTTGTTCAAAGTCTCTGTGCCAGGTGGCCTTCTAATAGTTATTAAAATATAATGAACACAAGCAAAATAATAAAAATCCATCAATACATAGATGTATTTTAAAGACTACATGAAAGTCCTCCAAGATATAGTTAAGCAGTAACTACTATTTATTACAGGTTCAAGCATTTTTATATCTTTCAATAATAAATTTTTCCACAAACAAAACGTAGAACGAATTAATTAAAGTTTATCGTGAAAAACAGAATTTTTTAAAGATAAAATCCATGAAATTATGTAATTTATAAAATTAAAAAAGAGGGTATCCGGAAGTGGGAGACACTGGGAACATTCTGCCTATAGTACATAGTACAGTATATAATGTATCTACTTGGGCTCGGGACTCCGCTTTGGTTGCTCCTTACAACGTTCCCCTGCGAGAAATGTCACGACCTTCAACCGTCACAACTGACCACTGTGCTACGAGAAAGGGAGGGAGTATCAGCCCCTAAGCCCGGCGTTCCATTGCCGGATGTGACCCTCCATATTGCGAGCATCACGTGATACACCCTTTGCCACGAGGCATCGAATACACATCAGTTACAATTATAGTAGCAATTTCCTTTCCTTATATACCATATAGTGTTTGACTGGCGAGATTGTGGTGTTAACTTGTCTTAACTTAAACTGATATAACTATTTCCAGTGAAGTTATTTGTATTGTAGAATGACGTTAAAACAACGTTTATATGTTATATTATATAATATGATACATTAAACATGTTAACATGTGAAACTATAATTATTCATACATGCACAGTTATGGATAGGTATGTTTTACACCATAAACGTTCATACCTTCGAGTAATTGCATCGTCCAATCTGTGCCCGTCCTCGTTGTGTTACGGCATCTGTTGATATCTTAGTGTCTGCTGACATCTTAAACTGCACCTTGTGTGCAACTTAGTTCAGACCAACTGTCACACTACATTGAGCGTCAAACGTGCATCGTCTGCTACACTCGACCCCAATCGAACAAACCAAGAAACAGATGAAGTTGGCCTTGCACTGTTAACGGGGAGAACTACATTTTGACCCCAACAATTCCATGCTATTGGTCGTTGCACCCTTCACGTGCAAGTCACCGATATGGCGAATTTACATGTTGTCAACCCCTGCGTTCTGGCGTAGCAACAATACCATTTGAAGGCCACAAGCTAGGCCAAGAATGTCCAAATCCAATTGACGGATTGCATTGTCTGTGTTAAACTGTGATAATGTCAATGAAGCATGGCAGGTATTACATAATTGCTTTGTATGGCATAAATAGCTTCGACGTTCGTGTAGATATGTGCAAATAGCCATGACCGAATCCATGTGTGCCTTAATGAGAATGAGAGAATGGGTACCAAACAAAGAGTGGCGGGCGAAAACGTGGAGGAAGAGGGGTGTAGACGAGCAGAGAAGAGTGGGAAAGAATAATGAAAACGGGATAGATATAGTGTGACGCAGAGACAGATGAGGGAGGATCAGAGGAAGAGGGAGTGAGAGGGAGGGAGGGCGGAAGGAAGGGAGGTAGGAAGGGATGGAGGTAGGAAGAGAGGGAGGGCTGAGGGAGAGAGGGAGGGAGTAATAATTTAATGTTCAAGTTTTATTTAGTTTATATCTTAATGGATGTAGCATTATAGGAAAAGTAAACTATATTTTGTCCCGTAACATGCAGAACTGACATAATTGTTTTGGCGTATCATGTTTATTGAAATATTACAGATATTGATAGTTCGCCGGGATTTTATCGAATCACAAATTTGGAATAACCCGAATACAACTGAGTCTTTGGACAAAGTAAACCGGTAGACTTAAGTACTGCAGTTACATATACGCACGCACGCATGCACGCACACAGACGCACACACACATACACCCACACGGTAGACCTAAGTATTGCACACACACACGCACCAAGCACGCACACATGCACACACGCACATGCACACACGCACACACACATATACACACTATTATTGCTATTATTATACATTGTTCCAGGTGGATCAATATAACCAGGCGGCTTGGTAGGACTACTAACTCTTCCTCGAGAAACTAAGGTCTTTCTGGCCATCGATAGACAACCGGGATCGAGATACAACGTTGGTTAAAATTGGGCCAATTGTCGCAAGCTTTACGTACGATAATAGCCTATTATCTTTTCTTTTGGACATATACAAAAAATCACTTCTGCAGACCAAGTGGTATGAAAGAGTGCAGTGAACTTTTCAACAAAGCATGGGCTGGTAGTTTTATAACCCTATTGTGCTATGATAATTCTGTTTTATCATTCCATGGCATTTGCCAGTGGTAGAGAGTATAGAGCTACAGCCTACACTACAGTAATGGGTTCTGCGGTCCAGACATTTGTGCAACGTACGATGGAACGAAAACCCTGCAATGTACCATGCAAGCATTATATAGTGGCTTGTGAAAATGGATTAATCAAATTATCCATTAAAGGTCGATTTTTTTCTCAGTATTATTGCGTATGTATTCGTCGCATCACCAGCTTACGGGTATTTAGAACATAATAATAGAAACAATGTTACGATGACGGGTAATATAAAATAAAATGAACCATACAGCTCAATTCGAAAGTACTATAAAATGATAAATATGGCGCGTGTGCGCTAATTTTTGCAAGCTTGAAATTGAGAAAAACACATTACATCGACATTTCGACAATTTGGGTGCGAATTTGATTGTATATTAAATGTACAAATAATACATTTCCTTTGATGATGATGTGAGTAAGAAACAAACTTTGAGTTAGATTAGCGCTGTACTTCATGAACATGATTGATGGAACACAACTAAACTAACAACCGAGGGCGAGGGTTCACCGGAACGACAAGTCTACATTTATTTGTTTACATTCCCACTTTCATCTGCATCGCTGGCATTAGCATCTTGTCGACATGCCAACATAATTCTGTTGTAACATAACTGGAGCCACTGCGTGCTCCTCGAAAATGCATGCTTAATCATGATTCATGGACCGCCAGATTGTTCAAACTTCAAATCAAAGACAAATTGTTGGTAGACGTGGAACTGCTTCGGTTGTCTTGTTAACACAAACTAACGGACGGTTCACGTTGATGAATCACAAGTTGACCAAAAAATTACTGGTATATGTTATGTCAGTGACTAAGTGAACAGTACAGAGGACTACAGAAAGAGGATAACCAATCATACTGCTATTTTTTGATCAATAAAATGAAAGAGCATACTTTTTTAGTTTATAAACTCAAAACATTTAATCATTTCCGTACAGCATGCCCATTTACTGACCACTCCGCTTGTGACATTTCTGTACGGCAGGCTGCTATTCAGGTTTTAGCAAGCTTTCACCATTCAAAGCGTTTTAACTTGTAATTATCCACTATATGGAGCCACTTGATGTATACGGTGGCCAAGCTGAATAGATTACATAGTTAATTGTTGTTGTAGTTTATGATGGCTCAACAACATTTTATGGACATTTTCTCGGTTTTTGAAGAGGGAATATCCAAACGTGCGATGGATACAAGGGCAGAAGGCAGTATTTCAACCAATACTTTGCCATCATGTTTTAGTTTTGGCAAAGAATCTATATAAGATGATGATGACATTCAAAACTACGATGATGTTGGCAAACTTAGCATCGAAACTGAGCGTCACTGCGGGAGTATTTTTTATTGATACTCGGATGCCAGTGATGATAAAAGTTACAGCATGGAACCGGAGGAAGAGCACATAACATGTTGTCAATGTAATACAGTAAAGCTCATATTGCTGGCTGATTATTGTACTTTCCTAAAATATATAACATCACTTTCCTAAAATAATTTTTTCCCTTTTCATAAAATGCATATATGGTCCTCAAATCTTGACTTAAAATGATGTCAACTTTGCTGCACATTCACATGGAATGCCGTACTCTGTGGTCACTGCAGATCAGGCTGTAGGACTGAAACCAGAAATGAATAGCAAGATGTAATGTTTAGGTCACATGTTCATATCTTATAACCCCATAAATGTGTCCAAACACTTTAGTAAACTATTAAATATGTCCACGGCTACATTATCTGTGTCATCACGTTAACTATGTTTTAGTTGTACACATAAATCAATCAATTACCAAAATGAAGTGATGCCCAGTGAGCCTGTATTAAACTAGAGGTCTGGAAAAAATGTCAAATGATAATCTTATTAGACCAATAAAAGCAATTATGATGTTGCAACATAACACATTAAATATTAACTACGTTCACATTACTAATACAGCGTAACATATCTCTTCAAATGTAAATTATGGTTTAATCTAAAACAGTGTTTAATTTCCTCAGAGTTTAAGCTGCTGGCATGGACTTCTCTGCGGTGCCCCAGGAAGGAATGGTACCAGCAGGTGGCATGGTACCACCAATGGCACAGATGCCAGAAGATGGTTCAGTGCCAGAAGATGCGTCGTTGGTACCTGGGCAGAATGGGCTCGTGGAGCACTATGATGAGGAACTCTACCAACAGGGGGAGTTTGTGGAGGTGAAGAACTTCATGGTAGATGGGGGAGACAGGTTCGGTGTGTCTGCAGTTGCCTTCGACGGACAGGAAGAACTACTATGGATGGGCAACCAAGGGGTAAGATTGTTGCTGCAACAAAGATGTTTGTGTTGTTTCTCGCATTTATAACTGCGATTGAGATAATAAAAAATATAGGTGTCTAAAATAGGAAAAACATTTCATTGTGCTGATATCTGTTATTGACTGTTTTGATTGAAACTGAATCCAAAATGTGACAAATGATAGTGGTGTTTTTTTGGATATTTCTACCTGATTTCTAGCCTTGCATCCCAAGTGAGTACATTGATCAAGCTATATTATATCTATTGCAGGGTCATGTGACGTCTTACCATAGCCTTGACCTTCATAAGTACACATCGTTTCAAATGCATGAGACAAATGAGGTGCGGCAGATGTTGACAATTGACCAGAATATCTTCTCTCTTACAAGTGACAGTCTGCGCTGCTGGTCCAAGTTTGGGCGGCCGCAGTTCACCTACATGTAAGTTCACTTGTAGCACACAATTAGTTCACGCAGATTGTGCATGCACTAGGTACTTGCATATTGTATGCATTCTATATGCACACACACTTAGTGCATATTCTGTCAATTATGCACCATGTAGACACAAAACTACACATTCAAGTTTTATGTCACTGTCTTCTGCATGCAAAGATTGTATGTCTTACTGCTCATATTAAAAACAAACTCCACATGTTTACACTCAGTAGGTTTAATATTGATTGTACTACATTTGACCATATATGACGTGTTCCAACGAAATGAGTTGTATGTCCAAATAAATTGAGTTACCAGGTAGTCACACCATTGGAAATAAGATATATTAAGCTTTCCAGTGGTGTAAAAATCATGGACCTAGCTCACACATGGACCTAGCTCACATGCCTGGGCGAGAAAGTTTCAAACGGAGAAAAACACACTTGAAGTTTGCGGTCACATAAGCCTATGGTCATATACATAGTCATCCCCAAATCTACCATTTTATTTATATTTCTCCATTTGAAGCTTTTGAAGTAAACTGCTAAGCTCATTGTCGGACGTATATCGTGCTAACTATTTACTAAAATTATTACAGTTACATAATCCAAGTATTTAGCAATGTTTCTAGCATCGACCTGATCGAGCATGCTTGTTTACAGTTAGCGAGTGTGCACTTACAGCTTTAAGCCAATCAGGGGCTGATATCAGCCATGCCCCACGTCTGGTGATGTTTGTTTATGGATAGGCCTCTTGGATAAGCGCTGTTATTGGCTAACGTGTTGATATCAGTGGGGAATTCTACACAATTTGAAAGAGGGTGTTCTGGGCTTTCCCATAGTACCAGATGTGCCAGTCATACTTTAATGGAAACCCCGAAGAATGCGACTCGAACAAGTGCAATTTGTCGGTTCTGTTTTATGAAATTCATGCGTGACATATTACATAGCCTTCCTAAAAGGCTATGAAATGTACTAAATATTAATATTAATGAAAAAATAAGCATAGCCAATTGACAGAAAAGATATTAAAGTATACTTTGGTGACAAAAAATCCAAGTCATTGAAAATCATTGTGTAATCTCAGAATCAACTTCACTGAAATACAACTCATTTTGTTAGAACACATCACACATATCTGTGACTGCACATGTGAACATGTCGTGTCACCTGTGTGTCTGTCCAGAATATACCTGTATCATTCTGTCCTTGTCCTATCACTGTGCCACACATATAGCAATAATAAAACGATTTATCACCAGCGCTAATTCCTGCATGGTGGATCGATGCGGTGTACAAGAAATATCATAAATGTATATTGATAAATATATGTACTGTAAATGTATGTATGTGTGTGTGTTACAACCATCTATTGTTGGTGTGTTTCTTTATAGAAGACCAAAGAATGCCCAGACTCTGTGTATAACGATGCAGTGTCTGTGTGTATAACGATGCAGTGTCTGTGTGTATAATGATGCAGTGTCTGTGTGTATAATGATGTAGTGTCTGTGTATATAACAATGCAGTGTCTGTGTATAACGATGCAGTGTCTGTGTGTATAATGATGCAGTGTCTGTGTATAATGATGCAGTGTCTGTGTGTATAATGATGCAGTGTCTGTGTATATAACAATGCAGTGTCTGTGTGTATAATGATGCAGTGTCTCTGTGTATAATGATGCAGTGTCTCTGTGTATAATGATGCAGTGTATGTGTGTTTAACGATGCAGTGTCTGTGTGTATAACCAGGTCAAGTGCCACCCAGGACATGCAGTGTATGTTGGTGACGGGTCCAGGCAGCATCCTCATGGGCGGTCACCAGCCTCTTGTTGTAGAGCTGGACATTGAGTCACACACAGAGATCAGACAGGTAACATGTGGGACAGGACACTCAAACTCCTATAGGTCTCAAGTACTTGAGAATCTGAGATAAAAGGCACCACAAGCCAGAACAATTAATACATTACATATGATCATGTAATGTATTAATTGTGCCATATCTCAGCTTGGGATGTAAAATAATCACAGAGACCAGCATACAGTTTGGAGGTGACCCTCCACAGAGTCAGCTAATTAAGGTCTGCCCTATGGTAGTATTCTAGCAAACTGAATGAGACTTCATAAAACTATCACAGTCAAATGATAGAGTGCTGCGGAACACTGCAAACAACTTGAAACATTGTATTCAACTCGGTTATAAATATTGCATTGTTGTTTTTGAACTCGTAGTATCATTTTAAAGGGCCACTGTGATGAATGAAGCTGAACAAAAGTCAGCTTCCTAGGTGGTGCGTGAAGCTGTCTGGGGTGTTTTTTCACCGGACCTCTGTAAAATCAATAATTTACAAGCCAAAAAGTGGCATATTTTTTTTCTAATTCATCAAATGGTGCAGTGACTACCGGGTTATGTTTGTTCTGTTGCTGGTGCTGTGTTATCAAGGCTCTCTCTCCAAGGATCACCTTTGTGTTACACACAGGTGCAAGTTGGTGATCCGGGCTGTGCAATATTCCGCTACTCCAGCCAGTACATCTGTACCGGTGACACAGGGGGCAAGGTGAGGTCAGAGGTCATTCAGGCTGAGATAACATATTACCACAACTATTCCTTGCATACACGTCAGAAAACTGTGTGGCTGTATCAGAATTACCTGTGACAGATAAATAATTATGTTGAACTGATGTCTTCATTGGAAACTGTATAGTAACAGTTTGTAAGCAGATACATTTTGCTTGACTGTGTGACACTGCCAAGACACATGACCATCTGTGAAGTTACTCAACCCTCCCAACATGTGTTGTCAACGTGTCAATGTCATCAATTACCAGACTAAGACGGGACATTTGTGGAAATCGGCCACATGAGACACCTTCATATATTTTCATGTAACACTGTTTCTTTGTTAGTTTCCTGCAACGTTCACCTTCACTCTTGTTAAGTCTTCAACCTCACACGTAAAGTCACTATTTATATACACTGTAGTCTGGACCAGTAAAAATGTAAATGTAAATGTAAGCATAAATAAAGAACAGTGTGACAATGAGCTATGTCAGTGTTTTGTGCCTAGTAAAAATACTGTAAGACTCCAAGTTTCCTATTATGACACATCAATGTTTGGTGACATACTAATACTATTAATGTTTGGTGACATGTCAGGGCTTGGTGACATGTCATGCCAGTATTTGATGACATGTCATGTCATGTCACTGTTTTTTGCCCCCATGTTGTAGGTGACCCTGAGAGACCCCAAGTCTCTGAGAGCAGAGCACGTGTTCCAGGCACACTCAGGCACTCTCAGTGACTTTGATGTCCACGCCAACCAGCTTGTCACATGTGGCTTTGTCAAGAGGTCAACCTCCAGTTTCTTACTTTCGTTATACGTGTAGCTGAGAGCTGGGTAAATGTAGGTGACACTAAAATATTGACTGTACATCTTGATATAAATTGTAATTGCAATGTTATCTGACTCTGGCTGTATGCCTGTTGTATTTGCTAAATGACATCCACTGATTTGTTTCTTAATTGTTACTTTCAATATTTTTACATGTGCCATGTGTTGAGATGTCCCCTGGGTGTTGCAGGATGGGTAATCTGACCTGTGACCGCTTCCTCATGGTGTATGACCTGCGGCTTCTGCGCCCTATGACTCCGATGCAGGTTGTCATTGACCCGCTCTTTCTACGCTTTGTACCGACCTACTCCAACCGCATCTGTGTTGTCTCACAGGTACGTCATAGTGTCATCTGTGTCATCTCACAGGTGTGTCATGTGTCATCTCACAGGTACGTCATAGTGTCATCTGTGTCATCTCACAGGTACATAATAGTGTCATCTGTGTCATCTGTGTCATCTCTCACAGGTACGTCATAGTGTCATCTGTTTCATCTCACAGGTATATCATGGTGTCATCTGTGTCATCTCACAGGTACGTCATTGTGTCATCTCACAGGTACGTCATCTGTGTCATCTCACAGGTACGTCATCTGTGTCATCTCACAGGTACATCATAGTGTCACCTGTGTCATCTCACATGTACGTCATTGTGTCATCTCACAGGTACGTCGTAGTGTCATCTGTGTCACCTAACAGGTATGTCATAGTGTCATCTGTGTCATCTCACAGGTAAATCATAGTGTCGCTTAAGTCATCTCATTTGTATGTCATAGTTTCATCTGTGTCACAGACATCATAGTGTCATCTGTGTCAGTTCACCTGTTTTATCACAAAAGTACACCATAGTGTCATCAGTGTCTCTTAAGTATGTCATAGGGTCATGTGTATCATCTATAATCTATATAATCTTACAGATGTATCATATTGTACATCATAATGGTATCTGTGTTGTCTCACTTGTCAGTCATGGTGTCATATGGTCAGATGTGTCCATGTGTTGTAGTGTTATTATCACTAGTATGTGTGTGATTGCACACTGGCCAGTTACAGGTGTTGGAGTGGTGTTGACACTGTGGTACACTTGTGGTTGCAGACAGGCCAGTTCCAGGTGTTGGAGCAGGGTGCAATGCTGCCCGAGTCACTGATCACATACCAGGCCCAGACTGAAGGCACCCACATCACGTCATTCGACATGAGTCCGTCCAACCAAGTGATGGCGTTTGGTGACGCAGGAGGTGAGAATAACAGACTTTATAGCTGCCTTCAAGTGTTTGTCTGTTTATAGCTTCCTTCAAGTATTAGTCTGTTTGCAGCTTCCTCCAAATGTTTGTCTGTTTGCAGCTTCCTTCAAGTATTTGTCTGTTTGCAGCTTCCTTCAAGCTTTTGTCTGTTAATAGCTTCCTCCAAGTGTTTGTCTGTTTGCAGCTTCCATCAAGCGTTTGTCTGTTAATAGCTTCCTCCAAGCGTTTGTCTGTTAATAGCTTCCTCCAAGTGTTTGTCTGTTAATAGCTTCCTCCAAGTGTTTGTCTGTTAATAGCTTCCTTCAAGTGTTTGTCTGTTAATAGCTTCCTCCAAGCGTTTGTCTGTTAATAGCTTCCTCCAAGTGTTTGTCTGTTAATAGCTTCCTCCAAGTGTTTGTCTGTTAATAGCTTCCTTCAAGTGTTTGTCTGTTTGCAGCTTCCTCCAAGTGTTTGTCTGTTAATAGCTTCCTTCAAGTGTTTGTCTGTTAATAGCTTCCTTCAAGGTTTGTCTGTTAATAGCTTCCTTCAAGTGTTTGTCTGTTAATAGCTTCCTAAGTGTTTGTCTGTTAATAGCTTCCTTCAAGTGTTTGTCTGTTAATAGCTTCCTTCAAGCGTTTGTCTGTTAATAGCTTCCTTCAAGTGTTTATCTGTTAATAGCTTCCTCCAAGTGTTTGTCTGTTAATAGCTTCCTTCAAGTGTTTGTCTGTTTGCAGCTTCCTCCAAGTGTTTGTCTGTTAATAGCTTCCTTCAAGCGTTTGTCTGTTAATAGCTTCCTTCAAGTGTTTGTCTGTTTGCAGCTTCCTTCAAGTGTTTGTCTGTTTGTAGCTGCCTTCGAGTATTTGTCTGTTTGCAGCTTCCTTCAGGTATTTGTCTGTACATAGCTGCCTTCAAGTGTTTGTCTGTTTATAGCTGCCTTCAAGTATTTGTCTGTTTGCAGCTTCCTTCAGGTATTTGTCTGTACATAGCTGCCTTCAAGTGTTTGTCTGTTTATAGCTGCCTTCAAGTATTTGTCTGTTTGCAGCTTCCTTCAAGTATTTGTCTGTTTATAGCTGCCTTCAAGTATTTGTCTGTTTATAGCTGCCTTCAAGTATTTGTCTGTTTATAGCTGCCTTCAAGTGTTTGTCTGTTTATAGCTGCCTTCAAGTATTTGTATGTTTATAGCTGCCTTCAAGTATTTGTCTGTTTATAGCTGCCTTCAAGTATTTGTCTGTTTATAGCTGCCTTCAAGTATTTGTCTGTTTATAGCTGCCTTCAAGTATTTGTCTGTTTATAGCTGCCTTCAAGTGTTTGTCTGTTTGTAGCTGCCTTCAAGTATGTGTCTGTTTATAGCTGCCTTCAAGTATTTGTCTGTTTATAGCTGCCTTCAAGTGTTTGTTTGCAGGCTACCTCCATGTGTTTGTGTATTTGCAGGCTACCACCTCCACGTGTTTGTGTATTTGCAGGCTACCTCCATGTATTTGTGTCTTTGCAGGCTACCTCCATGTGTTTGTATTTCTGCAGGGTACTTACATGTGTTTGCCTCAAGCCATGATGCTGTGTTCAGCCCTTTCTCCAGTGAGACAGAGTTCCCAACGGTTGGTGTTGCTCTAGTATTTATATTAACTGCTACTGCTACTGCTACTGCTACTGCTACTGCTACTGCTACTGCTACTGCTACTGCTACTGCTACTACAAAAACATGTAGCACCCAAATCTTCAGAAACCTGAACTCGTGCAACAAACCAGAATGATTAAGCAGGATATCAGGAAAAAAAATGCACAAAAGTAAATGTCACTTCAAGGGCCCACTGATGACTCAGGGTGAACATGCAATTTCAAAAAATAAATTTAGCTCGGGTTTCATACAGGTTGTCAATATTCTTGAATATTCTTGAATTTGTATTTATTGTTTGAATACCCTCGAATGTTGATGAATTTCACTGGATGTTCTTGGAAAAGAGATCTGTGAACATCAAACACAGTAGTGACGAATTGTCAACAAAATACTTAGAAATAAGAAATCTAAACATAAATATGTTTGTGTCAGTGATCAACAGCTTGTCTGTCTACCTGTCAGTCATCATCACATTCACAGGCATTGCATTGCAAGCACAACTCGAGAGGCTAAGTTAAATAGAATATGTTGGAAAGTGAATGAGAAAGGAATCCCCTGAGCTAGGCTAGCGCTGCCAATCGCCAATTGCGCCATGGACGAAACAGTTTGCTATTTAGCGAAAATAAATTAAAACTCTTCACCAATTTGGCGAAACGTTATTTTGATGATTATTAGTGACATTATCAGCAGTACATGACTGCATTATTCTCTGCCTGCCTACGTTTAAATTGCCTAGGCTAAATGATCGCACATCCAACCGACCCAAATAACCAGGTAGAGTGACGTGCCCCGCATTATATTGGGTGTTTATTTGCTTATTTGTGCTTAGCTTTCTTTTATGCTAATCATGATATAACTATTTGGTTAATTAAACGTGACGTCTAAAATTGGCTAAAGAAAATCTTATTTGGATAAACAAATTTCTGACCTTTACCCAAATTGGCTAAATAGATTTTAGGCCCAGTGCTGATGAAACATTTGTTACATTGAATAATAAACTTAAGCTTAGCATAGAGAGTGTTGGTGAAGAAATGACTGAGACTGCACAGATAAGGCTAACTTCATTGTGAGAAGAGCAATTTAAATAAGTGTTAAATAGAGTTGTGTCTTCTGTCAGTCTTTGAAAATCTACTAAACAAAACTTGTTAAAAAGTACACAGTCAAAAACCAAGATAACAAAACCAATGTAACCATGCTAGAAGGAATTATCAATTTAAGAAATAAAGTATTTTAGTCTACATGAATTAGATAGAATGGGGTTCAAAATAAACTTCAGTTATTTAAATAACAGATACTGTATTCAGCTTCAGAAAGAAACATATAATTTGTGGGATCGCTAGAATATTGGTTGTATGAAACCTAATAATTCAAATAAGTGCACATCATTTGGATGATCTTCAGTAGCTCAGTTGCTAGGCGTGGTGGCTCTGTGACCCCAGGGTCTTTCACAACACCGGTTTGAACCCGATATGATGCATTTTAAAAACACCTTTTGACACTTTTTTATTTTGGCAACACAGTTTAAACTAAATAAGTTTTATGTAATGATTCACTTTCACTTTTTGTAAATATTTTTTATTTATTTGTAATAATCATTTGTTCCCGACAAAAATGAAATACACAATTACAATATTTTCATTGTAGTTGTGAATATATTATTACTTTAAAACGCACAATGCCTGGATCAAACTGGCATCATACCAGAAGCTACTAAATAACACACCTACCCAGCTAACACACCTACCCAATTAACACACCTACCGAGTGAACACACCTAGCGATTTAGCTACTAGAAATCATAGGAATAACACGCACTGATTGGAATTGTTATGTTTCATACAATAAATATTACAAATTATGTTTCCTTATCTGTTGCTTTGTGTATATGTGTTTACTGCATGGTAGAGATTATTTCCTGTTAGCTGTATTCAAAAATTGGATGAAAGTCTGCGAAGCAAAGTGAAAGTTCTAAAACCATCACACTAGGTTGGCTTAATTTTTTTCAACAAAATTTGATTCGTGTGAGTAACTGTTTGTTCCGCTATGGTGACTAATTTTTGTATTACATCAAGATATCGCACAACAACTCATCCTGATGCTCGTTTCGACCCAAAAGCTAACCTAGTAAACATGCTCTGATGCATGGAAAGCTATATCCTTGATGCGAGCTGTCATCAATGAAATCACGATACCAAGTGATCATCTAGCTCATTAAATCCCACCTTTCCATGGGAATCGCTACACAGACTGGTTTATAATCACATTTATACTGTGAATGTATTTATTTTTAATGTCATGTTATATATACTGTTAAACTTTGTGTACACAATGAAAACGGATTTTAGCTAATGTCTTGCTTTTATTTCCTTTAAAACAATGTAAACAAATGGCTGGGATCACTCTAGCAACATAATTCATGATGGTGGCAATTTATTTCTTAGTTCATCACTGTTATATTACAAACATGTTTTTTCTATTTTATTTATATCTTTTACAATGTTTTAACTTATTAGTTAACATGTTTATATATGTATTCTAAAAAGAATCTAAATCCAGAATATCTAATATGGCAATCACCAACCATTCAGACAAGTTTACCTGGAGGTCTTACGAGACAGTTGCACCTTCAGGTTGAGTACTGCACCAGTTTACCTGGAGGTCTTATGAGACAGTTACACCTTCAGATTGATTACTGCAATGTCTGCATAATATAATGTCACATCTGTATGATGTCATCTGTGATCAGTGAACCGAGAAGTGTGAATGTTTGTTGCCAGGTGGAGACAGTGAATCCGGTGAGTATGATGGATGAGCTCACCCCGTACGCCATCATTCCCATGCAGTATCCCCCAGGGGGTTCACTTGTATCTGACTGGCCAGAGAAGTTCTCTCAGAGTGTCTACAGGTATGTCTCAAACGCACACTCAGGCATGCAAGTGTACCTGCACATTTTTCGTGCTCACCAGCAATCATGCATGCATGCACGCATACGCACACGCATGCATGCAAGTATACATGCACATTTTTGTTTTTACATGCTCACTAGCAATCATGCATGCATGCATGCACACACACACGCACACACGCACACACGCACACATTCACATGCATGCAGCATGGAGCCGAATCAGCTTTTATATGTGTTGTTTTTACTCTATACATCACTGTTTATTTATGTGTGTGTAGCATGTAGTACACATGTAAGTAGAGTAGTAGTCATTTTAAAAATTAATTTCTAGTGTTTAATTAACAGTTGACTAATTTAACATGTTCTAAATTTTATCTGAATGTTTTTTTTACAGTTTGGAGTAGCTTTATTTATTTATATTTTTTATTGTATGACGTTTGAGCATCGTGGATATTGCGCTTTATAAATATTAAATACGATAATTATTATTTCCAAAATGAGCTCACACAAGCCATGAGCGTAGTCGTAGATGGTAACGGGCCCTTGTAATGTCTGCCTAGAAATGCTGGCATAGCTATCTATTATAGTCACTGCCATGGGCTATTTCAAAGTGACGGTGGTTCCGATAATAATGTTCATGAACTTTATAAAAGTTTCTATTCCAAATGACATTTTGCTGTTGAATATGATGATATATTCAGAGGAAATTATGACTTCACTTTGAGCTGCTGTTACCCTCAAGCAACAGGGGACTAAAGTAACTGACCATTACACACAGTGGCCACTCGTCACTGGCCAGCTGACCACTAGGCTCAGGTAATGGGGAGTTCAAACTAACAAGAAGTCACCCAGGACTTTCAGGAGTGATTGTTCTGTACAGGCTACCATTGTGGTCAGGTGAACCTTTTCACAGAAAATGGTATTTCATTTTATATTTCATCTTTGTAAAGTCGACTTTTTGTTAATTGTTTACAGAAACAGTTAGCATCGCCACAGTCTCAGTGTGTAATGGGACAGGTGGACAAGTCACAACAACCGTTGTAAATATAGTGAGCCATAGATAGATACCTTTGTTGCAACATCAATTATAATACAAATATCCTGTTTTCACAGCATTGTCAACTCGTCCATAGTAAATTAAACCTGCACATTAAAAGACGTGTTTATGGACCTTCAAGTGTTTTGTCTTATGTCGCTCTCTTTGTTGTCAGAAAACCAACTCGTATGGATCCAGAGATCCTCAAGTCAGTGAAGATGGTGCAGAATGTGGGATACGCTCCCAACCCCAACACGAGACTGCGCAACCAGGTGCCCTACAAATGCAGCCCTCTGGGAAATAACCCAACACGAGAGAGGACATCCAGTGTGCCAGAGTCTCCCCTCGGCAGAGGTGAGTGCAGTCGTCATACACTGTCATGTGACACTGTCACATGACACTGTCACATGACACTGCCACAAGTAATGTCTGACATATTGCTAACTACAATACTGGTTGAGAGCAGGTAGAGATGGCTAGGAACAACTTACTAATGTTAGCATAGTTAGGAAAGTTGAAAATATGCTTACGAACTTTATACTGAGAACCTTTAGGGAGATAGCCCATCAATATTGATGTCAGTAAAACTCAGAGAGGTTGATCAGAATGAACAGACAAAATGAAAGATAAATAGTTACCATTTGTCCTGTATTGATTTTTGGAGGATCTGGTTTTAGGGGAAGATCCATTTGTGTCTGTACCAAAGAGGTACAGGAAAGTGGAAATCAAGTACTCGAAGCTGGGTGTGGAGGACTTTGACTTCCGACACTACAACAAGACTAACTTTGCAGGCCTTGAGACTCACATTCCCAATGCCTACTGCAACTCAATGCTACAGGTGAGACACTCACTGTGCTTCTTGTGCCGTCCCTGCTCAATGTCTGCAGTCATCCACTCACTCGCTGTGCTTCTTGTGCCGTCCCTGCTCAATGTCTGCAGTCATCCACTCACTCGCTGTGCTTCTTGTGCCGTCCCTGCTCAATGTCTGCAGTCATCCACTCACTCGCTGTGCTTCTTGTGCCGTCCCTGCTCAATGTCTGCAGTCATCCACTCACTCACTGTGCTTCTTGTGCCGTCCCTGCTCAATGTCTGCAGTCATCCACTCACTCACTGTGCTTCTTGTGCCGTCCCTGCTCAATGTCTGCAGTCATCCACTCACTCACTGTGCTTCGTGTGCCGTCCCTGCTCAATGTCTGCAGTCATCCACTCACTCACTGTGCTTCTGTGCCGTCCCTGCTCAATGTCTGCAGTCATCCACTCACTCACTGTGCTTCTTGTGCCTCCGCTCAATGTCTGCAGTCATCCACTCACCACTGTGCTTCTGTTCCCTGAATGTCTGCAGTCATCCACTCACTCACTGTGCTTCTTGTGCCGTCCCTGCTCAATGTCTGCAGTCATCCACTCACTCACTGTGCTTCTTGTGCCGTCCCTGCTCAATGTCTGCAGTCATCCACTCACTCACTGTGCTTCTTGTGCCGTCCCTGCTCAATGTCTGCAGTCATCCACTCACTCACTGTGCTTCTTGTGCCGTCCCTGCTCAATGTCTGCAGTCATCCACTCACTCACTGTGCTTCTTGTGCCGTCCCTGCTCAATGTCTGCAGTCATCCACTCACTCACTGTGCTTCTTGTGCCGTCCCTGCTCAATGTCTGTAGTCATCCACTCACTCACTGTGCTTCTTGTGCCGTCCCTGCTCAATGTCTGCAGTCATCCACTCACTCACTGTGCTTCTTGTGCCGTCCCTGCTCAATGTCTGCAGTCATCCACTCACTCACTGTGCTTCTTGTGCCGTCCCTGCTCAATGTCTGCAGTCATCCACTCACTCACTGTGCTTCTTGTGCCGTCCCTGCTCAATGTCTGCAGTCATCCACTCACTCACTGTGCTTCTTGTGCCGTCCCTGCTCAATGTCTGCAGTCATCCACTCACTCACTGTGCTTCTTGTGCCGTCCCTGCTCAATGTCTGCAGTCATCCACTCACTCACTGTGCTTCTTGTGCCGTCCCTGCTCAATGTCTGCAGTCATCCACTCACTCACTGTGCTTCTTGTGCCGTCCCTGCTCAATGTCTGCAGTCATCCACTCACTCACTGTGCTTCTTGTGCCGTCCCTGCTCAATGTCTGCAGTCATCCACTCACTCACTGTGCTTCTTGTGCCGTCCCTGCTCAATGTCTGCAGTCATCCACTCACTCACTGTGCTTCTTGTGCCGTCCCTGCTCAATGTCTGCAGTCATCCACTCACTCACTGTGCTTCTTGTGCCGTCCCTGCTCAATGTCTGCAGTCATCCACTCACTCACTGTGCTTCTTGTGCCGTCCCTGCTCAATGTCTGCAGTCATCCACTCACTCACTGTGCTTCTTGTGCCGTCCCTGCTCAATGTCTGCAGTCATCCACTCACTCACTTTGCTTCTTGTTCCGTCCCTGCTCAATGTCTGCAGTCATCCACTCACTCACTGTGCTTCTTGTGCTGTCCCTGCTCAATGTCTGCAGTCATCCACTCACTCACTGTGCTTCTTGTGCCGTCCCTGCTCAATGTCTGCAGTCATCCACTCACTCACTGTGCTTCTTGTGCTGTCCCTGCTCAATGTCTGCAGTCATCCACTCACTCACTGTGCTTCTTGTGCCGTCCCTGCTCAATGTCTGCAGTCATCCACTCACTCACTGTGCTTCTTGTGCTGTCCCTGCTCAATGTCTGCAGTCATCCACTCACTCACTGTGCTTCTTGTGCCGTCCCTGCTCAATGTCTGCAGTCATCCACTCACTCACTGTGCTTCTTGTGCCGTCCCTGCTCAATGTCTGCAGTCATCCACTCACTCACTGTGCTTCTTGTGCCGTCCCTGCTCAATGTCTGCAGTCATCCACTCACTCACTGTGCTTCTTGTGCCGTCCCTGCTCAATGTCTGCAGTCATCCACTCACTCACTGTGCTTCTTGTGCCGTCCCTGCTCAATGTCTGCAGTCATCCACTCACTCACTGTGCTTCTTGTGCCGTCCCTGCTCAATGTCTGCAGTCATCCACTCACTCACTGTGCTTCTTGTGCCGTCCCTGCTCAATGTCTGCAGTCATCCACTCACTCACTGTGCTTCTTGTGCCATCCCTGCTCAATGTCTGCAGTCATCCACTCACTCACTGTGCTTCTTGTGCCGTCCCTGCTCAATGTCTGCAGTCATCCACTCACTCACTGTGCTTCTTGTGCCGTCCCTGCTCAATGTCTGCAGTCATCCACTCACTCACTGTGCTTCTTGTGCCGTCCCTGCTCAATGTCTGCAGTCATCCACTCACTCACTGTGCTTCTTGTGCCGTCCCTGCTCAATGTCTGCAGTCATCCACTCACTCACTGTGCTTCTTGTGCCGTCCCTGCTCAATGTCTGCAGTCATCCACTCACTCACTGTGCTTCTTGTGCCGTCCCTGCTCAATGTCTGCAGTCATCCACTCACTCACTGTGCTTCTTGTGCCGTCCCTGCTCAATGTCTGCAGTCATCCACTCACTCACTGTGCTTCTTGTGCCGTCCCTGCTCAATGTCTGCAGTCATCCACTCACTCACTGTGCTTCTTGTGCCGTCCCTGCTCAATGTCTGCAGTCATCCACTCACTCACTGTGCTTCTTGTGCCGTCCCTGCTCAATGTCTGCAGTCATCCACTCACTCACTGTGCTTCTTGTGCCGTCCCTGCTCAATGTCTGCAGTCATCCACTCACTCACTGTGCTTCTTGTGCCGTCCCTGCTCAATGTCTGCAGTCATCCACTCACTCACTGTGCTTCTTGTGCCGTCCCTGCTCAATGTCTGCAGTCATCCACTCACTCACTGTGCTTCTTGTGCCGTCCCTGCTCAATGTCTGCAGTCATCCACTCACTCACTGTGCTTCTTGTGCTGTCCCTGCTCAATGTCTGCAGTCATCCACTCACTCACTGTGCTTCTTGTGCCGTCCCTGCTCAATGTCTGCAGTCATCCACTCACTCACTGTGCTTCTTGTGCTGTCCCTGCTCAATGTCTGCAGTCATCCACTCACTCACTGTGCTTCTTGTGCCGTCCCTGCTCAATGTCTGCAGTCATCCACTCACTCACTGTTCTTCTTGTGCTGTCCCTGCTCAATGTCTGCAGTCATCCACTCACTCTTGCTGCTGGTTGTCAGCCAGTCACCTGACTGTAATGTTGTCTCAGTGACTCCACTGACCTGACGTGCATTTTTGTGCTGTACCATGCTGAATGTCGTGCAGTATCTGATCTTGACATCGTGCTCTAGTGCAGTCACCTTGTAATGTTGCAGATGCTCACTGACCTGATACTTGTTGTGCCGTACCTTATTGACTGTAAATGTTTGCAGATGTTATACTCACTTGGAATGTTGTTGCCCAGTGCTGTGCTCCTGTGTAATATTGTTGCAGATGTACTCACCTGGGAATGTTGTTCAAAGTGCTGTACTGCTTGACTGTGCTGCTAGTCATACTCACTTGCAGGACTGTTGCTTGCTAGTTCTTCTCCATGCTCGAATGTCTGAAGTTATACTCACCCGAATGTCAGGTGTTGTACTTCATTCGCTGCGCTGTCCCTGCTCAATTGTGACAGGAGTCAGTCTGAGCTGTGAACTCACTGTGCTTCATGCTGACAGTCAGAACCTGCTCAGGTGGGTTGTAGACACCAGTTCACTCAGGTCGCACTGAAGGTTGTAGACCCCGGTAGGCTCAGACTGAAGGTTGTAAACCACGATAGGCTCAGGTTGAAGGTTGTAGACCCTGGTAGGCTCAGACTGAAGGTTGTAGACCACGATAGGCTCAGGTTGAAGGTTGTAGACCACGATAGGCTCAGACTGAAGGTTGTAGACCACGATAGGCTCAGACTGAAGGTTGTAGACCACGGTAGGCTCAGACTGAAGGTTGTAGACCCTGGTAGGCTCAGACTGAAGGTTGTAGACCACGATAGGCTCAGACTGCAGGTTGTAGACCACGATAGGCTCAGACTGAAGGATGTAGACCACGATAGGCTCAGACTAAAGGTTGTAGACCACAATAGGCTCAGACTGAAGGTTGTAGACCACGATAGGCTCAGACTGAAGGATGTATACCACGATAGGCTCAGACTGAAGGATGTAGACCACGATAGGCTCAGACTAAGGTTGTAGACCACGATAGGCTCAGACTGAAGGATGTAGACCACGATAGGCTCAGACTGAAGGTTGTAGACCATGATAGGCTCAGACTGAAGGTTGTAGACCACGATAGGCTCAGACTGAAGGTTGTAGACCACGATAGGCTCAGACTGAAGATAGTATACCCCGGTAGGTGCAAGTCACACACAGAGTTGTAGACTGCAATTAGTGTGGGTCACAGACTGATGTTGTCTCAGGTTCCTATTGACTGCGGGTTGTAGACCCCAGTAGGCTGGGGTTGTAGTCTCAGGGCTGGAGTCATTATAAAATATTATTTCAATACACTAGTGTAAGTAGTTGTCTGACCTCTTGAATCTAAGTTGGGATCTGTCTCCACTGACAGTACTCTAAGATCTAGTTCTTAATGCATCGTACATTATCGTGCTAGCATAGTCCAAGAAGTTCAGAGTTATACAGTCGAACCTCGCTTTATGGTCACTTCAGTAGTATAGCCACCTTGCCATTAAGGTCGCACTGGGACAGCCCTAACACATTTCCTTAACAGTAAAGTGTAGGAATGTAGTCCAGTTAATACGGTCACCCATCAACTCAGGCACTTTGACCCCATCCAAAGGGTGACCCTTATGGTGAGGTTCCTCTGTACTGTGGACAAATGAAGTGGAAATAATGCAGCATTACTGACTTGTTCCATCAAGAGTCGTGTTTACATAATTCTACATGCCTGTGTTATTAGCTCATCCATCAAGAGTTGTGTTTACATAATTCTATATGCCTGTGTTATTAGCTCATGCCTTCAAGAGTTGTGTTTACATAATTCTATATGCCTGTGTTATTAGCTCATGCCTTCAAGAGTTGTGTTTACATAATTCTACATTCGTGTGTTATTAGGTCATGCCTTCAAGAGTTTTGTTTACATAATTCTACATGCCTGTGTTATTAGCTCATTCCATCAAGAGTTTTGTTTACATAATTCTACATGCCTGTGTTATTAGCTCATTCCATCAAGAATTTTGTTTATATAATTCTACATGCGTGTGTTATTAGCTCATGCCTTCAAGAGTCATGTTTACATAATTCTACATGCGTGTGTTATTAGGTCATGCCTTCAAGAGTTGTATTTACATAATTCTACATGCGTGTGTTATTAGGTCATGCCTTCAAGAGTTGTGTTTACATAATTCTACATGCCTGTGTTATTAGGCTCATGCCTTCAAGAGTTGTGTTTACATAATTCTACATGCCGTGTATTGTGCATGTGGGTGTCCATTGTGTGCTCTTGTGTAACTCTATACCCAGCCCTAGATGTCTGCTGTTCCTTGTAGGCCAGCAACTTCCTGCGAGCGTTCCGCACCATCCCTGAGGCATCTGCCCTAGGCCTTGTTCTGGGAGATGCGGAGGAGTCGATGGGGAAAGCGAATCTTCCCCGACTCATACAAAACTGGAGTCGTTTCATTGTGCAACAGATCCATGCTGTAAGTGTCATCATGGTTACTCCAAAAACTGTCAGTATGGTTGTTTGGGTATGATATCGCAGTTACTTCCATGCTTTTAAGTTTATTCCATACAAAGATCTCTTCAGTACTGATGTGATATATATATAACAACCAAATAAAATAATGTTGTAACATATGATCAGTTATTTTCTCTCGGTTGAATAAGGAAGCTGTCGTATTTGTTGTGGTCATTCACAATGTTTATAAAGTCTTCATGTGACAGTTAGGGGCTTCATAAATATTAACAATACCAGTAATCCAAATAGTTGGATAGGATCAGTGCCACCCACACTCACCTCATCCAACAACATTGGATAGGATCAGTGCCACCCACCCTCACCTCATCCAACAACATTGGATAGGATCAGTGCCACCCATCCTCACCTCATCCAACAACATTGGATAGAGCAGTGCCACCCACCCTTAGCCTCATCCAACAACATTGGATAGGATCAGTGCCACCCACCCTCACCTCATCCAACAACATTGGATAGGATCAGTGCCACCCACCCTCACCTCATCCAACAACATTGGATAGGATCAGTGCCACCCATCCTCACCTCATCCAACAACATTGGATAGGATCAGTGCCACCCACCCTCACCTCATCCAACAACATTGGATAGGATCAGTGCCACCCACACTCACCTCATCCAACAACATTGGATAGGATCAGTGCCACCCACACTCACCTCATCCAACAACATTGGATAGGATCAGTGCCACCCACCCTCACCTCATCCAACAACATTGGATAGGATCAGTGCCACCCACCCTCACCTCATCCAACAACATTGGATAGGATCAGTGCCACCCATCCTCACCTCATCCAACAACATTGGATAGGATCAGTGCCACCCACCCTCACCTCATCCAACAACATTGGATAGGATCAGTGCCACCCACACTCACCTCATCCACAACATTGGATAGGATCAGTGCCACCCACCTCACCTCATCCAACAACATTGGATAGGATCAGTGCCACCCACCCTCACCTCATCCAACAACATTGGATAGGATCAGTGCCACACATCCTCACCTCATCAAACAACATTGGATAGGATCAGTGCCACCCACCCTCACCTCATCCAACAACATTGGATAGGATCAGTGCCACCCACCTCACCTCATCCAACAACATTGGATAGGATCAGTGCCACCCACCACTCACCTCATCCAACAACATTGGATAGGATCAGTGCCACCCACCCACCCTCACCTCATCCAACAACATTGGATAGGATCAGTGCCACCCACCCTCACCTCATCCAACAACATTGGATAGGATCAGTGCCACCCACCCTCACCTCATCCAACAACATTGGATAGGATCAGTGCCACCCACACTCACCTCATCCAACAACATTGGATAGGATCAGTGCCACCCACCCTCACCTCATCCAACAACATTGGATAGGATCAGTGCCACCCACCCTCACCTCATCCAACAACATTGGATAGGATCAGTGCCACCCACCCTCACCTCATCCAACAACCATTGGATAGGATCAGTGCCACCCACCCTCACCTCATCCAACAACATTGGATAGAGCAGTGCCACCCACCCTCACCTCATCCAACAACATTGGATAGGATCAGTGCCACCCACCCTCACCTCATCCAACAACATTGGATAGGATCAGTGCCACCCACCCTCACCTCATCCAACACCATTGGATAGGATCAGTGCCACCCACCCTCACCTCATCCAACACCATTGGATAGGATCAGTGCCACACACCCTCACCTCATCCAACAACATTGGATAGATCAGTGCCACACACCCTCACCTCATCCAACAACATTGGATAGAGCAGTGCCACCCACCCTCACCTCATCCAACACCATTGTAGAAACCAGTAAGTTGCTGTGATACGTTGACATCTGTCTATGTGTTCAGTTGACGAAGATGCTAAAGTAATGATATGGTGTATACAGACGCTTTCTGTTGATAAGAATGGGCAGAACACATTACATGTCAGTGAATGGCACTTGGTTTATTATTTCAAAAACTAACCACACAGCTGAAAAAATATATAAAAAGCAGATTTGTCCACTGATGTGGTCACTGGTCACTGCAGAGTACTACACATGCATATTGGGATTATTGGATTTTTTCATATTTACTAAGCCCTTCAGTAAATGATCTATGTTTTTGCATGAGCTGTGTGATTCTATGAAATGTATCTCAGTGACCTATATATTTGTGTGTAGGGCTGATTTACACGTTTGTGTGACCTGTGAGTATTTATGAGATACTTTTATATCACACTGTGTTCATATCACCTAGTCAAGAGAAGTTTGCATGTTAAATATGACTCCATTGACAGGAATTGGTAGAAGCTCGCAAAGTTCAGGCTAAACAAAAGGTAGAGGAGGAGGCAACTAAACAGGAGCCAGGAGCCGACACAGAGGACCAGACTGATGTCAAGACAACGCCAAGGTACGCCACCACACAAGGACTAGCAACAGACACACTCATTTCTTGTAAATACATTGTCAAGTACGTGTAGTAGCAACTCAAAGGAGTAGTAGACAGTACTGACCAGAGGTGTGTCAGAGGAGAGTGTGCAGTGAGCAGTGACTCAGTGACTCAGTGTGTGTTCTTGCAGTAGTGACACAGGTGTGTGCAGAGAAGAGTGTAGCATTAGTGTCGGTGACACAGTGTATGTGACTCAGTGTGTGTTCTTGCAGTAGTGACACAGGTGTGTGCAGAGAAGAGTGTAGCATTAGTGTCGGTGACACAGTGTATGTGACTCAGTGTGTGTTCTTGCAGTAGTGACACAGGTGTGTGCAGAGAAGAGTGTAGCATTAGTGTCGGTGACACAGTGTATGTGACTCAGTGTGTGTTCTTGCAGTAGTGACACAGGTGTGTGCAGAGAAGAGTGTAGCATTAGTGTCGGTGACACAGTGTATGTGACTCAGTGTGTGTTCTTGCAGTAGTGACACAGGTGTGTGCAGAGAGGAGTGTATCATTAGTGTTGGTGACTCAGTGTATGTGACTCAGTGTGTGTTCTTGCAGTAGTGACACAGGTGTGTGCAGAGAGGAGTGTATCATTAGTGTCGGTGACTCAGTGTATGTGACTCAGTGTGTGTTCTTGCAGTAGTGACACAGGTGTGTGCAGAGAGGAGTGTATCATTAGTGTCAGTGACTCAATGTATGTGACTCAGTGTGTGTTCTTGCAGTAGTGACACAGGTGTGGTCAGAGAGGAGTGTATCATTTGTGTTGGTGACTCAGTGTATGTGACTCAGTGTGTGTTCTTGCAGTAGTGACACATGTGTGTGCAGAGAAGAGTGTATCATTTGTGTTGGTGACTCAGTGTATGTGACTCAGTGTGTGTTCTTGCAGTAGTGACACAGGTGTGTGCAGAGAGGAGTGTATCATTAGTGTCGGTGACACAATGTATGTGACTTAGTGTGTGTTCTTGCACTAGTGACACAGGTGTGTGCAGAGAGGAGTGTATCATTAGTGTCGGTGACTCAGTGTATGTGACTCAGTGTGTGTTCTTGCAGTAGTGACACAGGTGTGTGCAGAGAGGAGTGTATCATTAGTGTCGGTGACTCAATGTATGTGACTCAGTGTGTGTTCTTGCAGTAGTGACACAGGTGTGGCAGAGAGGAGTGTATCATTAGTGTCGGTGACTCAATGTATGTGACTCAGTGTGTGTTCTTGCAGTAGTGACACAGGTGTGTGCAGAGAGGAGTGTGTCATTAGTGTTGGTGACTCAATGTATGTGACTCGGGTGTGTGTTCTTGCAGTAGTGACACAGGTGTGTGCAGAGAGGAGTGTATCATTAGTGTTGGTGACTCAGTGTATGTGACTCAGTGTGTGTTCTTGCAGTAGTGACACAGGTGTGTGCAGAGAGGAGTGTATCATTAGTGTTGGTGACTCAGTGTATGTGACTCAGTGTACGTTCTTGCAGCAGTGACACAGGTGTGTGCAGAGAGGAGTGTATCATTAGTGTCGGTGACTCAGTGTATGTGACTCAGTGTGTGTTCTTGCAGTAGTGACACAGGTGTGTGCAGAGAGGAGTGTATCATTAGTGTCAGTGACTCAATGTATGTGACTCAGTGTGTGTTCTTGCAGTAGTGACACAGGTGTGTGCAGAGAGGAGTGTATCATTAGTGTCGGTGACACAATGTATGTGACTTAGTGTGTGTTCTTGCAGCAGTGACACAGGTGTGTGCAGAGAAGAGTGTATCATTAGTGTCGGTGACTCAGTGTATGTGACTCAGTGTGTGTTCTTGCAGTAGTGACACAGGTGTGTGCAGAGAGGAGTGTATCATTAGTGTCGGTGACACAATGTATGTGACTTAGTGTGTGTTCTTGCACTAGTGACACAGGTGTGTGCAGAGAGGAGTGTATCATTAGTGTCGGTGACTCAGTGTATGTGACTCAGTGTGTGTTCTTGCAGTAGTGACACAGGTGTGTGCAGAGAGGAGTGTATCATTAGTGTCGGTGACTCAATGTATGTGACTCAGTGTGTGTTCTTGCAGTAGTGACACAGGTGTGGTCAGAGAGGAGTGTATCATTAGTGTCGGTGACTCAATGTATGTGACTCAGTGTGTGTTCTTGCAGTAGTGACACAGGTGTGTGCAGAGAGGAGTGTGTCATTAGTGTTGGTGACTCAATGTATGTGACTCGGTGTGTGTTCTTGCAGTAGTGACACATGTGTGTGCAGAGAGGAGTGTATCATTAGTGTCGGTGACTCAGTGTATGTGACTCAGTGTGTGTTCTTGCAGTAGTGACACAGGTGTGTGCAGAGAGGAGTGTATCATTAGTGTTGGTGACTCAGTGTATGTGACTCAGTGTACGTTCTTGCAGCAGTGACACAGGTGTGTGCAGAGAGGAGTGTATCATTAGTGTCGGTGACTCAGTGTATGTGACTCAGTGTGTGTTCTTGCAGTAGTGACACAGGTGTGTGCAGAGAGGAGTGTATCATTAGTGTCGGTGACTCAATGTATGTGACTCAGTGTGTGTTCTTGCAGTAGTGACACAGGTGTGTGCAGAGAGGAGTGTATCATTAGTGTCAGTGACTCAATGTATGTGACTCAGTGTGTGTTCTTGCAGTAGTGACACAGGTGTGTGCAGAGAGGAGTGTATCATTAGTGTCGGTGACTCAGTGTATGTGACTCAGTGTGTGTTCTTGCAGCAGTGACACAGGTGTGTGCAGAGAGGAGTGTATCATTAGTGTCGGTGACTCAGTGTATGTGACTCAGTGTGTGTTCTTGCAGTAGTGACACAGGTGTGTGCAGAGAGGAGTGTATCATTAGTGTCGGTGACTCAGTGTATGTGACTCAGTGTGTGTTCTTGCAGCAGTGACACAGGTGTGTGCAGAGAGGAGTGTATCATTAGTGTCGTGACTCAATGTATGTGACTCAGTGTGTGTTCTTGCAGTAGTGACACAGGTGTGTGCAGAGAGGAGTGTATCATTAGTGTCGATGACTCAATGTATGTGACTCAGTGTGTGTTCTTGCAGTAGTGACACTGAGGTGCGTGAGGAGGAGTCTGTCATCAGACGGCTATTTGGGGTCTACATTGAGAACAAGTTTACATGCAAGTGTGGCGAGTCGAGCAAGAGAGACACATGCTCCCACCTCATTGACCTCTCGTATCCCGACACGACATCTTCAAGTAGGTCGCATGGCAAAAGTAGGTCACACTTACTAATTAGTAGATCATGGTTCTTGGAAGACTTGTCTAAGAAGGTCACTTGTAACAAATAGGTTAAACTTACCAATTAGTTCGCATCACACGTGGGTTATTTCATAAGTAAATGTATGTCAAGTAGATCACATGCATGATGTAAATCATGTATGTCAAGTATGTCACATGTCACCTGTGTGAAGTAGGTCACGTGTGTCAAGTCACGCGTCAACTAGTTTTACGTAAAGTCATATGCATCAAATAGGTCTCTTGTGTCAAATAGGTCTCTAATGTCAAATAGGTGTCACAAAACAACTTGGACCAGCAGTTGTTGTGTCCACTTAGAGTAGACAAATTCAGGTAAATGAAATTACATAAAAAACAGAATTACAACTGAGGAAAGACTTCAATATCTTAGCCTCATAAAACTTAGCATTTTAATATCACTCAGCATGATGCTTTGAAATACACTGACCTGTTTACTTTGTATCATGTGCCACTGGCCAGTGATGACCTGTGTACTTTGTCATGTGCCAGTGGGCAGTTTTGACCTGTGTACTTTGTATCGTGTGCCAGTGGCCAGTGATGACCTGTGTACTTTGTCATGTGCCAGTGGGCAGTTTTGACCTGTGTACTTTGTATCATGTGCCAGTGGCCAATGATGACCTGTGTATTTTGTATCGTGTGCCAGTGGCCAATGATGACCTATGTACTTTGTGTCGTGTGCCAGTGGCCAATGATGACCTGTGTACTTTGTGTCGTGTGCCAATGGCCAATGATGACCTGTGTACTTTGTGTCGTGTGCCAGTGGCCAGTGATGACCTATGTACTTTGTGTCGTGTGCCAATGGCCAATGATGACCTATGTACTTTGTGTCGTGTGCCAATGGCCAATGATGACCTATGTACTTTGTGTCGTGTGCCAATGGCCAATGATGACCTATGTACTTTGTGTCGTGTGCCAATGGCCAATGATGACCTATGTACTTTGTGTCGTGTGCCAATGGCCAATGATGACCTATGTACTTTGTGTCGTGTGCCAATGGCCAATGATGACCTATGTACTTTGTGTCGTGTGCCAATGGCCAATGATGACCTATGTACCTTTTTGTCGTGTGCCAATGGCCAATGATGACCTATGTACTTTGTGTCGTGTGCCAATGGCCAATGATGACCTATGTACTTTGTGTCGTGTGCCAATGGCCAATGATGACCTATGTACTTTGTGTCGTGTGCCAATGGCCAATGATGACCTATGTACTTTGTGTCGTGTGCCAATGGCCAATGATGACCTATGTACCTTTTTGTCGTGTGCCAATGGCCAATGATGACCTATGTACCTTGTGTCGTGTGCCAATGGCCAATGATGACCTATGTACTTTGTGTCGTGTGCCAATGGCCAATGATGACCTATGTACTTTGTGTCGTGTGCCAATGGCCAATGATGACCTATGTACCTTGTGTCGTGTGCCAATGGCCAATGATGACCTATGTACTTTGTGTCATGTGCCAGTGGCCAATGATGACCTGTGTACTTTGTGTCGTGTGCCAGTGGCCAATGATGACCTATGTACTTTGTGTCGTGTGCCAGTGGCCAATGGTGACCTGTGTCCTTTGTGTCATGTGCCAGTGGCCAATTATGACCTGTGTCCTTTGTGTCATGTGCCAGTGGCCAATTATGACCTGTGTACTTTGTGTCGTGTGCCAATGGCCAATGATGACCTATGTACTTTGTGTCGTGTGCCAGTGGCCAGTGATGACCTATGTACTTTGTGTCGTGTGCCAGTGGCCAATGATGACCTATGTACTTTGTGTCGTGTGCCAGTGGCCATGATGACCTATGTACTTTGTGTCGTGTGCCATGGCCAATGATGACCTGTGTACTTTTGTGTCAGTGGCTGTGACCAGCATGGCCAATGATGACCTGTGTACTTTGTGTCGTGTGCCAGTGGCCAATGATGACCTGTGTACTTTGTGTCGTGTGCCAGTGGCCAATGATGACCTGTGTACTTTGTGTCATGTGCCAGTGGCCAATGATGACCTGTGTACTTTGTGTCGTGTGCCAGTGGCCAATGATGACCTATGTACTTTGTGTCGTGTGCCAGTGGCCAGTGATGACCTGTGTACTTTGTGTCGTGTGCCAGTGGCCAATGATGACCTATGTACTTTGTTCGTGTGCCAGTGGCCAGTGGCCAATGATGACCTATGTACTTTGTGTCGTGTGCCAGTGGCCAGTGGCCAATGATGACCTATGTACTTTGTGTCGTGTGCCAGTGGCCAATGGTGACCTGTGTACTTTGTGTCGTGTGCCAGTGGCCAATGATGACCTATGTACTTTGTGTCGTGTGCCAGTGGCCAATGATGACCTGTGTACTTTGTGTCGTGTGCCAGTGGCCAATGATGACCTGTGTACTTTGTGTCGTGTGCCAGTGGCCAATGATGACCTGTGTACTTTGTGTCGTGTGCCAGTGGCCAATGATGACCTGTGTACTTTGTGTCGTGTGCCAGTGGCCAGTGGCCAATGATGACCTATGTACTTTGTGTCGTGTGCCAGTGGCCAATGATGACCTGTGTACTTTGTGTCATGTGCCAGTGGCCAGTGATGACCTGTGTACTTTGTGTCGTGTGACAGTGGCCAGTGGCCAATGATGACCATACTTTTGGTCAGTAATGATGACCTGCTTCGTGTGCCAGTGGCCAATGATGACCTATGTACTTTGTGTCGTGTGCCAGTGGCCAATGATGACCTGTGTACTTTGTGTCTGTGCCAGTGGCCAATGATGACCTGTGTCTGTTCATGTCAGTGGCCAATGATGACCTGTGTACTTTGTGTTGTGTGCCAGTGGCCAATGATGACCTGTGTACTTTGTGTCGTGTGCCAGTGGCCAATGATGACCTATGTACTTTGTGTCATGTGCCAATGGCCAATGATGACCTGTGTACTTTGTGTCGTGTGCCAATGGCCAATGATGACCTGTGTACTTTGTGTCGTGTGCCAGTGGCCAATGATGACCTATGTACTTTGTGTTGTGTGCCAGTGGCCAATGGTGACCTGTGTCCTTTGTGTCATGTGCCAGTGGCCAATTATGACCTGTGTCCTTTGTGTCATGTGCCAGTGGCCAATTATGACCTTGTACTTTGTGTCATGTGCCAGTGGCCAATGATGACCTGTGTACTTTGTGTCGTGTGCCAGTGGCCAATTATGACCTGTGTCCTTTGTGTCATGTGCCAGTGGCCAATTATGACCTGTGCACTTTGTGTCATGTGCCAGTGGCCAATTATGACCTGTGTACTTTGTGTCATGTGTCAGTGGCCAATTATGACCTGTGCACTTTGTGTCATGTGCCAGTGGCCAATTATGACCTGTGTACTTTGTATCGTGTGCCAGTGGCCAATGGTGACCTGTGTCCATTGTGTCATGTGCCAGTGGCCAATGATGACCTGTGTACTTTGTGTCGTGTGCCAGTGGCCAGTGGCCAATGATGACCTATGTACTTTGTGTCGTGTGCCAGTGGCCAATGATGACCTGTGTACTTTGTGTCATGTGCCAGTGGCCAATGATGACCTGTGTACTTTGTGTCATGTGCCAGTGGCCAGTGGCCAATGATGACCTATGTACTTTGTGTCGTGTGCCAGTGGCCAGTGGCCAATGATGACCTATGTACTTTGTGTCGTGTGCCAGTGGCCAGTGGCCAATGATGACCTATGTACTTTGTGTCGTGTGCCAGTGGCCAATGATGACCTATGTACTTTGTGTCGTGTGCCAGTGGCCAATGATGACCTATGTACTTTGTGTCGTGTGCCAGTGGCCAATGATGACCTGTGTACTTTGTGTCGTGTGCCAGTGGCCAATGATGACCTATGTACTTTGTGTCGTGTGCCAGTGGCCAATGGTGACCTGTGTCCTTTGTGTCATGTGCCAGTGGCCAATTATGAACTGTGTCATGTGCCAGTGGCCAATTATGACCTGTGCACTTTGTGTCATGTGCCAGTGGCCAATTATGACCTGTGTCCTTTGTGTCATGTGCCAGTGGCCAATTATGACCTGTGTACTTTGTGTCGTGTGCCAGTGGCCAATTATGACCTGTGTCCTTTGTGTCATGTGCCAGTGGCCAATTATGACCTGTGTACTTTGTGTCATGTGCCAGTGGCCAATTATGACCTGTGTCCTTTGTGTCATGTGCCAGTGGCCAATTATGACCTGTGCACTTTGTGTCATGTGCCAGTGGCCAATTATGACCTGTGTACTTTGTGTCATGTGCCAGTGGCCAATGATGACCTATGTACTTTGTATCATGTGCCAGTGGCCAATGATGACCTATGTACTCTGTATCGTGTGCCAGTGGCCAGTGATGACCAGTGTACTTTGTGTCATGTGCCAGTGGCCAGTGATGACCTATGTACTTTGTATCGTGTGCCAGTGGCCAATGATGACCTATGTACTTTGTATCGTGTGCCAGTGGCCAGTGATGACCTGTGTACTTTATATCGTGTGCCAGTGGCCAATGATGACCTATGTACTTTGTATCGTGTGCCAGTGGCCAGTGATGACCTGTGTACTTTATATCGTGTGCCAGTGGCCAATGATGACCTATGTACTTTGTATCGTGTGCCAGTGGCCAATGATGACCTATGTACTTTGAATCGTGTGCCAGTGGCCAGTGATGACCTATGTACTTTGTATCATGTGCCAGTGGCCAATGATGACCTATGTACTCTGTATCGTGTGCCAGTGGCCAGTGATGACCAGTGTACTTTGTGTCATGTGCCAGTGGCCAGTGATGACCTGTGTACTTTGTGTCATGTTCCAGTGGCCAGTGGCCAATGATGACCTGTGTACTTTGTGTCGTGGCCAGTGGCCAGTGATGACCTGTGTACTTTGTGTCATGTGCCAGTGGCCAATGATGACCTGTGTACTTTGTGTCGTGTGCCAGTGGCCAGTGATGACCTGTGTACTTTGTGTCATGTTCCAGTGGCCAGTGGCCAATGATGACCTGTGTACTTTGTGTCGTGTGCCAGTGGCCAGTGATGACCTGTGTACTTTGTGTCGTGGCCAGTGGCCAGTGATGACCTATGTACTTTGTGTCGTGTGCCAGTGGCCAATGATGACCTATGTACTTTGTGTCGTGTGCCAGTGGCCAATGATGACCTGTGTACTTTGTGTCATGTGCCAGTGGCCAGTGATGACCTGTGTACTTTGTGTCGTGGCCAATGGCCAGTGATGACCTGTGTACTTTGTATCGTGTGCCAGTGGCCAGTGACGACCTGTGTACTTTGTGTGGTGTGCCAGTGGCCAGTGATGACCTGTGTACTTTGTGTCGTGGCCAGTGGCCAATGATGACCTGTGTACTTTGTGTCATGTGCCAGTGGCCAGTGATGACCTGTGTACTTTGTGTCGTGGCCAATGGCCAGTGATGACCTGTGTACTTTGTATCGTGTGCCAGTGGCCAGTGACGACCTGTGTACTTTGTGTTGTGTGCCAGTGGCCAGTGATGACCTGTGTACTTTGTGTCGTGGCCAGTGGCCAATGATGACCTGTGTACTTTGTGTTGTGTGCCAGTGGCCAGTGATGACCTGTGTACTTTGTATCGTGTGCCAGTGGCCAGTGACGACCTGTGTACTTTGTGTTGTGTGCCAGTGGCCAGTGACGACCTATGTACTTTGTGTTGTGTGCCAATGGCCAGTGATGACCTGTGTACTTTGTATCGTGTGCCAGTGGCCAGTGATGACCTGTGTACTTTGTGTCGTGTGCCAGTGGCCAATGATGACCTGTGTACTTTGTGTTGTGTGCCAATGGCCAGTGATGACCTGTGTACTTTGTATCGTGTGCCAGTGGCCTGTCTACTACAACGTCGCCTGTTGACCTCTCTACTGCCCGGTACCTCGCATTCACAGCCTCCCGCCCTCCTCTCATTCTACCCTACTTCTGTTGTAAACTGGCTCTACCTTGAGTTGAGGCGTGTGTTGATCTGACACACCACTGACTCAGCCTTGAGTTGAGGCGTGTGTTGATCTGACACACCACTGACTCAGCCTTGAGTTGAGGTGTGTGTTGATCTGACACACCACTGACTCAGCCTTGAGTTGAGGTGTGTGTTGATCTGACACACCACTGACTCAGCCTTGAGTTGAGGCGTGTGTTGATCTGACACACCACTGACTCAGCCTTGAGTTGAGGCGTGTGTTGATCTGACACACCACTGACTCAACCTTGAGTTGAGGTGTGTGTTGATCTGACACAACACTGACCCAGCCTTGAGTTGAGGCGTGTGTTGATCTGACACACCACTGACTCCAGACCTTGAGTTGAGGTGTGTGTTGATCTGACACACCACTGACCCAGCCTTGAGTTGAGGTGTGTGTTGATCTGACACACCACTGACCCAGCCTTGAGTTGAGGTGTGTGTTGATCTGACACACCACTGACCCAGCCTTGAGTTGAGGTGTGTGTTGATCTGACACACCACTGACCCAGCCTTGAGTTGAGGTGTGTGTTGATCTGACACACCACTGACCCAGCCTTGAGTTGAGGTGTGTGTTGATCTGACACACCACTGACCCAGCCTTGAGTTGAGGTGTGTGTTGATCTGACACACCACTGACCCAGCCTTGAGTTGAGGTGTGTGTTGATCTGACACACCACTGACCCAGCCTTGAGTTGAGGTGTGTGTTGATCTGACACACCACTGACTCAACCTTGAGTTGAGGTGTGTGTTGATCTGACACACCACTGACTCAGCCTTGAGTTGAGGTGTGTGTTGATCTGACACACCACTGACTCAACCTTGAGTTGAGGCGTGTGTTGATCTGACACACCACTGACTCAGCCTTGAGTTGAGGTGTGTGGATCTGACACACCACTGACTCAGCCTTGAGTTGAGGCGTGTGTTGCACTGACACACCACTGACTCAGCCTTGAGTTGAGGTGTGTGGATCTGACACACCACTGACTCAGCCTTGAGTTGAGGTGTGTGTGGATCTGACACACCACTGACTCAGCCTTGAGTTGAGGCATGTGTTGATCTGACACACCACTGACTCAGCCTTGAGTTGAGGCGTGTGTTGATCTGACACACCACTGACTCAGCCTTGAGTTGAGGCGTGTGTTGATCTGACACAACACTGACCCAGCCTTGAGTTGAGGCGTGTGTTGATCTGACACACCACTGACTCAGCCTTGAGTTGAGGTGTGTGGATCTGACACACCACTGACTCAGCCTTGAGTTGAGGTGTGTGGATCTGACACACCACTGACTCAGCCTTGAGTTGAGGCGTGTGTTGATCTGACACACCACTGACTCAGCCTTGAGTTGAGGCGTGTGTTGCACTGACACACCACTGACTCAGCCTTGAGTTGAGGTGTGTGGATCTGACACACCACTGACTCAGCCTTGAGTTGAGGTGTGTGTGGATCTGACACACCACTGACTCAGCCTTGAGTTGAGGCATGTGTTGATCTGACACACCACTGACTCAGCCTTGAGTTGAGGCGTGTGTTGATCTGACACACCACTGACTCAGCCTTGAGTTGAGGCGTGTGTTGATCTGACACAACACTGACCCAGCCTTGAGTTGAGGCGTGTGTTGATCTGACACACCACTGACTCAGCCTTGAGTTGAGGTGTGTGTTGATCTGACACACCACTGACTCAGCCTTGAGTTGAGGTGTGTGTTGATCTGACACACCACTGACTCAGCCTTGAGTTGAGGTGTGTGTTGATCTGACACACCACTGACTCAGCCTTGAGTTGAGGTGTGTGTTGATCTGACACACCACTGACTCAGCCTTGAGTTGAGGCGTGTGTTGATCTGACACACCACTGACTCAGCCTTGAGTTGAGGCGTGTGTTGCACTGACACACCACTGACTCAGCCTTGAGTTGAGGTGTGTGGATCTGACACACCACTGACTCAGCCTTGAGTTGAGGTGTGTGTGGATCTGACACACCACTGACTCAGCCTTGAGTTGAGGCATGTGTTGATCTGACACACCACTGACTCAGCCTTGAGTTGAGGCGTGTGTTGATCTGACACACCACTGACTCAGCCTTGAGTTGAGGCGTGTGTTGATCTGACACAACACTGACCCAGCCTTGAGTTGAGGCGTGTGTTGATCTGACACACCACTTACCCAGCCTTGAGTTGAGGTGTGTGTTGGATGAATACAGAGACGTGGGCGAGGGACTGTAACTAGATAAGCTGTTGCTTCGCATTAGACAATTTGGTCTCTTACCGTATGAAAGTAAAACATTTGTTGTTATTTTTTATATGTTTTCACATACTAATAACAAGGACAGTGTGAAGTATTACAGAATTTTGTTTTTGCATTGTTTGAACATAAGCTTTTAAAACTAAGGATTTAAATGTTTCATGTTAATGTTATTTTAGCCATGTTTCAGCTAACCGATTAGCTACTAATACTAAGGCTATTTGTCATCTTATAATAATATTAGTTTCCTTGTTGTTTTCATCAGACATTTGATAATCAATTTGTGTAAAATAAAATTGCTTATATTAGGAGAGACTATGACAAAGTATGTCATTTTTAAGAGTATATTTTAAGTACAGGTTACATATAAAAATGCACATGGATTCACCAACTTGATCATGTTCAGTGTGTTGCAGTGGGGTATGCCTTGGAACACGCACATATTTTGTTAAATAATACAACTGAAATGCAACTTGCTCCACTTTCAGGCAGTGTTGCGTCACTCAGGGCTGAGACTCCGCAACAACACACGTTTGCATCAGTCGTGGAGAGAAGTTTGAGTCAGGAAGTGAACACACAGGCCTGGTGTACTCGCTGTGAGAAGTACCAGCCCCATGTAAGTGTATCAACACACAGGCCTGGTGTACTCGCTGTGAGAAGTACCAGCCCCATGTAAGTGTATCAACACACAGGCCTGGTGTACTCGCTGTGAGAAGTACCAGCCCCATGTAAGTGTATCAACACACAGGCCTGGTGTACTCGCTGTGAGAAGTACCAGCCCCATGTAAGTGTATCAACACACAGGCCTGGTGTACTCGCTGTGAGAAGTACCAGCCCCATGTAAGTGTATCAACACACAGGCCTGGTGTACTCGCTGTGAGAAGTACCAGCCCCATGTAAGTGTATCAACACACAGGCCTGGTGTACTCGCTGTGAGAAGTACCAGCCCCATGTAAGTGTATCAACACACAGGCCTGGTGTACTCGCTGTGAGAAATACCAGCCCTATTTAAGTCTTGTGACATTGTTGTGACATTGGTGTGACACTGTTGTGACATTGGTGTGACAGTGTCGTGACATTGGTGTGACACTGTCGTGACATTGGTGTGACACTGTCGTGATTTATTGGTGTGACACTGTTATGACATTGGTGTGACACTGTTGTGACATTGGTGTGACACTGTCGTGACATTGGTGTGACAGTGTCGTGACATTGGTGTGACACTGTCGTGACATTGGTGTGACACTGTTATGACATTGGTGTGACACTGTTGTGACATTGGTGTGACACTGTTATGACATTGGTGTGACACTGTTATGACATTGGTGTGACACTGTTGTGACATTGGTGTGACACTTATGACATTGGTGTGACACTGTTATGACATTGGTGTGACACTGTTATGACATTGGTGTGACAGTGTCGTGACATTGGTGTGACACTGTCGTGATATTGGTGTGACACTGTTATGACATTGGTGTGACACTGTTGTGACATTGGTGTGACACTGTTATGACATTGGTGTGACACTGTTATGACATTGGTGTGACACTGTTGTGACATTGGTGTGACACTGTTATGACATTGGCGTGACACTGTTGTGACATTGGTGTGACACTGTTATGACATTGGTGTGACACTGTTGTGACATTGGTGTACCTTGTATTTGCAGGTGCAGAGTAAGTTTGTCAAGTCTCTGCCTGACATCCTGGCTCTCAACTGTCACCTGGAGAACACACAGGACGCTGAGTTCTGGCGGACTCAGGAACAGGTGGGGATATCTTATGACGCTGGAACAGGTGGGGATATCTTATGACACAGGAACAGGTGGGGATATCTTATGACACAGGAACAGGTGGGGATATTCTATGACGCAGGAACAGGTGGGGATATCTTATGACACAGGAACAGGTGGGGATATCTTATGACGCTGGAACAGGTGGGGATATTTTATGACGCAGGAATAGGTGGGGATATTCTATGACGCAGGAACAGGTGGGGATATCTTATGACGCAGGAACAAGTGGGGATATCTTATGACACAGGAACAGGTGGGGATATCTTATGACACAGGAACAGGTGGGGATATCTTATGACGCTGGAACAGGTGGGGATATTTTATGACGCAGGAATAGGTGGGGATATTCTATGACGCAGGAACAAGTGGGGATATCTTATGACACAGGAACAGGTGGGGATATCTTATGACACAGGAACAGGTGGGGATATCTTATGACACAGGAACAGGTGGGGATATTTTATGACGCAGGAATAGGTGGGGATATTCTATGACGCAGGAACAGGTGGGGATATCTTATGACGCAGGAACAAGTGGGGATATCTTATGACACAGGAACAGGTGGGGATATCTTATGACACAGGAACAGGTGGGGATATCTTATGACACAGGAACAGGTGGGGATATCTTATGACACAGGAACAGGTGGGGATATCTTATGACACAGGAACAGGTGGGGATATTTTATGACGCAGGAATAGGTGGGGATATTCTATGACGCAGGAACAGGTGGGGATATCTTATGACGCAGGAACAAGTGGGGATATCTTATGATGCAGGAACAGGTGGGGATATTCTATGACGCAGGAACAGGTGGGGATATCTTATGATGCAGGAACAGGTGGGGATATCTTATGACGCAGGAACAAGTGGGGATATCTTATGATGCAGGAACAGGTGGGGATATTCTATGACGCAGGAACAAGTGGGGATATCTTATGATGCAGGAACAGGTGGGGATATGTTATGACGCAGGAACGGTTGGGGATATCTTATCACGCAGTAACAGGTGGGGATATTTTATGACGCAGGAACAGGTGGGGATATGTTATGACGCAGGAACGGTTGGGGATATTTTATGACGCAGGAACAGGTGGGGATATCTTATGACACAGGAACAGGTGGGGATATCTTATGACGCAGGAACAGGTGGGGATATCTTATGACACAGGAACAGGTGGGGATATCTTATGACGCAGGAACAGGTGGGGATATCTTATGACACAGGAACAGGTGGGGATATCTTATGACGCAGGAACAGGTGGGGATATCTTATGACGCAGGAACAGGTGGGGATATCTTATGACGCAGGAACAGGTGGGGATATCTTATGACGCAGGAACAGGTGGGGATATCTTATGACGCAGGAACAGGTAGGGATATCTTATGATGCAGGAACAGGTGGGGATATTCTATGACGCAGGAACAGGTGGGGATATCTTATGATGCAGGAACAGGTGGGGATATCTTATGACGCAGGAACAAGTGGGGATATCTTATGATGCAGGAACAGGTGGGGATATTCTATGACGCAGGAACAAGTGTGGATATCTTACGATGCAGGAACAGGTGGGGATATTCTATGACGCAGGAACAGGTGGGGATATCTTATGACGCAGGAACAGGTGGGGATATTTTATGACGCAGGAACAAGTGGGGATATCTTATGATGCAGGAACAGGTGGGGATATTCTATGACGCAGGAACAGGTGGGGATATCTTATGATGCAGGAACAGGTGGGGATATTTTATCACGCAGTAACAGGTGGGGATATTTTATGATGCAGGAACAGGTGGGGATATTTTATCACGCAGTAACAGGTGGGGATATTTTATGACGCAGGAACAAGTGGGGATATCTTATGATGCAGGAACAGGTGGGGATATTCTATGACGCAGGAACAGGTGGGGATATCTTATGACGCAGGAACAGGTGGGGATATTTTATGATGCAGGAACAGGTGGGGATATTTTATGATGCAGGAACAGGTGGGGATATGTTATGACGCAGGAACGGTTGGGGATATCTTATCACGCAGTAACAGGTGGGGATATTTTATGACGCAGGAACAGGTGGGGATATGTTATGACGCAGGAACAGTTGGGGATATCTTATCACGCAGTAACAGGTGGGGATATGTTATGACGCAGGAACAGGTGGGGATATCTTATGACGCAGGAACAGGTGGGGATATCTTATTATCACGCAGTAACAGGTGGGGATATTTTATGACGCAGGAACAGGTGGGGATATGTTATGACGCAGGAACGGTTGGGGATATCTTATCACGCAGTAACAGGTGGGGATATGTTATGACGCAGGAACAGGTGGGGATATCTTATGACGCAGGAACAGGTGGGGATATCTTATCACGCAGTAACAGGTGGGGATATTTTATGACGCAGGAACAGGTGGGGATATCTTATCACGCAGTAATAGGTGGGGATATTTTATGACGCAGGAACAGGTGGGGATATGTTATGACGCAGGAACAGGTGGGGATATCTTATCACGCAGGAACAGGTGGGGATATGCTATGACGCAGGAACAGGTGGGGATATCTTATCACGCAGGAACATGTGGGGATATTTTATGATGCAGGAACAGGTGGGGATATTTTATGACGCAGGAACAGGTGGGGATATGTTATGACACAAGAACAGGTGGGGATATTTTATGACGCAGGAACAGGTGGGGATATCTTATGACACAGGAACAGGTGGGGATATCTTATGACGCAGGAACAGGTGGGGATATTCTATGAAGCAGGAACAGGTGGGGATATCTTATGACCCAGGAACAGGTGGGGATATCTTATGACGCAGGAACAGGTGGGGATATCTTATGACGCAGGAACAGGTGGGGATATCTTATGACGCAGGAACAGGTGGGGATATCTTATGACGCAGGAACAGGTAGGGATATCTTATGATGCAGGAACAGGTGGGGATATTCTATGACGCAGGAACAGGTGGGGATATCTTATGATGCAGGAACAGGTGGGGATATCTTATGACGCAGGAACAAGTGGGGATATCTTATGATGCAGGAACAGGTGGGGATATTCTATGACGCAGGAACAAGTGTGGATATCTTACGATGCAGGAACAGGTGGGGATATTCTATGACGCAGGAACAGGTGGGGATATCTTATGACGCAGGAACAGGTGGGGATATTTTATGACGCAGGAACAAGTGGGGATATCTTATGATGCAGGAACAGGTGGGGATATTCTATGACGCAGGAACAGGTGGGGATATCTTATGATGCAGGAACAGGTGGGGATATTTTATCACGCAGTAACAGGTGGGGATATTTTATGATGCAGGAACAGGTGGGGATATTTTATCACGCAGTAACAGGTGGGGATATTTTATGACGCAGGAAAAAGGTGGGGATATCTTATGATGCAGGAACAGGTGGGGATATTCTATGACGCAGGAACAGGTGGGGATATCTTATGACGCAGGAACAGGTGGGGATATTTTATGATGCAGGAACAGGTGGGGATATGTTATGACGCAGGAACGGTTGGGGATATCTTATCACGCAGTAACAGGTGGGGATATTTTATGACGCAGGAACAGGTGGGGATATGTTATGACGCAGGAACAGTTGGGGATATCTTATCACGCAGTAACAGGTGGGGATATGTTATGACGCAGGAACAGGTGGGGATATCTTATGACGCAGGAACAGGTGGGGATATCTTATTATCACGCAGTAACAGGTGGGGATATTTTATGACGCAGGAACAGGTGGGGATATGTTATGACGCAGGAACGGTTGGGGATATCTTATCACGCAGTAACAGGTGGGGATATGTTATGACGCAGGAACAGGTGGGGATATCTTATGACGCAGGAACAGGTGGGGATATCTTATCACGCAGTAACAGGTGGGGATATTTTATGACGCAGGAACAGGTGGGGATATCTTATCACGCAGTAATAGGTGGGGATATTTTATGACGCAGGAACAGGTGGGGATATGTTATGACGCAGGAACAGGTGGGGATATCTTATCACGCAGGAACAGGTGGGGATATGCTATGACGCAGGAACAGGTGGGGATATCTTATCACGCAGGAACATGTGGGGATATTTTATGATGCAGGAACAGGTGGGGATATTTTATGACGCAGGAACAGGTGGGGATATGTTATGACACAAGAACAGGTGGGGATATTTTATGACGCAGGAACAGGTGGGGATATCTTATGACACAGGAACAGGTGGGGATATCTTATGACGCAGGAACAGGTGGGGATATTCTATGAAGCAGGAACAGGTGGGGATATCTTATGACCCAGGAACAGGTGGGGATATCTTATAACGCAGGAACAGGTGGGGATATCTTATGACACAGGAACAGGTGGGGATATCTTATGACGCAGGAACAGGTGGGGATATCTTATGACGCAGGAACAGGTGGGGATATCTTATGACGCAGGAACAGGTGGGGATATCTTATGACGCAGGAACAGGTGGGGATATCTTATGACGCAGGAACAGGTGGGGATATCTTATGATGCAGGAACAGGTGGGGATATTCTATAACGCAGGAACAGGTGGGGATATCTTATGACACAGGAACAGGTGGGGATATCTTATGACGCAGGAACAGGTGGGGATATCTTATGACGAATGAACAGGTGGGGATATCTTATGACGCAGGAACAGGTGGGGATATCTTATGATGCCTGTTATTAAAAGATGTAATGTTTTCATTGGTGTGTGCTGTGTCAGTGGTACTGTCAACTAGTAGTAAACATGTTCCTTACAAATTAGGACAGTGTTAGCGTGTGTGAATCTGAGGGATTGACCACTAGAGTCGTGTGTTGTCAGTTGCATGCGAAGAGTGCGGCTGAGGACCCCAACCGTGCCGCCAACAACCCTCCACCAGCTCGCGCCTTTGTCAAACCCTGTCGCTACGGAGAGGCCTGCACTCGCAAGTTCTGCAAGTTTGGTCACGGGTAACTGTCTTACATTGTTTTATTGTCTGTTGTGTGTGTCGCTGTGGCCTGGTGAACAGCATGTCTAGATTTTTTTGTGAGGAGTTTGAAACCGCTTGCTACCATTTTGAAAATTGGGTGACTCAGCTATAAAATTGATACCTGTTTATATAATATATTGATGAATGGTTCTTCTGCAGTAATTGTAACTTGTCTGAATACTTTCCACAGAAGTTTAGCTATCATTTGAATGACCAAGATTTTCCATGGAAGACCTGTTGATAATTTTCAAACTGAATATTGCACTTTTTAGCAATTTACCTTTATATTATACATATAACATGGTTTTTATTTTATCTTTGATGAGAGATGGTGGCTTTGGGTTGGTTTTTATTGAAACTACCAATTTCTAATGAATCGTTTGAGAGTGCAGCTATGTGATGAGGTTGTTGTGTCTAAGTAGGACTGTGTTTGTTGCAGGAATGAGAGAGACACTCAACTTGAGGTGGTTGAGTAGGACTGTGTTTGTTGCAGGGACGAGAGAGACACTCAACTTGAGGTGGTTAAGTAGGATTGTGTTTGTTGCAGGGACGAGAGAGACACTCAACTTGAGGTGGTTAAGTAGGACTGTGTTTGTTGCAGGGACGAGAGAGACACTCAACTTGAGGTGGTTAAGTAGGACTGTGTTTGTTGCAGGGACGAGAGAGACACTCAACTTGAGGTGGTTAAGTAGGACTGTGTTTGTTGCAGGGACGAGAGAGACACTCAACTTGAGGTGGTTAAGTAGGACTGTGTTTGTTGCAGGGACGAGAGAGACACTCAACTTGAGGTGGTTAAGTAGGACTGTGTTTGTTGCAGGGACGAGAGAGACACTCAACTTGAGGTGGTTAAGTAGGACTGTGTTTGTTGCAGGGACGAGAGAGACACTCAACTTGAGGTGGTTAAGTAGGACTGTGTTTGTTGCAGGGACGAGAGAGACACTCAACTTGAGGTGGTTAAGTAGGACTGTGTTTGTTGCAGGGACGAGAGAGACACTCAACTTGAGGTGGTTAAGTAGGACTGTGTTTGTTGCAGGGACGAGAGAGACACTCAACTTGAGGTGGTTAAGTAGGACTGTGTTTGTTGCAGGGACGAGAGAGACACTCAACTTGAGGTGGTTAAGTAGGACTGTGTTTGTTGCAGGGATGAGAGAGACACTCAACTTGAGGTGGTTAAGTAGGACTGTGTTTGTTGCAGGGACAGAGAGACACTCAACTTGAGGTGGTTAAGTAGGACTGTGTTTGTTGCAGGGAGGAGAGAGACACTCAACTTGAGGTGGTTAAGTAGGACTGTGTTTGTTGCAGGGACGAGAGAGACACTCAACTTGAGGTGGTTAAGTAGGACTGTGTTTGTTGCAGGGACAAGAGAGACACTCAACTTGAGGTGGTTAAGTAGGACTGTGTTTGTTGCAGGGAGGAGAGAGACACTCAACTTGAGGTGGTTAAGTAGGACTGTGTTTGTTGCAGGGACGAGAGAGACACTCAACTTGAGGTGGTTAAGCCCTACTTGGAAGAAGGCGTGTCAGAGTTCGCCTGGGTACCACTAGGATTGCGCTTGAAGCTGTTGTCCAATGGAAAAGTGAAGATAAACAATCTGAGTGATGAAGTAAGTTCGTCATAGTTTCTCAAAAGTTATCCTTCCAATTAGTTTAATATTTTAATTTTATTTGTGTTGTATAGAAAAGAATGAAACAGGGTAGCAACAGTAGATGTTCCACAAGGTCATATCTTGAAGCACAAAGGGTAATTCCATGTGCATTTACAACAGAAAACACATCTCTCATTTGTTTACAAACTTATTAGAATCAGTCTAACAGATACACCTTTACTTTCCAGTAATTACATTACTTTCTTAGTAATGTGACAGCCAAAATTAGCAACCTTCTCTATTTGTAACCTTCTTAATTAATAGCATTCACAATTTAGAGTCTTCTAAATTTGCAACCATTTTAGTTAGACAATTTCTCAGTTTATAAATTTCTCAACAGGTTTATAATTTAGCAGCCTGAAAAATTAACCTGATTTATTGTGTGGCCTGCTTTCTCTCTTTCTCTGCCAGCTTAGGGTCTACATTGCATAGTTCGTTCTGCTCTCTCAAGTCTCAACCAGACTCCTAAGCAAAGTCTGTTACGATTTTCTCCCTCAATAATACTTTCTCACCACCTAATTTAGATTTTGCTTTTCTCCTTTGATCACCCTCAGTTGTTGGGTGACTTGTTCTGTCTCACTCCTGCTGTCAGAGAGGAGCAGGTGGTACTTGATGAAGAATCTCTCGGTGTTCTTTAGGGAGAAGTCCTTGATGACGGAGAGAATGAAGGCGCAGTCTACTATGATCTACTTGCCACCGTCACACAGATCCGTGATGGCACGACACCTAGTGGCAACCTTGTGAGTCTGGTGAAGGTCGGGGAAACGTTTCACCAGCGCAAGGAACACGTCACCTGCACCCAGTGGTACCTGTTCAACGACTTTGCAATCACCCCAGTGGAGAAGGTCAGTCATGTCACAGGGCAGTGTCACGACACCTTTCATGTCTTGTGTCAGGTCACCTTTCATGTCTTGTGTCAGGTCACCTTTCATGTCTTGTGTCAGGTCACATGTCATATCTTGTGTCAGGTCACCTTTCTTGTCTTGTGTCAGGTCACCTTTCATGTCTTGTGTCAGGTCACCTTTCATGTCTTGTGTCAGGTCACCTTTCATGTCTTGTGTCAGGTCACCTTTCATGTCTTGTGTCAGGTCACCTTTCATGTCTTGTGTCAGGTCACATGTCAACTTGTGTCAGGTACCTTTCTTGTCTTGTGTCAGGTCACCTTTCATGTCTTGTGTCAGGTCACCTTTCATGTCTTGTGTCAGGTCACCTTTCATGTCTTGTGTCAGGTCACCTTTCATGTCTTGTGTCAGGTCACCTTTCATGTCTTGTGTCAGGTCACCTTTCATGTCTTGTGTCAGGTCACATGTCATATCTTGTGTCAGGTCACCTTTCTTGTCTTGTGTCAGGTCACCTTTCATGTCTTGTGTCAGGTCACCTTTCATGTCTTGTGTCAGGTCACCTTTCATGTCTTGTGTCAGGTCACCTTTCATGTCTTGTGTCAGGTCACCTTTCATGTCTTGTGTCAGGTCACCTTTCATGTCTTGTGTCAGGTCACATGTCATATCTTGTGTCAGGTCACCTTTCTTGTCTTGTGTCAGGTCACCTTTCATGTCTTGTGTCACGTCACCTTTCATATCTTGTGTCAGGTCACCTTTCATGTCTTGTGTCAGGTCACCTTTCATGTCTTGTGTCAGGTCACATGTCATATCTTGTGTCAGGTCACCTTTCTTGTCTTGTGTCAGGTATCAAGTCCACTTTCATGTCACATGTCACATCACTCGAGTGTCAGGTCACCTTTAATGTCTCATGTCAGGTGTAAATTCTTCTTTCATGTCTTGTGTCAGCTGTACCTCTCATGTCATGTGTAACGTCACCTCCATTTGTCTTGTGTACGGACATCCCTGATGTCATGTATCAGGTTTAATGTCATCTGTTGTGTCTTGACTCAGCTGTGTGGTCACCTCGTGTCTTGTGAAAGCTTACAGTTGGTGACATAATAAACTAGGTGACATCGTGGCAACACTTCATGCCCCGTAGTGGCACTTGGTGATACCAAGGTGACACTAGCAGTAACACTTGATACATTGCTGACATCATGGTGACACTTGTGTTCTGTGTGTTGACAGCAAGAGCCTGTCAGTTTCAATCTGGACTGGAAGGTGCCATGTGTCATCTACTTCGCCCGTCGAAATATCACCAAGTTGTATGACTTGAAAGGTTTGTCCTCAACATCATTCATTCTTGAAATTCTTCTAGATAAGATTGATTCCAAGTATCCTTACAGAGTCAAAACTGTGACAGTGCTTAGCGTGAAAGCACCTTTGTTGTAATGTGCTAGATTTATAAATCCACTGATCTATATAACACATAAATATTTAGATGATTGTTCAGTACCAATATTACAAATCTTTGAGGAGTTTTTCTCATGTGTTTATTTTGTCAGTATTTTTTTAATATCTTACTATTCATTAAGATTCTTAATATATATATATATATATATATATATATATATATATATGTGACGTATTCTAACGAAATGAGTCGTATGTCAAAAAAAATTAAAATTGAGTTACTCACACCATTGGAAAGAAGATGTATTAATCTTTCCAACGGTGTAAAAATTATGGACATATCTCACACACAGTTATTGGACACTGAACATGCCTAGGGTAGAAAGTTTCAAACGGAGAAAAACGCATTTGAAGTTCGCGGTTGCATAAGCACACAGTCGAGTACATTGTCGATCCAAAATCGGCCATTTTGCTTCTATTACTCCATTTGATGCATTCGAAATAAACTCCCAAGGCATGTTCGCTGTCGAAGATATATCATGCTAACTGTTTACTGAAATTATTATAACATAATCCGAGTATTTAGCAATGTTTTGTAGCAGTGACCCGATCAATTCCACGTTGTTTACGGCTAGCGAGAGCGAACTGCGCCTGCGCACACAGCTCTAAGCCAATCATGGGCCCGCTGTCAGCTCCTTACGGCGTCTAGTGACGTTTGTTCACAGATAGGCCTCTCGCATTAAGCGCTGCTATTGGCTTACCCTGACGTCAATGGCGATTTCTACTACAAGAATCTGAAAGAGGGCGTCCAGGGCTATCCTGTAGTACCAAATAAGTCCGCCATGCGTTGAGGGAAACCCCAAAGAATGCGACATGAACTAGTGCGATTTATCGGTTCTGTGTTACGAAATTCATGCGTGAAATGTTACATAGTGTGTCTAAAATAAGCATAGCCAATTTACAAAAAAGATACCAAAGTATACTTTGGTGACAAAAAGTCAAAATCATCGAAATTCATCGTTGCATGTTTATGCAGTGTTTTCTCGAAATCAAGTTCGCTGACATACGACTCATTTCGTTACAACACGTCACACACACACACACATATATATATATATATATATATATATATATATATATATATAAACACATTTGCTGGAGTTTGCAATGTAATCCTTGCATATGTGTATATTCTCATATTGTGTAGCTACATGTATCGTCAAATTGTGCACCCCTCAGCAAATTGCATTGGAGCTATTTTGAAATTATTTTAGTGAATTTGTTTAAAGAAGTATTACTGAGTTGTATGTGGAGGTATAGTGAGATGACATGTGACTGCAGTGACCAACCCCATCACGTCAGAGGTGCTGTATGCGACCTCCTCTCTCGTCAACACCCCGCGCAGGATGAACATGATGTTCATGCCCCTAGACGAGGGGGAGAAACTATCTGCATGCTCCGTTGTGGGCATTGATGCAGAGTTTGTCACACTCAATCAGGTACACGTATCGCAGTACAACGCAGCGTTCACTGTCTGTCTTTGTGCTTTTTTACTTAATTATTGTGATAACATTTTACTTCGGGTACAAAAGCTCAAGGCAAATCAGATATCTACACATTGCCCAGAACAAGTAAAACTTGTGGTCAGACAATTTAGTGTAGATCACCAATACCACTTGCGCTGGTGGGCAAGTTGTATTTATGCATGGACAAGTAAAGATGGTGTAGTACTTGGCCAATCAAACGTAGAAACATTACTGAAGTTGGGACAGTTATAATTGTTAATTATAATACCGTAAAAATAGTCAATTAAAACCCATTACTCCAACAATATTGTGGCATTCCTAGTACTCTGTGATGATCATAAATACCAGGGGCAGCCTGTAGCCATGTCAGTTACAGGAAACAAACTTGAATCACTCAGTGAATACCTATGTTCATATACAGTCATGCGTGGGTGCAACACGAGGCACACACGGTGTGGCACGAGGCAACATCTTGTAAACAACTTCTAACATGTTATCAAAAACATGATAAAATGCCAGCATGACATTTATTTTAATTTATTTAAATACCAGGGGCAGCCTATAGCCATGTCAGTTACAGAAAACAAACTTGAATCACTCAGTGAATACCTATGTTCATATACAGTCATGCGTGGGTGCAACACGAGGCACACACGGTGTGGCACGAGGCAACATCTTGTAAACAACTTCTAACATGTTATCAAAAACATGATAAAATGCCAGCATGACATATTTATTTTTATTTATTTAAAATGTATGGAAATTGAAAGTCATCAATAAACTACAAATCACCAGTAAATTTCACTTTGTGTCCCGTCCATGTTGTGTCCAGTTCTTCAAAAGTGAAGCTCTTGTCATCACAACCAAACAGGTCATCTGGCACTGAACTTTCTATGTGCTGGACATATGTATATGTGGTGAAGTATCATCAATGTGAAGTTGTCAGTGAGCTCATAGTGCCCTCTGGTGTTATCAGGAGGAGGCTGAGCTGCGCAGTGATGGAACGCGATCCACTATCAAACCATCCCAGATGTCAGTGGCAAGAATCAGTGTTGTAAGAGGGTATGTACTTACATCTGCACTTCCAGTTCACTCACTCACAGTAGACAGTGTGTGCTTGCATCTGTACTTCCAGTTCACTCACTCACTCACAGTAGATAGTGTACTTACATCTGTACTTCCAGTTACTCACTCACTCACAGTAGATAGTGTACTTACATCTGTACTTCCAGTTCATTCACTCACAGTAGATAGTGTACTTACATCTGTACTTCCAGTTCATTCACTCACAGTAGATAGTGTACTTACATCTGTACTTCCAGTTCACTCACTCACAGTAGAGAGTGTGTGCTTGCATCTGTACTTCCAGTTCACTCACTCACAGTAGAGAGTGTGTGCTTGCATCTGTACTTCCAGTTCACTCACTCACAGTAGAGAGTGTACTTGTGACTTGCATCTGTACTTCCAGTTCACTCACTCACAGTAGATAGTGTACTTACATCTGTACTTCCAGTTCATTCACTCACAGTAGATAGTGTACTTACATCTGTACTTCCAGTTCACTCACTCACAGTAGATAGTGTACTTACATCTGTACTTCGAGTTCACTCACTCACAGTAGATAGTGTACTTACATCTGTACTTCCAGTTCACTCACTCACAGTAGATAGTGTACTTACATCTGTACTTCCAGTTCATTCACTCACAGTAGATAGTGTACTTACATCTGTACTTCGTGTTCATTCACTCACAGTAGAGGATGTGTACTTCGTGTTCATTCACTCACAGTAGAGGATCTGTACTTCCAGTTCATTCCCTCACAGTAGAGGATCTGTACTTCCAGTTCACTCACTCACAGTAGAGGATGTGTACTTCGTGCTCATTCACTCACAGTAGAGAATGTGCTTACATATGTACTTCCAGTTCATTCACTCACATCTGTACTTCCACTTCATTCCTCACAATAGAAGGTGTGTACTTACATCTGTACTTCCAGTTCATTCACTCACAATAGACGGTGTGTACTTCTGTACTTCCAGTTCATTCACTCACAATAGAAGGTGTGTACTTACATATGTACTTCCAGTTCATTCACTCACAGTAGAGAATGTGTGCTTACATCTGTACTTCCAGTTCATTCACTCACAATAGATGGTGTGTACTTACATATGTACTTCCAGTTCATTCACTCACAATAGACGGTGTGTACTTACATATGTACTTCCAGTTCATTCACTCACAATAGACACTATGTACTTACATCTGTACTTCCAGTTCACTCACTCACAGTAGAAGGTATGTACTTACATCTTACATATAACTTCTGATTCTTTCTATTGCAGTACAGAGTCTGTACTTATATTTGCACATCCAGTTCACTCCTTCATAATAGCGGTTTGTACTGTCACTGTACTTACTAACTACTTACATCAACACTTCCAGTTCTTTCTCTCGCAGTAGGAGGGTGTGTACGTAATCTACAGTTCCTTGTACTGGAGGAGAGTATGTATGTATTTACATCTACACTTCCTGTTTGTTTCCTTGGGTGTGAGCTGACGTCTACACAGCCAGTTCACACTCTCACAGAAGAGGGCATTACTAAATTTATAATGTTTGTTTACAGAAAGGGTGAATTGATGGGGGAGCCATTCATTGATGACTACATCTCAACATCAGAACAGGTATATGCTGTTATAAGAAGTCTTTTTCTTATATGCGAAGACAGGTCTAAGCCATTACCGTCTTTTTTACTATCCTTGATTATTTTTCTAGACACTGGCACTGAACTGCTCTTTTGTACAGGGAAACCACAAACAGATTCGTCTTAGAAGTTGATGTGTTTTCATTTTATGTCTTAACAAACTTGTGTTTATAAATATTATGCACATCAGTTATCATAATTAAAAATATACATCTATGATGACTATAATACACATCAATGCTTTATTTCCAAATATAATTGATTATATTAAATGTAGATTTGAGAATTAAGAGAATGTTTTGTTTGTGCTCCCATGGGCTGTCTGTTGTAGGTGGTCGACTACTTGACCCAGTTCTCAGGCATCCAGCCTGGTGATCTGGATGCAGCCATCTCGTCTAAACATCTCACCACGCTCAAGGCAACCTACTTGAAACTGCGCCATCTGGCAGATGCGGGGGTCATATTTGTAGGTCACGGACTGAAGAAAGACTTCCGGGTGATCAACATGATTGTAAGACCCTCACCTAGCCATACAAATAATTTAAATTAAATCTTTCAGGACTGCTTTGTTTCAATTCCAGAGGTCTAAGCATTTAGACATGTGCTTGTTGTTGTATTTTGTAATTTAGCATTCCTTCAGAGAAGTAGTCATACAATCACAACTGTGTTAATATAAGTCATGTATAAATGTGATATACCCTGCATAACGTAATACAACATGGAGTTTTGTCCTATCTTCCTCTGTCCCTGTTGTTCATGCTAAGGTCTCCTACACCTGAAGCTCCTGTGCCACACTCCGTCTAGGTGTGGGTTGTCGCACATGACTAAACACAAACTACAGGCCATTGTATGTGTTGACCCAGGTTGCCAAGGAACAGGTGACGGATACGGTTGACTTGTTCCATCTCCCGAGACAACGTCGCATCTCACTCAAGTTCCTCGCTTGGTACTTCCTTGGTCAGTCGTCTTCCTTTTTCACAAGTCTTACGTCAGTATGATACATCACATGGTTAACATCAATCGTAGGAACTAGTACAGATGGACATGGTACATCTGACTTAAAAGTATTTATAGTTATCAGTCACATTTGTTGAACTGCATTAATTCCTGAAAGTTTGTCGCTCAAGCTGCCTAGGAGTAAAATGTTAAGGTTCCCTTCCTTACACATTGCAGAAATATTTTTTTCACAGTCAAGGAAGAGAGAAGGACTAGAGGAAATTTTCATTTTCACAAAGAGCAGTAAACGAATGGAACAGATTATCAGCTGATTGTGTAGGTGCTAGTAGTGTTAATATATTAAAAAATAAAATCGACATATACCTAAGACGGGCGGGGTATACTTAGATAGATAGGTTGGACTCTCGATAAGCCAAATGGCTTCCTAGTCCACCTGCCATCTAGAGTTGAATCTCTAGGTGGCAATCTTGTTAAATCTCTTGTTAAATTATAGTTAGATGTGACTTTCATATGACCCTCGTGATAGTTGACCAGTTATTATAGGTGCATGGAGACATCTGGCAGTGTCATATGTAAACTGCATTCTCAACATTGTAAACAATAGAACACCAACACAGTCATACACATCCAAAACATCATTATACAGTCAAAACCAAAGAGGGTTACATTCACGAAGCACTGATTGTTTGGTTGATCAGACCATTCATCAGTACCTACAACCACCCTCCTCTGCTCCTCCTGGACCCATCATCTTCTGGCCGTCTGTTGCAGGCATCAACATACAGTCCACTAGTCATGACTCGATTGAAGACGCTCGCACTGCCTTGAAGCTGTACCACAAGTACAAGGAGCTGATTGCAGAGGGCAAGGAGGTGCAGGCTGCCATCAAGGAGATGTACGAGAAAGGTCGCGCCCTCCAGTGGAAGATCCCCGAGGAGGACACTGACCAGTCCCAGGGGTCAGTTGCAAAGAAGGACATTATATGAGATCCCAGGAAGAGAGACGGGGTTGTGTGTTGGCTGAGTGGTTATGACATGTCCTACGTCGTCATGGCCTCATGGGTCATCTGCCAGGACTGCCTGTGGAAGTATGACCTGTTCACTATTTCCTTGTTCACACCAGGCAGAATTTACACAATTGTGCAGCTAAGTTTTATGGATATAAACGGAATCACAATAAAGATTATGTCCACCATTGTTGTAGTCTTACTAGTTGCGATACTGTGTAACAACTTAGAGAGTTCTTCAAGTTGGAGAGAAAAATGACAGCAATGAGACGTAGTAGTTGTGTCGACTGACGCAGGTCCACAGTGTGTAGAGAACTACACAAGTTACTTACATCTGGCTGTATTCTTATACTAGACGAAAGAAGGACCAACACCCAAATATTTATGACATAATTAATTTTATATAATAAAATAATTATTACTAAACATTTTCACTCACATTTACAACAGTATTAAATAAAATTGTGTTGATACAGGCATGAAATGGAGCACACATCAAGCACTGTTGAGATTAACAACTGGCGGCCCTCACACTAATGGAGAAAGGGTCAATAGACATCAACAACTTAGAAGACCTGTCAATTATCTGTTACATTGGCTCATTCTCCTCAAAGATTCTATTTTTGCTACAATCTAGAATAATGTTCTCAGTCAGTGAAAAGTGGGTGTTGTGCTGTGCACTATCTAATGATGTTGATGCTCAATCAAGCATGACACTTACTGTCAACAGTGGATTTTTGTCACCATTAGTGCTGTTCCCACAGACACCTCAGGTAAACACAGTAATGTTGCTGTCTATGCAACTATTTTCTAAGCACAAGATCAGCTTCGCTAATCAGTAGGCCTGGTCAGTAGGTGAGGTCAGTAGACATGGTCAGTAGATAAGGTCAATAGGCCTGGTCAGTAGGTGAGGTCAGTAGACATGGTCAGTAGGTGAGGTCAGTAGACATGGTTCAGTAGGTGAGGTCAGTAGACATGGTCAGTAGGTGAGGTCATTAGGCTTGGTCAGTAGACATGGTTCAGTAGGTGAGGTCAGTAGACATGGTCAGTAGGTGAGGTCATTAGGCTTGGTCAGTAGACATGGTTCAGCAGGTGAGGTCAGTAGACATGGTCAGTAGGTGAGGTCAGTAGACATGGTCAGTAGGTGAGGTCAGTAGACATTGGTCAGTAAGGTCTGGTAGTTGGTGAGATACAAGAGGGCTGTGGTGGCCTCACTGGTCTGTGCGTAAGCTGTCTGTATGTCTGTCACCGCCTCCTGTTCATACGTCACAGCACCGTCCCCTGGTGACACAATAGTCACTGGCATCGAGATCGTCTGCACTATCTTGTCATCTGGCGCCACCTGGTGGTCACTGCCTGGCATGAGTTCAGTGGCAGCGGAGGGCTGCAGCTGTGCTATCACCTGCTGTTCCATGACGATCTCTACATTCTGTTGCTGTTGCTGCTGCACTGCCATCTCCTCCAGCAGGCGCACCGTGGCGTTGTTGTGGATGTGTTGATGGCGACACAGGGCGTAGCGTGTGTTGAAGCGTTTCTCGCACTGGTCGCAGTGAAACGAGCGCGGGTTGTTGTGGATTGTCTGCACATGGTGGCGCTGTACTGACTTCGTCTTGAATGACGCGCCACAGATCTCACACAGATACGATCGCACGGTCGAGTGACGCGTCTGGTGCTCCGTCAGGTGTGCCTAAAACAGTCACATGACATGTTAGAGACATACAATTTGTGTGTCTGTGAAATGGAACTTACATTTTAATATGACAAATACCCGCATAGTTGATTTATGTAAGTTAGCAAACAAGTCCCCTCCGTGCCAGGTGGTACATAGTCATAGAGGCAAGCTTCCCAGTTCCCGCAGTACTAGCAAATGAGATTTCTTATAAATAAATATGAAAATATTTTGCATTCATGCAAGTTATAAAAACATCCTGAACTGACTAAGAGTGTTTTGGATCAGTCGCAGAGAAAGTGTAATCTGAACCAGTTCACAACGTTCACCTACTATCTAGTAGGAACCCTTAATCTGGTATATAACAGCAGGGAATTTTGAAAACATAAAGATGTTATTTTACTTCTGACTTGCATAGATTAATCCCTGGACAAATGCAGTGATATGCTGGTCAAGGTGCAAACCTTCTAGGAAGAACATGCCATACCCCATACATATGTTATGCAAGTAGCAGGCAGTTAGACTAAAAAAACCTGACTGACATGTGCCACTAAGCAAGAACCACTTGCCTGTGAGCGGAATCCCTTCGTGCAGACGTTGCACCTGAAGGGATAGATGCGGGTGTTGACGTCTTCGTGCACCAGGTGGTGCTGTTTGAGAGCGTCGCGGCGCTTGAAGGCCTTGCCGCAATGGTCACACAGGTACGGCCGGCGGTCCATGTGCACATTGTTCATGTGTCGCATAAAGTGTTCCTTGCGCTGTGTCCGGTAGGAGCACATTGTGCAGTTGTAGTCGGGGACGAGACTGTCTCCTTTCTCAGGGTCCTTCTGTATGTGACACTTCATGTGGCGTTCATAATACGGAAGTCTGTCAGTCTTATAGTCACAGTACATGCAGCTCAACACCGACCGTGTCGATGGGTCTTTCTTTGTCGTCACAATGTGCTTCAGGTGATAGTGTTTGTACAGGTAGTGAGAGCTGCTGGTCTGGTACTTACACTTGGGACAGTTGTACACTTGTGACGTGTGACTCAGTTGGTGACGCTGCACCTGGCCCTTGCGCACACTTGTGAAGGAGCAGCGAGAACACTTGTGCAGGGGCAGGTTGCGCTCATGCATCTTCTTGTGCTTCTCCAGGTGGTTGCGGCGCTTCGACTTGAATGAGCACTGGTCGCAGAAGAACTTAAATGGGTTGAGTTCATCGTAGTTTTTCTTGTGTTTTGGCCGACCGAGTCGAACACAGGTTCCAGTCTTCACTTCAGCTGACTTGGCTTCAGACTCCTCAGCTTCTGTAAGATGGGTGAAAGTGACAAACTGACAGATAGTACAGAAGGAAGTTGCTTGCTCCAATTATTATACATATTGTAAGTTGTAACAAACATCTGAAACTGCGATTGGATTATTTCATGACTTCACACGGTTTTAGTTATCAAGTAATCTAATCTTCCTTTCAAAGTTTCTGTTTAAAAAATTCACATAGCAGAAGCAGCACAACTGTTACTACATGGCAGGAAATCACGTTGGCATTATAACATATTATATCAAGTGTTTCTTTCAAGTGTCAGATGCTGACATCACAGCCAGGAATTCTGTCATTACATAAGTTCTGTCGAGTGGTGACAGGTGTTCATGTACCAACATTATAGAGTTCTGTCAACTGTTAGTGGGTATCATGTTCTATGTACTGTCAGGTTTGCGGTGTTCATCAGGGACTGTATGTTAATTTTTTTGTAACATTGGCTAATTTTTGAGATTGTCTAAATTCAAGTAAATTTGTAAAACAAGTTATAGATATATTTCAGTCATCATTTGTGACACAGTAGGCAGCTGAAGACACAAAAACATACCAGTCTAACAACAAATCAACAGACCTGTCTGTCTAACAACAAATGAACAAAACAACAGGTCTAACAACAAATCAACAGACCTGTCTGTCTAACAACAAATCAACAAAGTAACAGGTCTAACAACAAAACAACAGGTCTACCTGTCTAACAGCAAAACAACCTACCTGTCTCTCCTTGTGACTCACGCGTCTCGGTGGTGTCTGCTTCCTCTGTTGGCAAGTTTTCTTCCCCCAAACCCCCGTCCCCAGCCACTGTTTCCCCTCCCTCCCTGGTAGACGACAATGTCTCCAGCAAGTCTGAGCCCTCCTCTAATCTAGCTGCCTTTGGTGGCTGTGGCATGTGTTCATCAGTATCAGCCAGTCTATCAACCTGTTTGCTCTCACCAGAGGGAGCTGGGTCAGTGATCACATGGCGGTGTCTGCCTTTACGTTTCCTCTGCATTGTCTGCCTCCTTGTCACCCGTGGTCTCACTTCGCTGGTGTCTGTGTCATCTACAGCGATGTCGTCGTCAGACATGTCAATCGTACGCCATTTGACCTCGCGTCCACTGCGACTGTACTGAGGCTTGAGGAGGCAGCAGTGGACGCCCTTCTCCTGCGTCCTGCGCCCCACAATCCCGCTGTCTGCGGCACTCAGCAGATGTTGTAGGCGGTTGTGTACAGCGAGCACGTTCACGAGGGCACCACTCAGCTCAAATGTGTCGTCCGACTGTTGTAGCTCCACCTGGCAGTCACTCATGGAGTTACGCAGGTAGGCAGTTTTGCTTCCAGGGATGGCATCGAGCAGTGACTGTGAGAGGTACGCCCGGACAGTCGAAAACACCTGAGTCAGACACCATACACAACTATAACAATAATTGTTATATACAGTGTATTAATATTTATAGTGACAGTCATGTATCCACTTAACCAATCTGCTGAATTCGAAGGCTCTAAGAAGATTTGTTTTCTGGTTAAAATTTGTATAAATTAAATCTAAAAACAATTATATTTCATTTATTGATGTATACCTCATTAATATATATGTATACCCCCGGGTAATTGTATATATAAGTTGAAATGTGGAAATGCATGCCGAACACATTATATATGCATTTCGATAGGCGCATAACTATACTGTTATTTTCTATAATACAGTTATCTGATGACTTTATCAAAACTATTGTAAATAATAAGTCTGGAGACAAACATTGTAAATAACTACAGACCAATAGCACTTGTCACAGTTGCTTCAAAAATATTTGAAATTGTATTGCTGGAACTTTTAACCCCATATCTGGATACAACTGAAAACTAGTTTGGATTGAAGAAGGGACACTACTGACCACTGTATATTTGCTTTAAATTGTTTATTGTGTTTCCTATAAAAGTAACAATAGCCCAGTCTAGTGCTGCTCTCTAGACACTTCAAAACTGGACACTTTAGAAAATTGCTTAATCATGTGCCTGTTCTTATCCGTATCCTGTTATAATTGGTACAGAAGTACACAGAACCCTTTTTTTTATCAAATGGGGTTCTACAATGTCAGACTTTTAATGTTTCCAATGGTAATTTTTTTATTTTTAACATAAGTAACAATTTGATCATGGTTATGTACAATTGCATCGATATAGTACATGGTCCAATGTGGATTAACTGGGCCAAATCACTGTATACTGTAAACCAGTAACATACATGTCATGTCTTGCATGTTTTTTATTAATTTGTTTATATAACATCAATTTATGTATAAATTGCATATTTATTGCTCATTATTTTACCTTTTACACTTATATCTAACTCATAACCATATTTAATTTTTGGGTTTAATGGGTTTTTACCTGAAATAAATGTATATAAAAAATGCAACCTCATGTATGTTTTTCAAAAATGCTAATAATACATTATATTGGGTATTATATTTTGTTTGTACTTTTACTATTCAAGTACTAAAAATCAAATAAAACATCCCAAGACAGTTGTTGGCAGTAGTGACCCACCTGACGGGAGTCTTGTGTCTGCGAAGGTGGCACTGACAGGGTGGGTCCTGTTGTTGACAAATGGGGCAAGTCCAGGGGAGGCTGAGGAGGCGGCAGATCCCCTGACTCCTCCCCATCTGCCTCTGGGTAGCTACCTTTTTCCATGGTGTCTTCCCCAGACTCACTGAGCAGCCTCGATTTAGACACAGCATGCATGTCATCTGCTATGAGACTGTCTGATGATGGCAGAGTGTCTAGACTACCAGGCTCTGTACCACCAGCAGATGGCAGGGTGCAGGCACTGGCTGCATCCACCACACACTCACCCAAACCCTCCTCAGTTTCCCCTTTATCCAAATGTTTATCTGAGACATCAGACTGTATCATGACTGCACCAAAGGCAGCTGCCTCCACCTGGTCACATGACCTGTCAACATTTCCATCAACCCCTGCTTGTTGAGACAGCACAAAGCTACTGCCAGCCAAAGTGCTGGTGTTGTGGCCTTCCCCAGTCGACACTGCGCACAGTATTGGCTGTGCAGCTAACACGTAATTGGCACCGACCGTCCTAGTCCCAGACTCGGACCCATCCATGGTCAGTGTTACCAAACCTCCTCGGTCAGACGCATCGCAACTGGCCGTCTGCAGAAGATACTGTCTTGGCAGGAACGTGAATCGCTCAACGCTGCCCTCTTGTGATAGGTTCATGTACTGATACATGGTGCGATATGGCTGGTTCTGTTCCACCTCACCAGGTGGGTTGTAGAGGGTGTCTGACGTGCTTTCACCTTCCACTAGCAGAGGTGAGTCTGAGTCCGGGAACTGACCGCCCTCTTCACCTGTTTCACTGCTTTGCCTGCAACACCAAGTTAACATATCATTTTGTCAGTCCTATTTATCACCGTCAAAACAACAGCTTTCTAGGCTGATCTGCTCCATAAGCTTGTAGCTTGTTGGATATATCAGTTTGGGGACTCTTCGGTTAATCAGTGCTGCTTGTTTGAACATTTGGTTGCTTCCAGTAATTATTACAAACAGCAACAGTAAAGATAATGCAGTGAATATTGAATGCAGTATAAATATTGGCTGGACCATCTATGGCTACCACATTACCATTCATGATTTCATCCATCTTTTAGTTTTATACTGATTCTTGTATTGTATATGGAAAGAATTTGAATGAAAACACATAAAAGACGTCAGCCCTCCAACTGACGTCTTTAAGGTTTACTGTCGGTGCACTTGCCGTTGGCTTGGCCCTATACTAAACTAAAGAATGGCTAATATAAAATTAATTATAATAATAATGTATTGAGGAAACAATAACAAGCATGATAAAGGAAGGGAGGAATAGTTTACTGCATACCCATGATAGCGTTCCTAGCATAGACTCGTCCATATCTTAGGAGCCGAAAGGAGATGTGTAGCAACTGAAGAAATGCGAAGTCACATAGAGAGCGTAATTCCTTAGTTGATAAAAATTATGTGTAATTAACGTACGCGATTGATTTGTAACAGACCCTTATTATCGTCCATATATTCGCCCATAGCCAAGTGTCTCTACTGCTACTTCAGTACTTACAGGAGGATGAAGTGTTCATCGTTAGTTTGGTCCATACTACAGCCTATCTTAAAAGTAGGACTTGCGTTTTGCACTATCCATTCACAGTGAAACAATAACGAGGAAAAAATTAAAAGAACCCAACGAATAGAGGAATTGGCGAACACGATAGTTCACAAGTTTGTCGTCAACATTAGTACATCTTTATCTACCAGATGGCGCAACCGGAATCCAAAATGTTTGAGGCGCTATGTATAATAAATGAGTTACCCTTACATATTATGTTAGTTGAATTTATTAAATTTAGCTAAAATAACATAACACTATCCTTGGTGTCAACTTTCAAAAACATTTCAACAAACAAAATTCCTACAGGCCTTCAGGGTAACCCATTTGAATGAAATATATTTTTTTAATGCAACGTACTGCATTGAAAATATCACGAACTACGATCAAAATAGTCCTGTTATCAAAGACGAACCTATGTCTACGAATTGTTTTGTAGTATAAGGTTTTAAAGGTGGATTTGCTACCCTGAAGAACCCTCGGGACAACCATGGATAATCATATGGAAAGTATGGCCGCCTTTAGAGGTAGGTCTATCGGAAAAAATATATACTTAAATATATTTAAAAAAATATGCATGTCAGTATTAAAAATGAGCACTCAGACCAATGTTTTCATGGTCAACGATTAAATTAAGATAAAAACATTAGATTGTAAATAACGTGTATATCAGCGTTACACAAACCTTTTTAGGCGTGGACTATGCAAAATGTGTCCAGCTATCTCTCAGCGGATCAAAGCTTTAAATTGTAGGTAAGATATAAAATATGGCCTATTTTTTATGTTAATAAATAATATGTTTTGTATTACTGTGCACCATGTGTGCATTTAAACAACAAATAAACAGTATTTTATAATGCCACCTAAAAACCTATATATAAGCAAAATGATGACGCTACCTACTTTACGAACAACATACTACCCATATAGCAGACACGTTGGGCCAACGTTGGGGCAACGTCGTTTTGCTCGTTTGGCCAACATTGGGCCAACATAAGCTTATTATGTGTATGTGGATTTTGTGTTGGACCCACGTTGGCCCAACGTTGGATTATAATATGCCAACGTTGGCTTAACAAATTGGGCACACTATACTGCCCAATTTGTTAGGGGTACGTAATTATCCCATCAACTGCTCAACTCCAGGGGTGAAAACTTGTCCTCCTGAGAAAACCCCCTTGGACAGCACTCATTTGATGTCAGCAGCCACCATTGCCACCATGTGTCAGAGAATGTATAATTATTCTTTAAAAAGAGAGGGTTATTTCCTTGACCAAATAAATGTGTGAGGTTAATTTAAATGAACATGCGATTTCATAGTTAACAGCAATTTTTATTAAATAACTGTTTAAATTAATTGCCTGATGCACACCAGGAGACCCGGCCTGTATTTGATTCCTTTTTGAATTTTTTTTGAATATGGCCAACATTGGCCCAATGTTTGCACAACGTTGGAACAACGTAGGTTTAGGATGGTTGAACAACGTTGGCCCGATTTGGCCCAACGTTGGTTTATATTGCTATAAACGGATTGAAAAAATAATGTCCATTCCTCAAAAATATATTATACCTGTGACACCGTGACAATGTATGACTTATTGTCAATATTTGTCAGTGTATGTATAATTATTTATTAAAAGAGCCAATACTTTACTTGGATTGACCGGATAAATGTCAATTTATCCGGTCAATCATAATTATGTGTGTCATGTCGGTAACTGAACAATCACTGTACCGTCGTTAGAATATAGAACTCAATTAATTTACTTGACATTTATGTTGAGTACACAATGTTGGTCCAACGTTACCCCAACGTATCTAAACAGAGATTGAACCAATGTTGGCCCAACGTTGGCCCAATGTTGACTCATATTTGTATAACTGAAATTGAAAATGTAACTTATAATTATGTGTATTGGGTCATTACCATTTACCAACGTTAGTACAACAGTGTGTACATTTAACTAAATTTACTGGATTTGTTGTTGTTGATTGTACAACGTTGCCCCAACGTCGGCCCATATTTGTAAAACTGACAATTTAACTGTATAGTTTTGTGGATTTGGTCATTAATTGAACCATCGCTGTACCAACGTTAATAACATTAAACTCAATTTACCTGAAATTCATGTGGGCTGTACATCTTTGGCCCAACGTTGGCCGACTCTAACGTTATGCCAACGGTACCATAGTTGGGCCAACGTAGGCCCGCTATCTGGGTAGGCATATAAAACTGCTCACAGGGAGCAGAGGGTTGGCTACTCCAAAACAACAGTGTGTCGATGACGAATAAATCCTTGGTGTTGTTCGTTGTTAGGGATTCCGGTCAAATCACCTCTCAATGAAATGCAACCAAATAGCACCACTTGTTCCTGCAGTGTCTCGTGCAGTCTTGGAAATCACCACTTTTGTCTCAGATACAAGCACGATGTTGTCTTTCATTCTGAAACATGTTTCTTTCAAATCTTTACACCTATGGTAAATGTTTGGGATATAAAATTTAACTTGCAAAGAAGCAGCGAAGCCGGCAAATTAACAATTGAAGGCGGTTTATAAATTGTCCAGCGCATCGACAAATAAGTCGCAACTAACAAAATTTTATACGAACATTTATAGTTTTAGCATAATGGTACACAGCAGATGTTTTGACTTTTTGTGTGCTAAATGTTCCTGGTTCAATTTGATTGATTCTTTTTCCAGCAATCAACAACACGTTGATAAACGCTTAAAGTTGTTCAACATTTGGTCACTGACGGATTGCATTAATTTAACCGAACTCGTAGCAGACGTGCAAATACTCCTTAAGCGTGCCAGTGAAAGAGCAATCTTCGCTACTGTCAAATGGCTGAACGCCATAAGAAGAAATCGTTTAAAAATTCAAATAAAACCTTTCAGAGACTCACAATCATTGAACCCACCTGAACCACTGTTATTAATGTAACAGCCTCACTCCATCAGAAGTCGACACCTCATGCCGACAAAGTCTAAAGGTGGCTGCTGCATACGTGTGACACGGGATCAAGCTTGGTTGATATATATCACTTACAATGACAACATAATTGATGACGCCATGTGGTTGATATCGTCTTGGCGCATCACGGCGACTCGTGACCATCCCCGGGAAAAGGTGCGTGGACACTCGTCTAGTGGACACATTAAACAATCAATTGGGACATCGAACACAAGTATGTTGAGTAGAATGAATACACCACGAGTGTAGAATGGGTGAGAGAAGGGACCCGGATACTGATACACGAACATAACACATTATCTACACGCACATTGTATTGCTACCAGCATTATAATTATATAATTAAAATATCAAATCGATCCGCATTCTGGGCATGTGTCGACCGCAGACTCACATCGTACCACCAGGGGCAATAGGTGAGACAGAGCTGACACGTGTCCCAGTGTTGTCGCATAGACTCTTAGCCGCCCCAAATCATCTACCTTCTTAGCCGCCCTGGACATAGCCGCCCCAAACCATCTACCTTCTTAGCCGCCCCGGACATAGCCGCCCCAAACCATCTACCTTCTTAGCCGCCCTGGACATAGCCGCCCCAAATCATCTACCTTATTAGCCGCCCTGGACATAGCCGCCCCAAATCATCTACCTTCTTAGCCGCCCCGGACATAGCCGCCCCAAACCATCTATCTTCTTAGCCGCCTCGGACATAGCCGCCCCAAACCATCTACCTTCTTAGCCGCCCTGGACATAGCCGCCCCAAACCATCTATCTTCTTAGCCGCCCCGGACATAGCCGCCCCAAATCATCTACCTTCTTAGCCGCCCCGGACATAGCCGCCCCAAACCATCTACCTTCTTAGCCGCCCCGGACATAGCCGCCCCAAACCATCTACCTTCTTAGCCGCCCCGGACATAGCCGCCCCAAACCATCTACCTTCTTAGCCGCCCTGGACATAGCCGCCCCAAACCATCTACCTTCTTAGCCGCCCCGGACATAGCCGCCTCAAACCATCTACCTTCTTAGCCGCCCCGGACATAGCCGCCCCAAACCATCTACCTTCTTAGCCGCCCCGGACATAGCCGCCCCAAACAATCTACCTTCTTAGCCGCCCCGGACATAGCTGCCCCAAACCATCTACCTTCGTAGCCGCCCCGGACATAGCCGCCCCAAACCATCTATCTTCTTAGCCGCCCCGGACATAGCCGCCCCAAACCATCTACCTTCTTAGCCGCCCTGGACATAGCCACCTCAAACCATCTACCTTCTTAGCCGCCCTGGACATAGCCGCCCCAAACCATCTACCTTCGTAGCCGCCCCGGACATAGCCGCCTCAAACCATCTACCTTCTTAGCCGCCCCGGACATAGCCGCCCCAAACCATCTAACTTCGTAGCCGCCCAGGACATAGCCGCCCCAAACCATCTACCTTCTTAGCCGCCCCGGACATAGCCGCCCCAAACCATCTACCTTCTTAGCCGCCCCGGACATAGCCACCTCAAACAATATATTTTCACACTCAATGGTATTTTCAACAGATTAAAAAAAGTCCTGCCATCCTGCGTAACTTACTCGCATGTCTGTTATTCAAGAAGGTGTTGTATATCACGTTTCACAGATGAAGACGCACACGTGTGTGTTTACATATACGGACTGACGACACAGCGCACGCACAACTGCGCCATTCACGGCGGCTGCGCCGACCGGGCACTGCCTCCTCTCGCACTCGCACTCGCACTGCATCGTTTATAGGACGCACGAGTAAAAACACGGCCAGCGACAATGCGAGCTGTGTGGTATATGACAGACAACTGTTTAGGTGGGACTAGTGTGTCAGCTGAGCGTCTGGCGCGGACACTCTTGGCCGAGTCAGTTGTTCAGCCATCTGGCGTCGTCGCCAAACGCATGACGCCACTACAATGCTACGGTTGCTGATGTTGACGCACGCACGCACGCACGCACGCACGCACGCACGCACGCACGCACGCACGCACGCACGCACGCACGCACGCACGCATGCATGCATGCACGCACACACGCACACGAAACAAACGGCTTTGATAGTTGGGGGTATTGTTGGATGGATAACAGTCTAATGCCTTCGCGTAGTCATTATATTTCGCCTTGACCTATTTATCCCTCAAGGAGTCTCTGACATAGGGGAAACGGGCAGATGCCCCTCGAATTTTGCTGGGGGCAGACGGATGATCGTGCCCCCAGCAAATAGTGATGCCTACATTGACGGGGGGCGGGGGCGGGGGGCGGGGAAGGCTAACGTTTGTTGTATTTACAAATGGCAGCCATCTAAAAACGCAAGTAAATCCATTATCTCTATCTAATAACTGTTTCACTTAGGAGGAAATGTTTTGTTTCAATATGTAATTTTAGTGTGTTGAGATATATTTGAATTTTGCAAATGTTCTCCGTAGAATGTGATAGCTGGTAGCTCAGTTTCAAGTTCAGCTATGCGTTCTCGAAGAAAGACTCAAACACATTATCGGACATTTGAACACGTTGAATATGCAGCTTCAAGAAAACATTCGTTTATCAGTAACGCATATGAAGTAGTTGACATATGAAAGAGTTGATGTCTCGATATAACACTGTCACACGTCACAATTCATGTCGTATTATCTACATGTCAAGCTGACCAGGTAATTATGCTGTGAAGACGGTGCGCGTGTCGAAGATGTTAACGAGGTGTGTGACAAGGACTTAGCCAGATACCCGCTGCCCGTCTTCAAGACGGGTAGATGTCTGACAGTGACGGGTGATTACAACTGATAAAACTGATGGAATCTTGTTTGGGCCAACCGTGTCGACTAGATGAATGAATTGTTCAACGTCTCAGACCCTGATTCCTGACTGGTAGAAACACAACGCATAAGGATACGTTTTACTTAAATAAATAGCTCAAATGGCATTGGTTTGTCATTTAAATATACTGACCAATGATGGCTGTAGTTGCCGTGAATCCTTCCACGCAAGCAATTCGTACGCTAAAAGGCACACTTTCGATTCATTCAAGACGGGCACATTTTGTTCTGGCTAAGGGCCTGGTGTGTGGCCGATTGCTCCAGTATTACATTGTAACCATCTTGACGGAACTCACCAGGAGATAGTTCATGTCTCGGGTGCCATGTTGAAGTCGTTTATGAAGTGTCTAGTCCCTGGTCCGTCACACGGAAGACAAGAGGGAAGGGTACTTGATGGATGCAAGTCGGGGTCAAAGGAAACTGCCTGCACATTAGCCAGACTTCTTGCAGGAGAGTGAGGAAAGATAACTCGTTTGATGAATGAACGAACAACCATGGAAACATTTCCCGACAAGCTGGTAATCACATATAAGAGACACTGTGACGTGACAACTGTCGTTACGTAGCTGTCACACTGCACGTACGAGAAGACTGACATCTAGCAATGTTAAATGTGCCACATAGAAGTTGTACAACATGTGTATGCGTGCTTACGGTGACACATAATTCATCGCAGAATGCAGTGTGTAAATGCCACACTGTATACAAACACAACACACAAACACAACACATACACGCACGCACGCACGCACGCACGCACACACGCACGCACGCACGCACGCACGCACGCACACACACACATAATAAACAAATTAATACTCATCGTTATTATAAAAGTATATAATTATACAACACGTATTTATGCTACAGACTAAATACACATAACATTATCCACACAAAGTAATCTATACATATACTATAAAATGTTATGTATTGATGAAATAAACACATT
>JAODUO010000254.1:245000-250000 GCA_025642075.2 Ridgeia piscesae | reverse complement strand
GGAGGTATACCGTTATTAGTTCTATATATTTGTCAGAGAGGCAGGAGGTGTTCCGTTATTAGTCCTATATATTTGTCAGAGAGGCAGGAGGTCTACCGTTATTAGTTCTATATATTTGTCAGAGAGGCAGGAGGTGTTCCATTATTAGTCCTATATATTTGTCAGAGAGCCAGGAGGCGTACCGTTAGTAGTCCTATTTATTTGTCAGAGAGCCAGGAGGTGTACCGTTATTAGTTCTATATATTTGTCAGAGAGCCAGCAGGTGTACCGTTATTAGTCCTATATATTTGTCAGAGAGCCAGGAGGTGTACCGTTATCAGTCCTATATATTTGTCAGAGAGACAGGAGGTGTACCGTTATTAGTTCTATATATTTGTCAGAGAGGCAGGAGTTGTACCGTTATTAGTTCTATATATTTATTAGAGAGCCAGGAGATGTTCCGTTATTAGTTCTATATATTTGTCAGAGAGGCAGGAGTTGTACCGTTATTAGTTCTATATATTTATTAGAGAGCCAGGAGGTGTACCGTTATTAGTTCTATATATTTATTAGAGAGCCAGGAGGTGTTCCGTTATTAGTTCTATATATTTGTCAGAGAGGCAGGAGTTGTACCGTTATTAGTTCTATATATTTATTAGAGAGCCAGGAGGTGTACCGTTATTAGTTCTATATATTTATTAGAGAGCCAGGAGGTGTTCCGTTATTAGTTCTATATATTTGTCAGAGAGGCAGGAGTTGTACCGTTATTAGTCCTATATATTTGCGACACTGCCGTGAATGCACGTTTTCATATAGGACAACCACAGTAGAAATCTTTGAATGGCTAGATGCCCTGGTTTCGTAGTTGTTCGCCTCGTACATATTTACCTCACAAGAAACTTGCGTTTCCCGCGCTCTGTAGGAGTAGTTCTGACGAATGGATGCCGTGTGCCCTTAACAATGTCTATAGTTTGTCTTTGTTTGGTAAAGTCGTGTGCCGTATTTGGATTAAACTAGCTCTGATAGACACTAAACAATATCCATGTGACGGAAGTTCATTGTAGTCAGAAGAGTGGTGACATCCGTGTGGTCACGACTGGCAGTATGTCCTGCTGCAAACTATACTTTACACCCGTGTGGTCACGACTGGCAGTATGTCCTGCTGCAAACTATACTTTACACCCGTGTGGTCACGACTGGCAGTATGTCCTGCTGCAAACTATACTTTACACCCGTGTGGTCACGACTGGCAGTATGTCCTGCTGCAAACTATACTTTACACCCGTGTGGTCACGACTGGCAGTATGTCCTGCTGCAAACTATACTTTACACCCGTGTGGTCACGACTGGCAGTATGTCCTGCTGCAAACTATACTTTACACCCGTGTGGTCACGACTGGCAGTATGTCCTGCTGCAAACTATACTTTACACCCGTGTGGTCACGACTGGCAGTATGTCCTGCTGCAAACTATACTTTACACCCGTGTGGTCACGACTGGCAGTATGTACTGCAAACTATACTTTACACCCGTGTGGTCACGACTGGCAGTATGTCCTGCTGCAAACTATACTTTACACCCGTGTGGTCACGACTGGCAGTATGTCCTGCTGCAAACTATACTTTACACCCGTGTGGTCACGACTGGCAGTATGTCCTGCTGCAAACTATACTTTACACCCGTGTGGTCACGACTGGCAGTATGTCCTGCTGCAAACTATACTTTACACCCGTGTGGTCACGACTGGCAGTATGTCCTGCTGCAAACTATACTTTACACCCGTGTGGTCACGACTGGCAGTATGTCCTGCTGCAAATTATACTTTACACCCGTGTGGTCACGACTGGCAGTATGTCCTGCTGCAAACTATACTTTACACCCGTGTGGTCACGACTGGCAGTATGTACTACAAACTATACTTTACACCCGTGTGGTCACGACTGGCAGTATGTCCTGCTGCAAACTATACTTTACACCCGTGTGGTCACGACTGGCAGTATGTCCTGCTGCAAACTATACTTTACACCCGTGTGGTCACGACTGGCAGTATGTACTGCAAACTATACTTTACACCCACCTGTGTGGTCACGACTGGCAGTATGTACTGCAAACTATACTTTACACCCACCCGTGTGGTCACGATTGGCAGTATGTACTGCAAACTATACTTTACACCCACCCGTGTGGTCACGACAGACAGTATGTACTGCAAACTATACTTTACACCCACCCGTGTGGTCACGAATGGCAGTATGTACTGCAAACTATACTTTACACCCGTGTGGTCACGACTGACCGTATGTACTGCAAACTATACTTTACACCCATATGGTAACGACTGGCAGTATGCACTGCAAACTATACTTTACACCCGTGTGGTCACGACTGGTAGTATGTACTGCAAACTATACTTTACACCCGTGTGGTCACGACTGGCAGTATGTACTGCAAACTATACTTTACACCCGTGTGGTCACGACTGGCAGTATGTACTGCAAACTATACTTTACACCCGTGTGGTCACGACTGATAGTATGTACTGCAAACTATACTTTACACCCGTGTGGTAACGACTGGCAGTATGCACTGCAAACTATACTTTACACCCGTGTGGTCACGACTGGTAGTATGTACTACAAACTATACTTTACACCCGTGTGGTCACGACTGACAGTATGTACTGCAAACTATACTTTACACCCGTGTGGTCGCGACTGACAGTATGCACTGCAAACTATACTTTACACCCGTGTGGTCACGACTGACAGTATGCACTGCAAACTATACTTTACACCCGTGTGGTCACGACTGACAGTATGCACTGCAAACTATACTTTACACCCGTGTGGTCACGACTGACAGTATGCACTGCAAACTATACTTACACCCGTGTGGTCACGACTGACAGTATGCACTGCAAACTATACTTTACACCCGTGTGGTCACGACTGACAGTATGCACTGCAAACTATACTTTACACCCGTGTGGTCACGACTGACAGTATGCACTGCAAACTATACTTTACACCCGTGTGGTCACGACTGACAGTATGCACTGCAAACTATACTTACACCCGTGTGGTCACGACTGACAGTATGCACTGCAAACTATACTTTACACCCGTGTGGTCACGACTGACAGTATGCACTGCAAACTATACTTTACACCCGTGTGGTCACGACTGACAGTATGTACTGCAAACTATACTTTACACCCGTGTGGTCACGACTGACAGTATGCACTGCAAACTATACTTTACACCCGTGTGGTCACGACTGACAGTATGCACTGCAAACTATACTTTACACCCGTGTGGTCACGACTGACAGTATGTACTGCAAACTATACTTTACACCCGTGTGGTCACGACTGACAGTATGCACTGCAAACTATACTTTACACCCGTGTGGTCACGACTGACAGTATGCACTGCAAACTATACTTTACACCCGTGTGGTCACGACTGACAGTATGTACTGCAAACTATACTTTACACCCGTGTGGTCACGACTGGTAGTATGTACTGCAAACTATACTTTACACCCGTGTGGTCACGACTGGTAGTATGTACTGCAAACTATACTTTACACCCGTGTGGTCACGACTGACAGTATGCACTGCAAACTATACTTTACACCCGTGTGGTCACGACTGGTAGTATGCACTGCAAACTATACTTTACACCCGTGTGGTCACGACTGGTAGTATGTACTGCAAACTATACTTTACACCCGTGTGGTCACGACTGACAGTATGCACTGCAAACTATACTTTACACCCGTGTGGTCACGACTGGTAGTATGTATTGCAAACTAACAACTGCATAAGCAAACAAAACACCTGCCTGCAGCCTGGTCGCCTATCGCACACAGCGGGTAAGCTCTGTCTTGATCAACAGGTATATACAGTCGTTGTTAACTATAAACGGCAGCTCAGCTATATATTACTCAAAACTACCCGAAAAAAGTTTAGCCGTGCACTTTGCTCGCAACTCAACTGGAAACGAAATGAAAGGTCATTAGTCTTAACTCTTAACTAACTTTACCATCAACGAGTATTACAAAGTTGTTTTCTCTGTCTACAGTGACGCTGTAACATAGCGGACCGTCAAACACAATTACATTTCTATTTTATGCAATCTTTACACAAACACACTCTGCATTTATAAATATGCAGTCGTACAACCACTCATGACCACAGTTGCTTCGTGTATATGGTCACGAACAAGGCAGTCACCGAAATGTCTTGTGCAGAACAGTTATGTACATATCACTAGGGACTAGGGTGCAGTTGTATATATAGCTACGTGAATGAGGTTTACTCTTCGACTTTTAGCCAATATGACGAGTGTCCCTCAAATGACGATCAATGATCTCTTACTTACAAAGTGGTCATGTTCCTGCATATTGCCAGTACCAATGATTGGAAACGAACCGACAGGCTATGCCCACAGACGTCGGTGTTTTTGTTGTTGTTGTACTAAGTTTGATATAACGTCCAACTGGCCGCCGGGGAACTGTCAGACAGACTCGTTCGAAGAACTAACGTCTTACCAATCTCAAGTCTTTCAAATGAAACACTGCATTTGGCAGATCTTCGTTTCTAGTCTTTGTTATTTTATTATTATTATTATTATTAAGAGAAACAATAAATGTATACAATTTTTTTTACAAAGCGTAGATATTATGGGTTTTACCTGAAATAAATGTATTCGTAAAACATAAAACAAAGCAGACTTATTGTAGGATCAATCGTGCCCGCCGACTGTGACCCTGTGAGGTCATTGGCCACTGCGAGATGACCACCCGCGTGTCATGTGCATCAGCTATCACAATTCACATTAACGACACAGACAACAAACAGCAGCGACATTCCAGTCATAGATGTGGCGGGGCCAGGCGAGAGCACGGCCGCTAGCCGGCGGGTCACGGCCCGCCGACTGCCGCTCGGGACTTCACCGCTACGTACGACACGCGGCAGGAAGCCGTAAACACAAGCGACCGACACATCGCTGACACAC
>JAODUO010000254.1:202500-230000 GCA_025642075.2 Ridgeia piscesae | reverse complement strand
AGTAAAGACAATGATAATGACAATAATGACGAGAACAATGATGACAGTAATAAAGTAAAGACAATGATAATGACAATAATGACGAGAACAATGATGACAGTAATAAAGTAAAGACAATGATAATGACAATAATGACGAGAACAATGATGACAGTAATAAAGTAAAGACAATGATAATGACAATAATGACGAGAACAATGATGACAGTAATAAAGTAAAGACAATGATAATGACAATAATGACGAGAACAATGATGACAGTAATAAAGTAAAGACAATGATAATGACAATAATGACGAGAACAATGATGACAGTAATAAAGTAAAGACAATGATAATGACAATAATGACGAGAACAATGATGACAGTAATAAAGTAAAGACAATGATAATGACAATAATGACGAGAACAATGATGACAGTAATAAAGTAAAGACAATGATAATGACAATAATGACGAGAACAATGATGACAGTAATAAAGTAAAGACAATGATAATGACAATAATGACGAGAACAATGATGACAGTAATAAAGTAAAGACAATGATAATGACAATAATGATGAGAACAATGATGACAGTAATAAAGTAAAGACAATGATAATGACAATAATGACGAGAACAATGATGACAGTAATAAAGTAAAGACAATGATAATGACAATAATGACGAGAACAATGATGACAGTAATAAAGTAAAGACAATGATAATGACAATAATGACGAGAACAATGATGACAGTAATAAAGTAAAGACAATGATAATGACAATAATGACGAGAACAATGATGACAGTAATAAAGTAAAGACAATGATAATGACAATAACGACGAGAACAATGATGACAGTAATAAAGTAAAGACAATGATAATGACAATAATGACGAGAACAATGATGACAGTAATAAAGTAAAGACAATGATAATGACAATAATGACGAGAACAATGATGACAGTAATAAAGTAAAGACAATGATAATGACAATAATGATGAGAACAATGATGACAGTAATAAAGTAAAGACAATGATAATGACAATAATGATGAGAACAATGATGACAGTAATAAAGTAAAGACAATGATAATGACAATAACGACGAGAACAATGATGACAGTAATAAAGTAAAGACAATGATAATGACAATAATGATGAGAACAATGATGACAGTAATAAAGTAAAGATAATGATAATGACAATAATGATGAGAACAATGATGACAGTGATAAAGTAAAGACAATGATAATTACAATAATGAAGAGAACAATGATGACAGTAATAAAGTAAAGACAATGATAATGACAATAATGATGAGAACAATGATGACAGTAATAAAGTAAAGACAATGATAATGACAATAATGACGAGAACAATGATGACAGTAATAAAGTAAAGACAATGATAATTACAATAATGACGAGAACAATGATGACAGTAATAAAGTAAAGACAATGATAATGACAATAATGACGAGAACAATGATGACAGTAATAAAGTAAAGACAATGATAATGACAATAATGACGAGAACAATGATGACAGTAATAAAGTAAAGACAATGATAATGACAATAATGACGAGAACAATGATGACAGTAATAAAGTAAAGACAATGATAATGACAATAATGACGAGAACAATGATGACAGTAATAAAGTAAAGACAATGATAATGACAATAATGACGAGAACAATGATGACAGTAATAAAGTAAAGACAATGATAATGACAATAACGACGAGAACAATGATGACAGTAATAAAGTAAAGACAATGATAATGACAATAACGACGAGAACAATGATGACAGTAATAAAGTAAAGACAATGATAATGACAATAACGACGAGAACAATGATGACAGTAATAAAGTAAAGACAATGATAATGACAATAACGACGAGAACAATGATGACAGTAATAAAGTAAAGACAATGATAATGACAATAACGACGAGAACAATGATGACAGTAATAAAGTAAAGACAATGATAATGACAATAATGATGAGAACAACGATGACAGTAATAAAGTAAAGACAATGATAATGACAATAATGATGAGAACAATGATGACAGTAATAAAGTAAAGACAATGATAATGACAATAACGACGAGAACAATGATGACAGTAATAAAGTAAAGACAATGATAATGACAATAATGATGAGAACAAGAACCTGAGTAAAATAAAGTATATTATATTACATAAATTATAGTTTAAAATGTGGATAATTGATCACCAACTAAGTACCTTGAATGGCCCGTATCAACCACACACACACACGCACGCACGCACCCACGCACCCACGCCCACACACACACACACACACACACACACACACACACACACACACACACACACACACACACACACACACACACACACACACACACACACACACACACACACACACACACACACACACACACACACACAATCTGATCAAATCTTATCACCACTTCTTGTGTTGCTACAAATTCGACACGTCCGTTTCCGCTATAAAAAACAAGTTCAATAAGTCATTGTGTAAAGTAGTAATCATTTCGCGAGTCGCTGTGAAATTATCTTTGTCCGATCAGTTATTTGTCGTTCCGCATCATTGACCCCGCAACAGATAAACAACATGGCGAACATACACATAATTATATCATTGTCGTGCGATACATTAACCGGATACATTAACCGTAGATATGTTAAAATAATACTTCCGCGTAGATGCAAAAACATATTCTATTGATATAATAATGCCTTAAGTAGTTTAAAAAGATACGTATTTTTCGAGTCTCTCTCTTTCTGTCTGTCTCCGTCTCTCTCTTTACACACACAGAATATTAGAAAGTTATTTCTCACAACCTTTAACTGCAGTGTTATCCTCTGAGATAAGTACGTTAAGAGGAAACTAATGTGAAAATTACTTAAATGAATTATTTGTAAAGTTGTGACAACGAGCTAGTTTCCTCTTAATGCATTTGTCTCAGAAGATAACGCCGTATTTAGAGGTTGTGAGAAAAACGTTCTATTTTCTTCATACGGTCGAAAAGACTACCAAGTATTTTTGAGTATCATGCGATATTAAAAACATGATCGGAACGTAAATCGAGTGTTGGTTAGAGATTTGATTGTTAGAAGAGCTAATGATCGGTTAGAATATTGAACTGTCAGACTAGAATATTGTGAGTTTGAATCAATTCTGATGTCGCGTTAAGTTGTTGCACACTGTCCTTCCCCGTGTAGACACAAAGCACTACACCGCGGTCCCCGCCCGGCAGCCGGCAGCGACTGTAGTGACTCAAAAGTCAACCGCAGAATTCTCAGCGCATTCCTCCAGCACGTTGTTTATGCACAAGATCGACCAAACCTATATTTCACTACCTCTTGTCTTGCTCATTGTGCAGTGCGTCGTGTATTGGAGTTGCTGGCCAAATAGTGTTGAGAACTTGCTGTTGTTGAGACGACCAGAAGGCCACGCGAGTGACAGGCCAGTAGATAAACATTTTCACGTCGGCAGTCGGGACGAACTTTAATACAATAAAACCTTTGTCGCACATCTAAATTCACGCATACAGCGAGAACGTCCTATTTTTTAAAATTTCCAAATTTTGGGGCGGACGTTATCGCAATAATTTGCAGATGGCAAAGCTGCTTTGCAGGAAAATCTCATATACTGCAAAATCACATTTTAACAGAAAGAAGAACATATTCAATGTGAATATGAAATGTATCATCGTGATTTCATGAATCATCAAATTATCATTGCTTGAGGCAGACGTGGTTCAATGTAGCACAGCAACCAGTCTTTACGATACGTGTAAAACGGTATTTTAGGTCTCACCTAATGAGAACTTTGGTCCGTTTCGAGAGATCAAGGGACAACAGTTGTCCCACACCTGGTTTAAAATGTAAAGCTTTCAACCAGCTAACGCATGCGTTTCGTTGTTGTTGGCACTTCTAGGCCTAAGTTTTCTTTGTCCCGAAGTTTCAAACTTCGGATGGAAGGAAGGCTATTTATGGATGCATTGCGTATGTATGTGTACGCGTGTGCGTGCGTGTGTGCGCGCGCGTGTGACTGCGTGTGTCGTGTATGAGCGAGTGTGGGTGTGCGTGCGGTTTTTTATTTATATATATAAACACATGTATACTTACATAATACAGCATACATGGACACAAACATACATATATGCATGTATATATGCATGTATATATGCATGTATACATACATACATACATACATACATACATACATACATACATACATACATACATACATACATACATACATACATACATACATACATACATACATACATACATACATACATGCATGCATGCATGCATGCTATGCATGCATGCGTATCATGCATATCTATATATATATATATATATATATATATATATATATATATATATATGTATGTTTGTGCGTGTGCGTGTGTTTGTGTGCATGCGCGCATCCGTGTGTGTTTGTGTGTTTGTGCGTGTGTGTGTGCGTGTGTGTGTGCGTGTGTGTGTGTTTGTTTGTGTGTGTGCGTGTGTGCGTGGGTACGCGTGTGTGTTACCGTGGGCAGTGAGCCGTGCCCTACTGTACGCGTCGAGAAGGTCGAGTCCCCAGTAGGGTTTTGCCCGAGCAAGCGAGGCGTGCATGAATGGGCCGCGGATCTCAACGTGCGCTGTGCCGCACTTCCAGTTTGACAACTCCCGGCAGAACGACGCGAACCTCGTGAATGGCGGTGTTGACCCCAGATGACAGACAGCGACAGAGACGTGGTGCCACAAGTAAGCCGGGTACTACGGCAGCCGGCCTGTCGCATTGCCTTTATGAGACACATCAAATACGTTAACAACGGTCGACGATTTCCGACACTGTGTTTATACACCACGAGGTAAAGGACATGTCAGCACGGATCGCTCACTCCACCTCCGGTTGGAGGCGGGCCTGTCGTCTTGTATTACCTGTTACCCGCTGTCACATGTCTGCAATCTGACCTCGCTGCACCGACCGACCGACCGACCGACCGACCGACCGACCGACCGACCGACCGACCGACCGACCGACCGACCGACCGACCGACCGACCGACCGACCGACCGACCGACCGACCGACCGACCGACCGACCGACCGACCGACCGACCGACCGACCGACCGACCGACCGAACGACCGAACGAACGAACGAACGAACGAACGAACGAACGAACGAACGAACGAACGAACGAACGAACGAACGAACGAACGAACGAACGAACGAACGAACGAACGAACGAACGAACGAACGAACGAACGAACGAACGAACGAACGAACGAACGAACGAACGAACGAACGAACGAACGACCGTTCGAGCAACTCGTGCGGATAATCGCGAGTTCTTGTTACGAGTTGGCGACTATTTTGGTCGTGATGTTGGGTGACGATGACGAGGTCTAGTCGCCGCCGGAAGCTGTAGCGTGGCGTGGCGTGGCGTGGCGTGGCGTGGCGTGGCGTGGCGTGGCGTGGCGTGGCGTGGCGTGGCGTGGCGTGGCGTGGCGTGGCGTGGCGTGGCGTGGCGTGGCGTGGCGTGGCGTGGCGTGGCGTGGCGTGGCGTGGCGTGGCGTGGCGTGGCGTGGCGTGGCGTGGCGTGGCGTGGCGTGGCGTGGCGTGGCGTGGCGTGGCGTGGCGTGGCGTGGCGTGGCGTGGCGTGGCGTGGCGTGGCGTGGCGTGGCGTGGCGTGGCGTGGCGTGGCGTGGCGTGGCGGCGTGGCGTGGCGTGGCGTGGCGTGGCGTGGCGTGGCGTGGCGTGGCGTGGCGTGGCGTGGCGTGGCGAGATCGGGTGTCAGCGGTCTGTTCGCCAGACCATTAGTTGCCGGTGCACAGGGCTGTACAGCTCATTACCTGACAACTGCAATGTTCAGTGGAGCTGATAACAAGGAGTCGACGTCTCAGCAAACCATAAGACTTGACAAGGTCCGGCCGCCTAATAGCGGCTTTGTGTCGTTTCAAAGAAGTCGTTAAAATGTCGTTAAAATCCAGGTTATTAGCACTATAGTTAGTCCAATTCTGGGTGGTAAAGGGGTGTTTAGGTACATGGTTTCGGATGAGGAGGGGGTGCAGAAGACAGTAGCACAATAGCATGCTATTTATGTTGTTTTGCTTATTATCTGCCCTGATTCTGGCCTCATGTTGTCTCATGCTGCGCCAAAGCTCCATGTACAAACATACGTATGCCATAACAGCACGCAAAAATGTCTTAGTAGTAAGATATGCTAGTTAAATTGTAATTCAGTATAATTAAACATATATTTCATGATTAACTTATTTGAAACGTCGAAATCTCTTATCACCGTTTTAAATGATCTTAATAAATCCCATTTGACGAGCTTCTTGCTGATTTAGCCACGTATCATAAAATTATTATGCTCCAGACATTATCGTGCAAGACGACGTGCAACTTCGGTTGCAGGTGTCCAAAGTAAACATGTAATTGATGCAGAAAGATGCATTATGCGCAACGATATAGAGCCACTGTTGTCGGCTCGATGCAAACTGAACACGTAACATTAAACGTTTATTATGCTTTGATTCACTCGAATAGTCGTCTTTGTTTACAACTGTAGCCTGGTCGTGGCAATGTACTTGACCAAAGTAAGAGATAACTCGTTTCCACTGCATTTCCAACTTGGACTTCGCCGTGATTTTCTGCGCTTTGATTTCTTTCCGATCTTCGCCGGTGTATTGTGTCAATCGTCGTGAAAACAGGACGAACCACGTGTATTCCACCTTTCGTATGATAATCGATATAATACTGGTGGTCATGCGAATGGGAGGTGATGTTTAACTGTCATGTGCCTAACAATGTCGTACACCCGTTTAATGATACGTCACAGACGGACTATTACATGCTCCAGTGCCGTACATTCGGCTTATAGTTATCTCAAACCGTTATCGTACGCGAACTGTGTGATCAGGTCGTATGACAGAGAGTAGAGAAGGCGACGGCACGGAGTGGACAATGACACGGACTCGGCCTTTGTGTATTTCTCTGAATACACGTTACGGTCTTGTGTGCCTCTTGAGTCCGCACTGTTCTATAGCCGCTGTCGTCGTCTTCTTTCCGCGTCAAAACGAGCGAAGCCCTTATTAAAATGTCACTCGTGTCTGCGACTGACTCATAAATGAACACGCCGCCGAACTTGTGTCGCTGGAAACAATACATTGTTGTTGTCAGATGTGGTTATGGGAAATGACTAATTCGCAGTTAGAAGGAGGAGAAAATGCAACGTCGCTGTAAATTGACATGGCGGATAAAAATGAATAGTCTCCTTTGTTGGAAACGAGAGGCACATAAACCATTTCACTCGACCGTCAAATACTAAAACATGTAACAGAAACGACACGTCTGCGTGATTGACTGCGTTAAAAACTGTTGAATGATACAATGTGTTGGGTGAAAGTTTGTCAAATGTTCTGTAGGCACACATTTATCATATGTGGCGGGGTCGTGGGCGTGTAATGGATCAGTTCGTCACGGGTCCAGTGTCTTGTGTAGGACGAGCAGAAAGAGTGTCGAGACACGTCAAAGTAAACTTTATACGACGGCGTCACTCGCGGCTCGTGTGTGGTCGCCGGCCGCTCAATGCTCCAGTAAGGCCTACTCGGTGAATGTAGAGATTGCGTTTACATAAGTCATTCACCAAGCAGCGTACGCGTTGTGTTCATGTGAAAAGTAGTGTATATATTTTGAGAGCCTGGTAGGATTGATTACAAATATGACGTCACAAAAGCTTCGACCGTTTGTAGGCGGTAAATGATTTTTTTCGATAGTTATACATGAAAACATATCGATAACACCCCATTATATCTCTCATGGAGACACTTTTTCATAATCCATTAACTTGGAAACACGAAGAGTAAAATCGTGTCACGCGCGTCTGAGTGAGTTACCACAAGTCACTAAATAGGAAACAATATTATGCAGAAAACGTTGTTACATGTTTATTTCTCAGTGTAACGTGTCGGGTGTATGGTTTCAGGCTCGAGTGCTTCACGATGTCGCGATCAAGAGCAACAGCCGCTCTGGTAATTGGCGGCCTCCTCGTCGTGTTGTATGTCGTAACGAGACTGGACCTATCACGTGACACTACGTCATCGGTATTGGTACAGTCAGAACCACCCGCGTTCAGCGCGTACCGACATCGAGTGGTGTACACGTTCCCGGGTTTAGAACTATATCTGTACCGGGCCTACATAGACGACAGATTCAACAAGAACCTCATACGGATCTTCGGCATTGAGAAGAAGAACAACGTCTCAGGAAACTTCCGGTGTAGCTGGTCGGCCCTCCGAGACGGAATCACGGTCCAGGCGCACGCTCCAGCCCACAAGTACGCTCGCAACATTCACGCAACTAGGCCGCACTAAGTAGCAACGATCAAATGCACGTAAACTGGCATGTATAAAGCTGAACACTGCAATTCAGACATATTGCTTCTTCTCCACTGGCCTCGTCCTGTCACGCGCATCACACATCTTCACTTATACATTTTTCCTTCTCATCCTCCAGTCCACAATTTCTCACCACATCGTCACCGCAGTCGTTTTCCTCTTCTCTTGAACCATTTCCTTTCGTTTCAAGTGTTCTTTTGCCAACTCTTCGCCAGCCAGCTTCGTCGTGAAATCTTCTTACATACCATCGTGCTCTTTGAGCTCTTTCTTCTCTAGTCCATTTTCAAAATTACATCTTTCTGTTTTTCCCCCCGTAAACATTCACCATCTTTCTTTTTTATTATTTCAACGGCCTTCAAGCAATGTATTGTACGAGAACGTTCACATGAGACCATTCTTACTCACATCAGTGTTGGTATCAATGATAATCAGAGAGACAAAATACGAGTATTCGTGACATGTTGTCGTGTTGTCACGTTACCACAGGTACATGTTGTCGTGTTGTCACGTTACCACAGGTACATGTTGTCGTGTTGTCACGTTACCACAGGTACATGTTGTCGTGTTGTCACGTTACCACAGGTACATGTTGTCGTGTCGTCACGTTACCACAGGTACATGTTGTCTGGTCACGTTACCACAGGTACATGTTGTCGTGTTGTCACGTTACCACAGGTACATGTTGTCGTTCGTTCCGTCACGTTACCACAGGTACATGTTGTCGGTTGTCACGTTACCACAGGTACATGTTGTCGTGTTGTCAGGGGGTTTACCCACAGGTACATGTTGTCGCGTTGTCACGTTACCACAGGTACATGTTGTGTTGTCACGTTACCACAGGTACATGTTGTCGGTTGTCACGTTACCACAGGTACATGTTGTCGTATTGTCACGTTACCACAGGTACATGTTGTCGTTTGTCACGTTACCACAGGTACATGTTGTCGTTTGTCACGTTACCACAGGTACATGTTGTCGTATTGTCACGTTACCACAGGTACATGTTGTCGTGTTGTCACGTTACCACAGGTACATGTTGTCGTATTGTCACGTTACCACAGGTACATGTTGTCGTGTTGTCACGTTACCACAGGTACATGTTGTCGTGTTGTCACGTTACCACAGGTACATGTTGTCGTGTTGTCACGTTACCACAGGTACATGTTGTCGCGTTGTCACGTTACCACAGGTACATGTTGCCGTGTTGTCACGTTACCACAGGTACATGTTGTCGCGTTGTCACGTTACCACAGGTACATGTTGTCGTGTTGTCACGTTACCACAGGTACATGTTGTCGTGTTGTCACGTTACCACAGGTACATGTTGTCGTGTTGTCACGTTACCACAGGTACATGTTGTCGTATTGTCACGTTACCACAGGTACATGTTGTCGTGTTGTCACGTTACCACAGGTACATGTTGTCGTATTGTCACGTTACCACAGGTACATGTTGTCGTGTTGTCACGTTACCACAGGTACATGTTGTCGTATTGTCACGTTACCACAGGTACATGTTGTCGTGTTGTCACGTTACCACAGGTACATGTTGTCGTGTTGTCACGTCACCGCAGGTACATGTTGTCGTGTTGTCACGTCACCACAGGTACATGTTGTCGTGTTGTCACGTCACCACAGGTACATGTTGCCGTGTTGTCACGTTACCACAGGTACATGTTGTCGCGTTGTCACGTTACCACAGGTACATGTTGTCGTGTTGTCACGTTACCACAGGTACATGTTGTCGTGTTGTCACGTTACCACAGGTACATGTTGTCGTGTTGTCACGTTACCACAGGTACATGTTGTCGTGTTGTCACGTTACCACAGGTACATGTTGTCGTGTTGTCACGTTACCACAGGTACATGTTGTCGTGTTGTCACGTTACCACAGGTACATGTTGTCGTGTTGTCACGTTACCACAGGTACATGTTGTCGTGTTGTCACGTTACCACAGGTACATGGTGGACACGAGCTGGCCGAATTGGAGTCCGCACTTCGCCAACAACTTCGACTGTCCCATCCCGGCGGACGACAGTCCATCGCACGTCCTTCTGTCCCGCGTTGAGGACGGAGCCAGCGTCACCGTTCCCATCGAGCTGACCCCAGTCCGCACCCCGCGACGACGTCTGGCCGTGTGCGTGAAGCCAGTGACCGGTGGTCACTTCCGGGTTGACCGCCTGGTAGAGTGGCTAGAGATGCAGCGCCAGGCAGGCGTGGAGCGCGTCATCATCTACAACACGGACCTCGCCGGCGCCGCGCGCTTCGTCCTCGGCTACTACGAGCGCAACGGACTCGTGCAGGTCGTCGACTACCCCTATCTGACGGCCATCCTACAGAAGGTCAACGCACCCAAGTACACGCCAGAGAAATTCTATGCCATCTATCAACAGGTTAGTGTACACAATCTCTACCTGGCTCCATCTTTGTTTATAATCTCCATCTCGCGATAGGATGCAGAGCGTGTGATGTAATGTTCTGCATCCTAACGCATTAGATGAGACTAGAATGTGTATGCGTGCGAGGTGGATTGGTTCCAACGAAACTGGATAGCTGTTTGTCATGTCAATACGACGTTAATCCATGCATTCCCGGGCACACGGAGTTTAACAGTCCAGGCTGCGGGTTCCATGCGTGGTTGAACAGTTCCAAGCATGGCTGAACATGTTCATGCGAGATCGAACAGTTCCAAGTACGGCTGAACATGTTCATGCGTGGTAGAACAGTTCCAAGCATGGCTGTACATGTTCATGCGTGGTTGAACAGTTCCAAGCATGGCTGAACATGTTCATGCGAGATCGAACAGTTCCAAGTACGGCTGAACATGTTCATGCGTGGTAGAACAGTTCCAAGCACGGCTGAACATGTTCATGCGTAGTTGAACAGTTCCAAGCATGGCTGTACATGTTCATGCGTTAAGCCATGCATTCCGGGGAACAGTTCCAAGTCACGGCTGAACATGTTCATGCGAGGTGGAACAGTTCCAAGTACGGCTGAACATATTCATACGACGTGGAACAGTTCCAAGTACGGCAGAACATGTTCATGCGAGGTGGAACAGTTCCAAGTACGGCTGAACATGTTCATGCGTAATTGAACAGTTCCAAGTACGGCTGAACATGTTCATACGACGTGGAACAGTTCCAAGTACGGCTGAACATGTTCATGCGAGGTGGAACAGTTCCAAACACGGCTGAACATGTTTATGCGAAGTGGAACAGTTCCAAGTACGGCTGAACATGTTCATGCGAGGTTGAACCGTTCCAAGTACGGCTGAACATGTTCATGCGTGGCTGAACAGTTCCAAGCACGGCTGAACATGTTCATACGAGGTTGAACAGTTCCAAGTACGGCTGAACATGTTCATACGAGGTTGAACCGTTCCAAGTGCGGCTGAACATGTTCATACGAGGTGGAACAGTTCCAAGTACGGCTGAGCATGTTCATGCGATGTGGAATAGTTCCAAGTACGGTTGAACATGTTCATACGAGGTTGAACAGTTCCAAGCACGGCTGAACATGTTCATACGAGGTTGAACAGTTCCAAGTATGGCTGAACATGTTCATACGAGGTTGAACCGTTCCAAGTACGGCTGAACATGTTCATGCGAGGTTGAACAGTTCCAAGTACGGCTGAACATGTTCATGCGTGGCTGAACAGTTCCAAGTACGGCTGAACATATTCATGCGTGGTTAAACCGTTCCAAATACGGCTGAACATGTTCATGCGAGGTGGAACAGTTCTAAGCAAGGCTGAACATGTTCATGCATGATTGAACAGTTCCAAGTACGGCTGGACATGTTCATGCATGATTGAACAGTTCCAAGTACGGCTGGACATGTTCGTGTCAGATTGAACAGTGCTGTGTGTTTTAAGCAGTCGCACACAGTGTTATAGCAATGACATATTCTGTCCCTAAATTGTTTCCGTTCCATAATTGTTATAGCTACCATTTCCCGGTAACGGTCGCGTGATATCGGAAACAGAAACTATGTACATTGTTGTGCATATACGAGGTGACTTATTATGCATCTTAAACATGTCATACAATGTATATTAAACAAATAATAATGGTGATTATGGGGATGACGACGTCGACGACAACCACGATGATGATGATGATGATGATGATGATGATGATGATGATGATGATGATGATGATGATGATGATGATGATGATGATGATGATGATGATGATGATGATGATGATGATGATGATGATGATCATTCATGTAATAACAAACTCACGCCATCATTTCGAAATAAAGATTACGGCGCAAACCCCATTGGATCATTGTCTCCGTGTCCAAACTGTCGCTCTGTGCCCTCCGTGTTGTAGCTTCTGTGTCGAGATTTGCGCGAGCAGTGGGAGGGTCTGGTCCACTTCTTACATTACCGTCGTCTTTCTTCTCGTCGTATCTGTGGCATTCAAGCACTCTCCTCCAACAGAACATTTCAGAAGTGTCGACTCATTTCCTTTCCTTCTGTTTAATGGTCCATGACTGGTATTCATACTTCATTACTTGGAAAATCCAAGGGGTACTTTATTTAGTGTTGTTACGTCATTATCCTACCCGATCTTTTCCAAGTACGCCATTGCCGTCATGACAGGAGCCAATCGTCATCTAAATCACATGAAACACCATCTTTGGAAAGAGAAAACACGATGCCTTCCACCACTTCCAATAACCCATCGTCCCTTAATGTGAATTATTCCTACTTCTCGTTGGTAATGACTGATATTTTTTTTGATATTCAACAATAGGCCACCCTCGTCGGTGTCATTGGATACTATGAGTAGTGGCTTCGTCAGCTCCTCCTGGCTCGGCAATCTATGTCGTGTCGCCTATACGTGGCACGGAGAAGGTTGTAGTGACAGTACACGTCACTGACCCGTCAATGTAGGCGGCTGTCAGTGGGTCATGTTCTTGGTATCATGGTTGTGTCATCTTCGCGCGACAGGAGTTGTTGGGGCTGATTACGTCAGTACCAGCCCTTCTCTACCCCTGGCACATCCCTGTCAAAACTCCTCTTTTAACGTGAGCCAGTGAAATCGGCCACGAGGAGTGTGGGCGGCCTCCGGTCACGTGACACACGCAGGTCATGTTACATGCAATGCTTGGGATGTGGAGACACACGTTTGAATACACAAAACCATTCAGCTGCTCGTGCCATTGGAGCCTCGTTGTACTGGAACCCCAGAAATCGTGTAGCCTTCTTCAAAGGGCGGGAGTTGGCGCTGTTCTCACGGGTGAAGCGTCACCATTAGCAACGTCAGTAACCTCGTGTTTCTTCTTCTCTGGCTTTTCTCTTTCATGTGGGGTCGCCGCTATGGCTGTTGATTATCTTCATCCTCGCCCTGTTTATCGCCTGGAATGCGTTGCTACCCGACGGTGTTCATGTCTCTATTGCAGGCATCTTTCCACCTGGTCGTCCTTTCTTTCTTCTTCCTGCTTTGTCTGTCATCGGTACTCTATTCACTTCGGCCCTTCTCATCACTCGCCCATAACACCACTAAACTGGTTCGTCTCGACTAAATAAAGCATTTCTCGTAGGAGGTTTGTCAGGAGTAGTTAGCGTCGCAAACAGCCCTAGCATGCGGGGATGGGTTGTGTCAGTGTGTAATCATGTAGGCAAGTTCAAAAGCAAGCCACGTCTAGAGGCCAGACGAGACACCCAAAACACCGTCTCATTCAATTACAGTCATGAAGTCAAGTCCATTAAATCCTGTCAACCTTCTCGAGGTAACTGCACCGTGTAGACCTACACATACCTTCTTCTCACAAGTCAGTCGCCTGGCGTTGATTACTAGTCGAGGCCTGCATTATACGACACACATGATGAAGGTTGATTGAGTGACTTGATACGTTCTACTGCTGCCACGCTGTCAGTGAGCGACGCACCTAACTCATTGGTGCGCACATAACACGACAACGCTTGGCAGTAGCAGTAGCAGTAGCAGTAGCAGTAGCAGTAGCAGTAGCAGTAGCAGTAGCAGTAGCAGTAGCAGTAGCAGTAGCAGTAGCAGTAGCAGTAGCAGTACCAGTACCAGTACCAGTCCAGTACAGTACCATCAGTACATTTCAATAACCCAACCCGAACCAGTGCCATTTAAAACACATTTTAAAAACAAGAACCACGAGCTCATTTAAACACAGTTATGGTCAGAAGGGGGGTTAAGAATCGAACGGAACGGTAGGGCGGAAGGGCGGAAGGGCGGAAGGGCGGAAGGGCGGAAGGGCGGAAGGGCGGAAGGGCGGAAGGGCGGAAGGGCGGAAGGGCGGAAGGGCGGAAGGGCGGAAGGGCGGGAGGCGGGAGGGCGGGCGAATCGGCAGGCAAACATACACAGAGACAGACAGCGACTGTATAACTCACTCATCGACACTATGCGAGGTGTTGTGTAATGGGGATGGAAGGACGGAGTAATCGCAATATTACCCATCTTGTTCTCACGCCCGTGATCTTACAAAAGTCACTTGTTTGGCCAATGCACTTAAACTGAACACTTGAAAGCACATAAAAATGTAATATCAGTAGCTTTATCAAAGTAAACTTGTTAATTACAACAACAAATTGCATTTCATGGTTAGCGCAACGATGTTTAATAATCTGACTAGACAACATGTTTCCATTTATTCCAGGCGTGGTGTGACCTTAGCTTTTATATTAAATAGAAGTAACTCTGCTTCTGAAATTAAGTGCATCGGCATCGGAACCAGGAGAGGCGCGTAGAGCTGAGTGCCCAATAGTTGATAGATATAGAAAGCAAAGTAGGAATTGCGCATTTTCCACTATTCGCGCAAACAAATAAGACTATGCATATATCGCGTTACAGCAAGACCAACAAGCATTAAGCATCAGGGACATGTCCCAATGTGTCAGCCCGGGAACTATTACATTTTCATTTCACAAGACATTCTCGCTTTGAGCGTACGTTTCGACCAAGGCAGCATCACGAGTATGACGATTGCTGTTGCAAGTGCGTCACCACTGAGGCTCAATACAATCCTCCGGCATTGACGCTCGTCAAAAACACCCGTTTGTTCCAAAATATTTTATATATGTCCACATTGTCCAGCTCTCACTTAAGATAGGGGCGCCGATGTCTCTATAATTAAAGATGGTTAGCACAAGATTAATTTCCGTTTAAACTGCACCAACATTTTCAGTAAGCACATGCAAACATACAGTTGTGTAGTGGACTACCATAGGTATATCTTTTGCTGTTTACTTTGCAGGTATACCTGGTGGCAATGCACGATTGTCTGTATCGATTCCGAAAGACCTATGAGCACATGTCGTTCATCGACGTCGACGAGGTGATTCTGCCGACGCGAAACGAGTCCCTCGTGACAGCCATCGACCGGGCCCGGACGTTGTACCCCCATGCCGCCGGCCTGCTCTTCCTGACGGCCTGGCACTTCGAGGACTACTACCGCGCACACGACAGCAGCACTGGCGACAAGACTGCCTCGTATCTGTACATGCAGAAGTACAAGAAAGCGACGAATCCCATCGACAACCAACCGAAGTGCGTCGTCGTCACGGACTACGTGATTACGATTAACTTCCACTCGGTGCTCGACGTCTTCAGCAAGATGTACGGCAACCAGCGAGTGTCGCCCGTAGACATCGGCTACTTGCACCACTTTCGCGGCCTGTGCGACGCCAAGTTTGAGAAGAAAACATGCATGGAGTTGAACTCCACGGTACGCATTGATCCTGTGATTCCCCGCTATGAGGCAGCACTGAGGACGAGCGTAGGCAAAGTGTTGGAACAATTGCAAGTCTCCTAGAGGCTAGTGGCGCTAATGCAAGTCTTGTAGAACACTACAGGCATACTTGTAAGTCTTGTGGAAGATTACCTGCGCAATTGTAAGTTTTGTGAAAGATTACTGGCGCAATTGCAAGTTTCGTAGAAAGCTACAGGCGCAACTGCAAGTCTGTAGAAGACTACTGGCGCAATTGCATGTTTGTAGGTGTCTACATTAACGGTATTCCTAAACCACTTGTGAAATTTGCTGTTTTATAATTCGTAAAATATGTTTATGAAATTGAAGAGCAACTTTCATGAGATGGTTCAAGAATATTAATCATACTAAATATGCGGCGGTATCGTGTCTCGCCGTAATATCTGAGGGTAAAAAGGTTAAAGAAAATTGCAAGCTAATGGACATGGTTCGGTTATCGTGAATCATTATTATGCACTATATTAGTGTAATAGTATTTAACAACGTACTTCTATGAAGCATTTCGGTATTGGGCATGTACTTGATGTTGATGTTCTACAGAACAAATGTAGAAGTATCGCTTAATGTAGAATACACAACAATTAATCCGTTAGCAATTGAAGCAATTTAGAGAAACTCTAAACAGGAATAGGATTTGAACTGAACATCTAATTGAAAACGAATTCACAAGATAAAGTAGCCCATTGTTTTTAAATGCGACTATTAATATCACCTCCCGATAAAATGGCATATCTTCATTACTAAGGTGGACTAAATGTTTCTGTAGATGTTTCTGAATACTCGTCCATGTTACTCAAATTATGTGAATTCGTTATTTCCTATGTTTCTTTGCGGTTACAAGGCACTCCGTCCCACAACTGCGACACATTTAGCAACGTCGGTCTACATTAAAACGCTGGCAGTGTACAAACCAGCGAACAGACGGACAGACGGACAGTAAAACAGACGGACATTCCTGTGCTTGAGGTGACGACGCTGCTGGCACGCGCGCACTCGGTCTATAGGAAACACACATGGGCATGTCGCGTATTTATACATATATTTTCATATCACATTTTTATAAGTAAACGGCAATCAATACTTTGGCATTTGATATAGTTCTTTTATTTGTATTCCTTTTGTTTAAACTTCCACGATGACACACACACGTGAGCAGTGTTATTTAATCAAAATGAACAATTGGATACATCACGTTTTGCCATGAAACCATTCTAGTGCTATTACGAAAACACGGAACATGCTAGTCATGAGTGATTTAGTTAGGGGCGTATGGTAAACTAAATAGGCATACATACGAGTGTGTGTATCAGCTACTTGTATTATATAATGTACTGTATTGTATTGATTTTTATTGTGTTATACAGAACATAATATTATATGTATATATTTCATGGCAATCGATACTTATTCGGTATCAACTGAATATCAACATAATAAACACATTTAAGATACGACTGCACACTGAACGTAACTACCACACCTAGTAATACACATTCTACATAATAATGTCTACCTCTTGGTTTATACTGCATGGTGTGATGTACCTAACGCAGTCGAAGACAGCTAGTTGACCTCTGTGCACTGAGTCGGGTAATTCACTATCTAGTGTTGCATGAATCTATTTGTCGGTATGCAATGCAGACAAACTAACACGGAACGTTAAGCATAAAAACAATCAGCGTTTGAGCTTCTCTGCTTGAATCATGTTGATCAGCTGCTAGATAAGCACGACAGACCCTTAAGATAAGGACTCGGGGTAAAACGTGAATAACTTATTCTTGTCACGGTTTGTACGTGTATTGATGACTTCAACACTACTTGTTGTAACCTGTTTAGCAACCACTGAATCTGTTTAAGCTCACAGTCAACTTAACAAAGAGTAACCTTTAAAGATTGCAGACAAGATTTAGAGAAATAAAAAATTCATTCATCACGAGAGTGAACCATTGGGTACATTCTCCGAACATGACTGGATGGGCAACTAAATCATGATTATGTTATTGTCACACACTCATGTCTTTGCGTTTCTAAGTATACGAATGCAATGCAAGAGGTGAACATGTGTATAAGTGCATCTTATTATATACGATTACTGAACTGTACTTTTGTTATATACTTCTACACATTCATATATGTTGTACACACCACGTACATGCACAAACACATTGGAACGGAATTGAAAGTAATATTATGATGCGAGTTTTACTAATGTTACTGATAATAATTTTGTATTACATCAGTAAGTTTTTTCTACGGATTTAACTATTTTTATAAACTACACACTAGTCATTTCCGTTATGTATCGATTACATGAATGAGCCGTTACATATGTTGTGCCATTATCTTCTACACTAGTTTAAACCGCACATTCTTATTTTTAATGTATTGGTATTGCAAAGTTGTGTGGACAAATAAAGGAATGTTGTTATTCTGTCATGTTTTGTATTTTGATATAAATACATTATATTCGAATTTATGTCAATAGAACATGTTTGCGTTTAGTAAAAATCTACTTTTCTATATTCATGTGTCAAGGTAAAGATATTTACACAAGACCACGGCTAAACTAGTAAAAGTATGTCATATAGATTCGACTTTGTTAAACCAATAAATATTCATATCTACCACAGAAACATTTTACTGCGGCACACACCTAAGAAGGTTGGAATCATTGGCATTAGAATATGTCAAATGAATTGGAACGTTCAGAAGACGACTGGATTTGTTTCGGTAAATAAAAAGGATTTATAAACAGTTTGTAAAGTAATCTGAAATGTTACCAGTAATATAGGAAACTTTAGAGTATATTTACTTAATCATGGTGCATTTATAGGTCCAAGTATTACTAAATTAAATATATATATATATAGTATATGTATATGTATATGTATATGTATATGTATATGTATATGTATATATATATGTATATGTGTATATATATATATATATATATATATATATATATATATATATATATATATATATATATATATATATATATATATATATATATATATATATATATATGGATACAGATGTGTTGGGGTTCGATATTGATACTTTGGCAGTGTTGTTTTGGGATCGATGTTGAGTCTCAGGGGTGGATATTAGAGACAACGACACTAGTAAGTATGACTGCACGATGTGTTCAGGTTAGTCGTCGTCTGGCGTCTCCGTACACAGTCACTGCCGTGTTGCAGCGTCTGGCGGCCGGAGTGCTGCGAGAGCTGACGGCCGGCAGGTTGGCCGAGCGCATCCTGTGCAGAGACCGAGACACGCACCGGTCCGGTCCCGGCGCCAACAAGTACGGCGGATGTAGACTGACGTCAATCGTCGACTCTCGGAGCATGCGCGACTCAAACTGAGGTCCGTCGGTGTCGTCAAGTTCGTCGAGCGCCAGTGGACTTCCGGCCTGCAGCTCGTGAGGCGGCGTCATCACCGGAAGCTCCGAGCACGACCTCTCCAGCGTCTGGAGGAGCAAAAGATGGGTAGTGGTTGAATAGTTTATATCCAGCTGGATATTAGAAAATGTTGTCATGTCAAAATAGGTTCCAGATTACCCGCTGTCGGTGTAATAGAAAGTCAACGTCTGGTTCAGTTGGCAGATAATTCGGTTTGTCTAGCCAAAGCGAGAAATTCTGTCTTCATACGATGGAGCGTGTCTGTCCTGGTTGTTGAAAACAGGGAAAGTCAACGACATCAGTCGGTGCGTCACTCGAGTTGGTGAGGATCTTTAATTAATATTCACAATAATAACTGACAAGCTGCTACAGTTTCAATATCTGGTACCTTTGCTGTTTAGATCCGTACCTCGAAAAAACATCCACTAACAGTCATCAAATTTCACATCATACATTTACTATAGCTACTATATGCTCTTTTGATGTGATAACATAATTAAAATTAGTGTCTTTTATCTATACAAATATATACGAAATACACTCGTTTTTGTATTTATACATTATTTTTATCACAGTACTCCGATAAGTGGTGCAACTTTAGGTCTTTTTGCTACCCCCCGCAGTACCGACTTCAACTGAGCTACGCAAGTAACCCGAGTAACACGAGTACCAATCGAACATCCAATATCATTTGCTCACGTGACCCTTCTTGACATAGATAGACAAGGTGAAACTTCAAGACGGCTACCATAGGCAATCGCGCTTTTTGGAGAGGATTCACTCGAGTAACTGACGTCATTAAGAGTGACAGCCAATAGGGCCTGCAAGTGGGTCATGATACATGGCATGACTCCGCGCGACTGGAGCTTATTGGGGACTAAGCGAGACTAATAGGGCCTGCAAGTCTCGCGCGCGAAAACGAGGCTGGGGGCAGTTGGGGGCAGGAGGTCCATTTACTCCATGTTAACATATAGGACTTAGTTTTGTTTTGGTCGTAATAATCGAACTGTCCGGAAATAGCGTATTTCAATTATATTGTCCGAAGGATTATTACAAGCAGAAGCAGTGGAACACTTTGCCGGTGACAATGATCACGGAAATCATGAATTTTAATCGATTATTATGGTGGTTGCCATGGCAATAGCGGCAAGTACTTGTGTTTGGCGATCTTGACTAATAATGAACAGTGCTAGTTTTCGCGCAGTACAACCTGTTTGGGCCAAACGTATACATGTGTTATGATTATGTGCATTTAGACAACTTGTCAGATATAAGTGCTTATCGAAACCACAACGTACAGCAATGTAAAACGCAAATCCCGTAAAAGACACATACAGCTTAGCATCGTGTCGATTATCTGCACTACGTAAATCGCTATGTGCCTATGATAGTGTGATAAACTCAATATTAAATCGGACATTTAAGATAAGAAACGTATAACATAAGATATTTATGAACTGATTTTCCTAGTATTCATCAGTCGGAAGCTACAACTGTCATCCATCGTTAGAATATTATTCTTGTGTCCAGTCCCCAATTAGTCTCGCTTAGTCCCCAATAAGCTCCAGTCGCGCGGAGTCACGCCATGTATCGTGACCCACTTGCAGGCCCTATTGGGGACTGGACACAAGAATAATATTCTAACGATGGATGACAGTTGTAGCTTCCGACTGATGAATACTTGGAAAATCAGTTCATAAATATCTTGTGTTATACGTTTCTTATCTTAAATGTCTGATTTAATATTGAGTTTATCACACTATCATAGACACATAGCGATTTACGTAGTGCAGATAGATGTTAGACCGTATGTGTCTTTTACGGAATTTGCGTTTTACATTGCTGTACGTTGTGGTTTCGATAAGCACTTATATCTGACAAGTTGTCTAAATGCACATAATCATAACACATGTATACGTTTGGCCTAAACAGGTTGTACTGCGCGAAAACTGGCACTCTTCATTATTAGTCAAGATCGCCAAACACAAGTACTTGCCGCTATTGCCATTCCAAATTAACCACCATAATAATCGATTAAAATGCATGATTTCCGTGATCAATGTCACCGGCAAAGTGTTCCATTGCTTCTGCTTGTAGTAATCCTTCGGACAATATAACTGAAATACGCTATTTCGGGACAGTTCGATTATTACGACCAAAACAAAACAAAGTCCTATATGTTAACATGGAGTATATGGACCTCCTGCCCCCAACTGCCCCCAGCCTCGTTTTCGAGCGCGAGACTTGCACGCCCTATAGGGAACGTACTACACAAGAAATGGATATTATTAAACATTACACGACACAATTATTTTAATATGCATTTATTATATTATGTTAAAGTCACCACATGCTATGTAAGACCAAGAAGATGAACATCACAATTTACACACTGAAAAACTGATTACTTTATTTAATTTATTTACATAAGGATTTGATCTCCGTGACCACGATCATCGTTGTTCAGTTGGATTACTCTAGTTAGGGTTACGCGAGTCGAAGTCGGCCTAATTAAGTGGTTGTGTTCATGTTTTTTCTAGATGCGGGCCTACGCTGCAAAAGCACTATTTTCCACACCTGCACAAGTCGATGTTGTCTGGTTTGACTCTGTGGTTTTTTCTTAGTCACAGACGGTTGGCTGAGTGGTCTCTTCAGTCGCTGTAGGTTTGCATGCAGCACCGTCTGGTGGACAACTTGCTGCTTGTAGCGCCGCCAGCGGCAGGTCTGTAAGTAACACTGCGCCAAGGCAGCGTTGGAAGGATACCTGGCAGGTTGACAAGATGGTCAGCATTTCTTTAGTGTTTTGCGATATACTGTACATGCATAGCCTGCGTTGGCTCTTTTCAAGGTAAATGGAAACCAGTTGTTACAACTAGTCCTTAGGGTTGCTATTCGCAGTTAGCTCCACGGCACACCTGCTCAACCATCTCGATTTTTCCGAGAAGCGTTCAGCCACGCTGTAATTAGTGCGCACTGACTTAACTATACGCACACAGATATACACTACACATTTACGCCCAAAACGTTATTTAAAGGATGCAAATAAAATAGTTGTGAACGATGAATGGTAAAAGACCGAGTAGATATGTAGAAATTAACTCACGGGTTCTTGTAAGCGAGCCACTTGGCATGTGCCAAGCCGTCACGGTTGAGTGCCTTTAGATACAGGTCTCTTCGTATACGCAACATCCGGGAACCATTGCTCACCAGAATGAGGCTGCTGGTGCTGATGTGGCTTTCTTTTTCTTCTGATGATTGCAAGATTTCTATCAAATCCTGAAGACAACATGGATTTCTTTTGTAACAGTGAAAACAACTACCATTATAAAGCTAACGCACAAAGATGTATAGGAAATGTTCATTATAGAAAAAGTATAACATTATGAAAATCATTTAAATAAAAAATTCACACACTTTCTTTTTTAAGTCACGAAACAAACACCGAATAATTCAAGTATACGTTGCTATACACATCATATACAAACACGCGTACGCACGCATACTTAAGTCATGTGAGCATTTATGATCATGCGCACGCACGCACGCATGTACCTCGTACGCACGCATGCTTGTGCGCGCGTACACACACACACACACACAGACACACACACACACACAGACACACACACACACACACACACACACACACACACACACACACACACACACACACACACACACACACACACACACACACACACACACACACACACACAGACGCACACAGACGCACACAGACGCACACGCACACGCACACGCACACGCACACGCACACGCACACGCACACGCACACGCACACGCACACGCACACGCACACGCACACGCACACGCACACGCACACGCACACACACACACACACACACACACACACATACACACACACACGTGTGTACTGCCTATGATGACATACAAATTCGTGCGTGGCCGAGAGTTGCCCGATGACCATGTAGACGTAGTCGGCCTTGTTGTCTGGCGTGCGTCGTCGCTGTAGCAACGCGTTGAACGTCAACGCCTGGTGCTTGGCCACCTCGAGGGCCGCGGTGACGCACGTGTTAGTGTCGGCGGAACAAAACACTGTGCCTCTCTGTCAAACGATGCACATTATATAGTATGAACACACACAGGTAAATGCGACTATTTTCTGCAGTAATACTGTGATAATTTCGTGCAATGTAAAGTTTTGTATATAACAATTGTTCTCATGTTATCTGTTTGTAACGTTTTATTTTAATTCTTGTTGAATTATTCACCTGCTTAGCATTGGGAATCATAACTCAATACACACAAGTATGTGCCTATTGTTTATGTTCATATTGCTTAACATCCATTGCCTAATTTCCAGGCTGGTATTACAAGGATAAGTAATTATCTTATCCCACGTGTGCGGCCCAACGAGCTTTGGATATTGGAACATTTAGGTCACTGGAGTGTGCCCTTGGGAACTCAACAACTTTGTTTCCGTGTGTGGCCCCAGCATATCAGGAGCCCTTAATACTTTCCTCCCATCCACATGTCTTCACTTACCTTCCCGTCTACGAGTCTTCACTTACCCTCCCGTCTACGAGTCTTCACTTACCCTCCCGTTTACGTGTCTTCACTTACCCTCCCGTCTACGTGTCTTCACTTACCCTCCCGTCTACGTGTCTTCACTTACCCTCCCGTCTACGTGTCATCACTTACCCTCCCGTCTACGTGTCTTCACTTACCCTCCCGTCTACGTGTCTTCACTTACCCTCCCGTCTACGTATCTACACTTACCCTACCGTCTACGTGTCTTCACTTACCCTCCCGTCTACGTGTCATCACTTACCCTCCCGTTTACGTGTCATCACTTACCCTCCCGTCTACGTGTCTTCACTTACCCTCCCGTCTACGTGTCTTCACTTACCCTCCCGTCTACGTGTCATCACTTACCCTCCCGTTTACGTGTCATCACTTACCCTCCCGTCTACGTGTCTTCACTTACCCTCCCGTCTACGTGTCTTCACTTACCCTCCCGTCTACGTATCTACACTTACCCTACCGTCTACGTGTCTTCACTTACCCTCCCGTCTACGTGTCATCACTTACCCTCCCGTCTACGTGTCTTCACTTACCCTCCCGTCTACGTGTCTTCACTTACCCTCCCGTTTACGTGTCATCACTTACCCTCCCGTCTACGTGTCTTCACTTACCCTCCCGTCTACGTGTCTTCACTTACCCTCCCGTCTACGTGTCTTCACTTACCCTCCCGTCTACGTGTCTTCACTTACCCTCCCGTCTACGTGTCTTCACTTACCCTCCCGTCTACGTATCTACACTTACCCTACCGTCTACGAGTCTTCACTTACCCTCCCGTTTACGTGTCATCACTTACCCTCCCGTCTACGTGTCTTCACTTACCCTCCCGTCTACGTGTCTTCACTTACCTTCCCGTCTACGAATCTTCACTTACCCTCCCGTTTACGTGTCATCACTTACCCTCCCGTCTACGTGTCTTCACTTACCCTCCGGTCTACGTGTCTTCACTTACCCTCCCGTCTACGTGTCTTCACTTACCCTCCCGTCTACGTGTCATCACTTACCCTCCCGTCTACGTGTCTTCACTTACCCTCCCGTCTACGTGTCTACACTTACCCTCCCGTCTACGTGTCTTCACTTACCCTCCCGTCTACGTGTCTCACTTACCCTCCCGTCTACGTGTCTTCACTTACCCTCCCGTCTACGTGTCTCACTTACCCTCCCGTCTACGTGTCTTCACTTACCCTCCCGTCTACGTATCACACTTACCCTCCCGTCTACGTGTCTTCACTTACCCTCCCGTCTACGTGTCTTCACTTACCCTCCCGTCTACGTGTCTCACTTACCCTCCCGTCTACGTGTCTATCACTTACCCTCCCGTCTACGTGTCTTCACTTACCCTCCCGTCTACGTGTCTCACTTACCCTCCCGTCTACGTATCTACACTTACCCTACCCCTCTACGTGTCTTCACTTACCCTCCCGTCTACGTGTCATCACTTACCCTCCCGTCTACGTGTCTTCACTTACCCTCCCGTCTACGTGTCTTCACTTACCCTCCCGTCTACGTGTCTTCACTTACCCTCCCGTCTACGTGTCTTCACTTACCCTCCCGTCTACGTGTCTTCACTTACCCTCCCGTCTACGTGTCTTCACTTACCCTCCCGTCTACGTGTCTTCACTTACCCTCCCGTCTACGTGTCTTCACTTACCCTCCCGTCTACGTATCTACACTTACCCTACCCTCTACGAGTCTTCACTTACCCTCCCGTTTACGTGTCATCACTTACCCTCCCGTCTACGTGTCTTCACTTACCCTCCCGTCTACGTGTCTTCACTTACCCTCCCGTCTACGTGTCTTCACTTACCCTCCCGTCTACGTGTCATCACTTACCCTCCCGTCTACGTGTCTTCACTTACCCTCCCGTCTACGTGTCTTCACTTACCCTCCCGTCTACGTGTCTTCACTTACCCTCCCGTCTACGTGTCTTCACTTACCCTCCCGTCTACGTGTCTTCACTTACCCTCCCGTCTACGTGTCTATCACTTACCCTCCCGTCTACGTGTCTCACTTACCCTCCCGTCTACGTGTCTTCACTTACCCTCCCGTCTACGTGTCTTCATTTACCCTCCCGTCTACGTGTCTTTATTTACCCTCCCGTCTACGTGTCTTCACTTACCCTCCCGTCTACGTGTCTTTATTTACCCTCCCGTCTACGTGTCATCACTTACCCTCCCGTCTACGTGTCTTTATTTACCCTCCCGTCTACGTGTCTTCACTTACCCTCCCGTCTACGTGTCTTCATTTACCCTCCCGTCTACGTGTCTTTATTTACCCTCCCGTCTACGTGTCTTCACTTACCCTACCGTCTACGTGTCTTCATTTACCCTCCCGTCTACGTGTCTTCACTTACACTCCCGTCTACGTGTCTTCATTTACCCTCCCGTCTACGTGTCCTCACTTACCCTCCCGTCTACGTGACTTCATTTACCCTCCTGTCTACCTGTCTTCACTTACCCTCCCATCTATGTGTCTTCACTTACCCTCCCATCTACGTGTCCTCACTTACCCTCCCGTCTACGTGTCTTCACTTACCCTCCCGTCTACGTGTCTTCACTTACGATCCCGTCTATGTGTCTTCATTTACCCTCCCGTCTATGTGTCTTCACTTACCCTCCCGTCTACGTGTCTTCACTTACCCTCCCGTCTACGTGTCTTCACTTACGATCCCGTCTATGTGTCTTCATTTACCCTCCCGTCTACGTGTCTTCACTTACCCTCCCATCTACGTGTCCTCACTTACCCTCCCGTCTACGTGTCTTCACTTACCCTCCCGTCTACGTGTCTTCACTTACCCTCCCGTCTATGTGTCTTCACTTACCCTCCCGTCTACGTGTCTTCACTTACCCTCCCGTCTATGTGTCTTCACTTACCCTTCCGTCTACGTGTCTTCACTTACCCTCCCGTCTATGTGTCTTCACTTACCCTCCCGTCTACGTGTCTTCACTTACCCGACCGTCTACGTGTCTTCACTTACCCTCCCGTCTATGTGTCTTCACTTACCCTCCCGTCTACGTGTCTTCATTTACCCTCCCATCTACGTATCTACACTTACGCTACCGTCTACGTGTCTTCACTTATGCGACCGTCTACGTGTCTTCACTTACCCGACCGTCTACGTGTCTTCACTTACCCGACCGTCTACGTGTCTTCACTTACCCGACCGTCTACGTGTCTTCACTTACCCGACCGTCTACGTGTCTTCACTTACCCGACCGTCTACGTGTCTTCACTTACCCGACCGTCTACGTGTCTTCACTTACCCGACCGTCTACGTGTCTTCACTTACCCGACCGTCTACGTGTCTTCACTTACCCGACCGTCTACGTGTCTTCACTTACCCGACCGTCTACGTGTCTTCACTTACCCTACCGTCTACGTGTCTTC
>JAODUO010000254.1:195000-197500 GCA_025642075.2 Ridgeia piscesae | reverse complement strand
CAATTGATTTGTTGTTCGGAAGTTTGTGCTCACATGTGGATTTCACCTTCATCATTCAGTAGCAAATCACCCCTATAAGTGGGATCGGTAGACAAACAAATCAGACTCTTGTTTGACCAACTTCCGGTAGAGTAACGGTCATGTACATTTACATGATGCCGCGTGAACCTACACACACTGCAACGTTGCTGTGTGTAAAATAGTGACGCGATCATGTAATACCCACACCGTCCACTATGACTGAGCATGCGTCATGAACTGACCTCCATGACGATGTACAGCCACTTGTCTCCAGCACTCTCCTCCACAATCACCTTGTTGAGCATGTACTACAACACACAACTTGGTATTAGTTAGTCAATACTCGCCGTCGCCGTCGCCGTCGCCGTCGCCGTCGCCGTCGCCGTCGCCGTCGCCGTCGCCGTCGCCGTCGCCGTCGCCGTCGCCGTCGCCGTCGCCGTCGCCGTCGCCGTCGCCGTCGCCGTCGCCGTCGCCGTCGCCGTCGCCGTCGCCGTCGCCGTCGCCGTCGCCGTCGCCGTCGTCATGATGTCATTGTCCGTATCACATAAGCACCCTCCTCTCGTTGGTCACAACCTCTACATGTGCACCTGTTTCACCTACATCTTGCACCTGTTCCACCTACATCCTGCACCTGTTTCACCTACATCTTGCACCTGTTCCACCTACATCCTGCACCTGTTCCATCTACATCCTGCACCTATTCCACCTACATCCTGCACCTGTTCCACCTACATCCTGCACCTGTCTATCACCTACATCCTGCACCTGTTCCACCTACATCCTGCACCTGTTCCACCTACATCCTGCACCTGTTCCACCTACATCCTGCACCTGTTCCATCTACATCCTGCACCTATTCCACCTACATCCTGCACCTGTGCCACCTACATCCTGCACCTGTCTATCACCTATATCCTGCACCTGTTCCACCTACATCCTGAACCTGTTCCACCTACATCCTGCACCTGTCTGTCACCTACATCCTGCACCTGTTCCACCTATATCATGCACCTGTCTGTCACCTACATCCTGCACCTGTTCCACCTATATCATGCACCTGTCTGTCACCTACATCCTGCACCTGTACAACCTACATCCTGCATATGTCTGTCACCTACACCCTTCACCTGTCTGTCACCTACATCCTGCACATGTTCCACCTACATCCTGCACCTGTGCCACCTACATCATGCACCTGTTCCATCTACATCCTGCACCTGTGCCACCTACATCCTGCACCTGTACCACCTACATCCTGCACCTGTTCTATCTACATCCTGCACCTGTTCCACCTACATCCTGCACCTGTTCCATCTACATCCTGCACCTGTGCCACCTACATCCTGCACCTGTACCACCTACATCCTGCACCTGTTCCATCTACATCCTGCACCTGTTCCACCTACATCCTGCACTTGTTCCACCTACATCCTGCACCTGTTCTATCTACATCCTGCACCTATTCCACCTACATCCTGCACCTGTTCCACCTACATCCTGCACCTGTTCCATCTACATCCTGCACCTGTTCCACCTACATCCTGCACCTGTTCCACCTACATCCTGCACCTGTTCTATCTACATCCTGCACCTATTCCACCTACATCCTGCACCTGTGCCACCTACATCCTGTCCCAGTTTCCACCTACATCCTGCACCTGTTCCATCTACATCCTGCACCTATTCCATCTACATCCTGCACCTATTCCATCTACATCCTGCACCTATTCCATCTACATCCTGTCCCAGTTTCCACCTACATCCTGCACCTGTTCCATCTACATCCTGCACCTATTCCATCTACATCCTGCACCTATTCCACCTACATCCTGCTCCTGTTCCACCTACATCCTGCACCTGTTCCACCTACATCCTGCACCTGTCTGTCACCTACATCCTGCACCTGTGCAACCTACATCCTGCACCTGTCTGTCACCTACATCCTGCACCTGTGCAACCTACATCCTGCACCTGTCTGTCACCTACATCCTGCACCTGTGCAACCTACCTCCTGCACCTGTGCATCGTGACACAGGGAGCGTCGGGTGTCCGGCGTCCAGCACCGGGAGGTGAACAGCGCCAGCGAGCTGGGGGAGAGGCAACAGCGGGCCTGAGAACAGACTCCTCACTCGGGCATATCACAGATATACACGCACACATACACATACACGCACGCACACACGATGCACTCACACATACGCACACACACACATACACACACATACACACACATACACACACATACACGCACACACGCTTATACGCACGCACACGCGCACACAATGCACACATACATACATACACACACATACGCACACACACATATATATATATATACACACATACACACACACACTCACTCACACACACACACACACACACACACACACACACACACACACACACACACACACACACACACACACACACACACACACACACTACACACACACACACACACACACACACACACACACAC
>JAODUO010000254.1:177500-182500 GCA_025642075.2 Ridgeia piscesae | reverse complement strand
ATGGATTAATTAGTTAGTTAGTTAATTAACTAACTAACTAATTGATCCATCCATTCATCCATCAATTAATTAATTAATTAATTAACTAATTATTTCATTCATTCATTCATTCATTCATTCATTCATTCATTCATTCATTCATTCATTCATTCATTCATTCATTCATTCATTCATTCATTCATTCATTCATTCATTCATTCATTCATTCATTCATTCATTCATTCATTCATTCATTCATTCATTCATTCATTCCTTCATTCATTCATTCATTCATTCATTCATTCATTCATTCATTCATTCATTCATCCATCAATTCATCCATTCATCCATTCATCCAGTCATCTAGTCATTAATTCAATTCAGAGCTTTGATACTTGAGGATATAGGGTATATTGTTTAGTATTATTGTAATAAAATAATCAATACGATGTTTTTTCTCCATAGCATAAGGCAACTGTTTATGAATAGAATATTGAGTATTACGTCATCGACAGCCTGACTACGTTTACGTCACAGACGGCGCGTTACGTCGTCGCCAGCCAGCGTCTAGTTTGTGTCAGACCTCTAGCGTTTAGGGGGGCAGATTTCTTTTACGGCAGTTGGCTTTTCAGCCGAGGCCAGCCAAAAGAAACACCCGGCTCTCGTAAGTGTGCTACATCATCGTTCTCAACATTGGCTACACACACTAGCAAACATTTTGTTCCCACGACTTAGAAACGTTTTATTTATAGTCAATAATAGTGGTCGGAAAATAACGTACAGCGATAACGTCATGCATGCACCCGTTTTGTTTTCATTGCATTTAGTTAAACACGTGCATCTCTTCTCAAGTTCGTATGGAGGACACGTTGTGTGTGTAAATAATACACTTAACATTTAAGAAGGTAGCCCGTGATATGTATACTTGATCTAGCTTCTACGTACACACTACCTATGATGTCAGGCTATGCCTATGACACACACATCACAGACACAATGAGACAATATATTTGTTGACTGTTGCTTTACCATAACGAAACGCTGAGGTAATATTGTGAATGCTGTTCATTGGACTGGTCACGTGGACTGTGGTCACACGTTCTCTCCATTCATCTCTGCCCTGCCGCCAAACATTGCCTCAAACCTGACATTTTGGCTGCGAACAAACGCAGCAAAGAAGGCCTAATAGTTACCAACTAATTCTACTGCACACCTTTGATGCTATAAACCTGTGTTCCCATGTTTGCGGGGTCAGAGGTCAGAGGTCGTATGGGATCTACAGTCAGGAGGGATCAAAGGTCGTGTGAGGGCAAAGATCGTAGCGGGTCAATAGGAGAGGCGTGTGACCGTAGACGAGGTTAGAGTCTGACCCATTGCCTCTGTGACAGCTGTGACAGCTGTGCTGACCGTTGGAGCGTCGCATCTTGTCGCATTTTGTCGCAAGACAAAGCTGACGTCACGACACTCAAGTATTCGGAAGTTGATATGGACTTGCCGAATTTGTTGATGATGAATGAGGACGAAGATGTGCCTTATTTTTCGGGTAGGTGTCGCCCCATTCACTCACTCACCAAGACTACGTGGATGTGACATGTGACATGTAGTGTCTTCCTTTAACGGTCACACACTCCCTCTACACACCGGCCACACGCTGCCTCCACTGCTGGGTGTCGTGCCACTGGAAACAGCACTCGCCGACCGACACCCAGCCTTAGTGCAACACCACGTTATCACGTGACCAGGCAGTGCTGTGGGTGACGTAACCAGGCAGTGCTGTGGTGGCACGTGACCAGGCAGTGCTGTGGGTGACGTGACCAGGCAGTGCTGTGGTGGCACGTGACCAGGCAGTGCTGCGGGGCACGTGACCAGGCAGTGTTGTGGGGCACGTGACCAGGCAGTGCTGTGGGTGACGTGACCAGGCAGTACTGAGGTGGCACGTGACCAGGCAGTGCTGAGGTGGCACGTGACCAGGCAGTGCTATGGGTGACGTGACCAGGCAGTACTGAGGTGGCACGTGACCAGGCAGTGCTGAGGTGGCACGTGACCAGGCAGTGCTATGGGTGACGTGACCAGGCAGTACTGAGGTGGCACGTGACCAGGCAGTGCTGTGGGACACGTGACCAGGCAGTGCTGAGGTGGCACGTGACCAGGCAGTGCTGTGGTGGCACGTGACCAGGCAGTGCTGTGGGTGACGTGACCAGGCAGTGCTGTGGGGCACGTGACCAGGCAGTGCTGTGGGGCACGTGACCAGGCAGTGCTGTGGTGGGACGTGACCAGGCAGTGCTGTGGGGCACGTGACCAGTCAGTGTTGTGGGGCACGTGACCAGGCAGTGCTGTGGTGGGACGTGACCAGGCAGTGCTGCGGGGCACGTGACCAGGCAGTGCTGTGGGGCACGTGACCAGGCAGTGCTGTGGGTTACGTGACCAGGCAGTGCTGTGGGGCACGTGACCAGGCAGTGCTGTGGGGCACGTGACCAGGCAGTGCTGTGGGTGACGTGACCAGGCAGTGCTGTGGGTGACGTGACCAGGCAGTGCTGTGGGTTACGTGACCAGGCAGTGCTGTGGGGCACGTGACCAGGCAGTGCTGTGGGGCACGTGACCAGGCAGTGCTGTGGGTGACGTGACCAGGCAGTGCTGTGGGTGACGTGACCAGGCAGTGCTGTGGGTGACGTGACCAGGCAGTGCTGTGGGTGACGTGACCAGGCAGTGCTGTGGGTTACGTGACCAGGCAGTGCTGTGGGTGATGTGACCAGGCAGTGCTGTGGGGCACGTGACCAGGCAGTGCTGTGGGTGACGTGACCAGGCAGTGTTGTGGGTGACGTGACCAGGCAGTGCTGTGGGGCACGTGACCAGGCAGTGCTGTGGGTGACGTGACCAGGCAGTGCTGTGGGTGATGTGACCAGGCAGTGCTGTGGGTTACGTGACCAGGCAGTGCTGTGGGTGATGTGACCAGGCAGTGCTGTGGGTGACGTGACCAGGCAGTGCTGTGGGTGACGTGACCAGGCAGTGCTGTGGGTGACGTGACCAGGCAGTGCTGTGGGTGACGTGACCAGGCAGTGCTGTGGGGCACGTGACCAGGCAGTGCTGTGGGGCACGTGACCAGGCAGTGCTGTGGGGCACGTGACCAGGCAGTGCTGTGGGTGACGTGACCAGGCAGTGCTGTGGGGCACGTGACCAGGCAGTGCTGTGGGGCACGTGACCAGGCAGTGCTGTGGGGCACGTGACCAGGCAGTGCTGTGGGGCACGTGACCAGGCAGTGCTGTGGGGCACGTGACCAGGCAGTGCTGTGGTGGCACGTGACCAGGCAGTGCTGTGGGGCACGTGACCAGGCAGTGCTGTGGGGCACGTGACCAGGCAGTGCTGTGGGTGACGTGACCAGGCAGTGCTGTGGGGCACGTGACCAGGCAGTGCTGTGGGGCACGTGACCAGGCAGTGCTGTGGGTGACGTGACCAGGCAGTGCTGTGGGGCACGTGACCAGGCAGTGCTGTGGGTGACGTGACCAGGCAGTGCTGTGGGTGACGTGACCAGGCAGTGCTGTGGGTGACGTGACCAGGCAGTGCTGTGGGTGACGTGACCAGGCAGTGCTGTGGGTGACGTGACCAGGCAGTGCTGTGGGTGACGTGACCAGGCAGTGCTGTGGGTGACGTGACCAGGCAGTGCTGTGGGTGACGTGACCAGGCAGTGCTGTGGGTGACGTGACCAGGCAGTGCTGTGGGTGACGTGACCAGGCAGTGCTGTGGGTGATGTGACCAGGCAGTGCTGTGGGTGACGTGACCAGGCAGTGCTGTGGGTGATGTGACCAGGCAGTGCTGTGGGTGACGTGACCAGGCAGTGCTGTGGGTGACGTGACCAGGCAGTGCTGTGGGTGACGTGACCAGGCAGTGCTGTGGGTGACGTGACCAGGCAGTGCTGTGGGTGACGTGACCAGGCAGTGCTGTGGGTGACGTGACCAGGCAGTGCTGTGGGTGACGTGACCAGGCAGTGCTGTGGGTGACGTGACCAGGCAGTGCTGTGGGTGACGTGACCAGGCAGTGCTGTGGGTGACGTGACCAGGCAGTGCTGTGGGGACGTGACCAGGCAGTGCTGTGGGGACGTGACCAGGCAGTGCTGTGGGGCACGTGACCAGGCAGTGCTGTGGGGCACGTGACCAGGCAGTGCTGTGGGGCACGTGACCAGGCAGTGCTGTGGGGCACGTGACCAGGCAGTGCTGTGGGTGACGTGACCAGGCAGTGCTGTGGGGCACGTGACCAGGCAGTGCTGTGGGGCACGTGACCAGGCAGTGCTGTGGGTGACGTGACCAGGCAGTGCTGTGGGTGACGTGACCAGGCAGTGCTGTGGGTGACGTGACCAGGCAGTGCTGTGGGTGACGTGACCAGGCAGTGCTGTGGGGCACGTGACCAGGCAGTGCTGTGGGGCACGTGACCAGGCAGTGCTGTGGGGGACGTGACCAGGCAGTGCTGTGGGGCACGTGACCAGGCAGTGCTGTGGGGCACGTGACCAGGCAGTGCTGTGGGGCACGTGACCAGGCAGTGCTGTGGGGCACGTGACCAGGCAGTGCTGTGGGGCACGTGACCAGGCAGTGCTGTGGGTGACGTGACCAGGCAGTGCTGTGGGTGACGTGACCAGGCAGTGCTGTGGGTTACGTGACCAGGCAGTGCTGTGGGGCACGTGACCAGGCAGTGCTGTGGGGCACGTGACCAGGCAGTGCTGTGGGTGACGTGACCAGGCAGTGTTGTGGGTGACGTGACCAGGCAGTGCTGTGGGTGACGTGACCAGGCAGTGCTGTGGGTTACGTGACCAGGCAGTGCTGTGGGTGATGTGACCAGGCAGTGCTGTGGGTGACGTGACCAGGCAGTGCTGTGGGTGACGTGACCAGGCAGTGCTGTGGGTGACGTGACCAGGCAGTGTTGTGGGGCACGTGACCAGGCAGTGCTGTGGGGCACGTGACCAGGCAGTGCTGTGGGGCACGTGACCAGGCAGTGCTGTGGGTGACGTGACCAGGCAGTGCTGTGGGGCACGT
>JAODUO010000254.1:165000-170000 GCA_025642075.2 Ridgeia piscesae | reverse complement strand
CAAGCGACATGTCCACACCATCATCAAGCGATATGTCCACACCATCCTCAAGTGACATATCCACACCATCCTCAAGCGACACGTCCACACCATCATCAAGCGACATGTCCACAACATCCTCAAGCGACATGTCCACACCATCCTCAAGCGACATGTCCACACCATCCTCAAGCGACACGTCCACACCATCCTCAAGCGACATGTCCACAACATCCTCAAGCGACATGTCCACACCATCCTCAAGCGTCACGTCCACACCATCATCAAGCGACATGTCCACAACATCCTCAAGCGACATGTCCACACCATCCTCAAGCGACATGTCCACACCATCCTCAAGCGACATGTCAAATCATCCTCAAGTGACATGTCCACACCATCCTCAAGCGACATGTCCACACCATCCTCAAGCGACATGTCCACACCATCCTCAAGCGACATGTCCACACCATCCTCAAGCGACATGTCCACACCGTCCAGTCGATAATCGTCCCTTTAATCAGACGACAATCCCGGTGTGTTCCGCCTCATCACCCTTCTTTCAGAAAGGCATGTCAGTTCTCCGGAACCAACATTATTACTCTCGCAAACTTGACCTGAGCGTCTGCTGGTGTTATCCCGCCAACGTCACTGTTTCCAGACCATAAGACCTGTAATTGTCGCAACGTTCTCGGTAGTTGTGTTACACCTTCTGGCTGTCGACAGCCGAGATACGTAGGGCCTCATATGACGTCTACGTGGCCTCCTTATTCGTCCCCGGAAGCACCCGTTGTCACACTTTCGCAACCGTCCATGTGTTAAACCCCCTTAAATCGGTACAATTATATTAGAAAAACTTAATTTTATTCACGGGGTTCCAAATATTGTCGTCTTATTGTATTATTAAATACAAGTATTACTATTATTACTATTGTTACTGTTCCAGGCTACTAATGCACAGCTGAAATACATACTGCTTGGTAAGTCAAATGTTTCAATCCAAAGGGAATTTTACGGGACGAACTGGATGTAACTATGACACGCTGTCGCCATCTTAATGTCAGGTAGAACTTGTGTTTTTAGAGCAACCTTAACCGAAATCAAACCAAAGCGGAAAAGCAAATCCAAAATAAGGATACGTAGTCGTACGTATAAACCCACTCCTCTTGGAACGATTGCTGCCTGGCCGCAGTCTTAGTTCGTGACAAAACGTTGAGTTTATACATTTAAACTATTACAACAACAATAACACAAACAACAACAAAATAACAGGAACAACAACAACAACAACAATAACACGAACAACAACAACAACAACAATAACTTGAACAACAACAACAATCACTCGACATAAATGCAAGATATAAATAACCCACAGTATTTATTTTGAAAAACGAAAGAAGAATGAAAAGACAAATACATATGTTTTATTATCTAGAATAAATCCATAAATCCAAGTTGTTGTGTATTTATTACACAAAATGTAATAATCGAAGAGCCGTACATTAAAACTATGCATACGTAGCTGATAACCGATAACACATGTGATTATCAATGTTTATGAATTATGTAAATACGAAATAAGTTAGCAAACAAATTGCTCAAAATTATGATTTGTCCATAAGTATGATGTTTTTCGTATTTCTTTGCAGAAAACAAAGAATCATTGAAAGGTAGGTTATGTGAATCTATGTCTTCTAAGCAGAGTGACGTTGTCATTTACACACTTCATGTTCAGCATTTAGTGAGTGTGTGTACTTAGATCAACCAGCCATCATAACTAATCGTTGTATGCTTTATGTATATTAAAGTTTTGACATACCAGATAGATGGGTGTCAAATTGTATGTATAACATAATAATCGATTTACCTATGCCACAGCCGAAAATGCATCAACCATATGATGATGATGACGATGATGAGGGTGTTGTTGTTGTTGGTGGTGGTGATGGTGATGGTGATGATGACGGTAATGATGATAGTGACATCAAATAGTTAATTTGCCCGTGCAAGTATGTGCGTATTTGCAACTGCAATGTGTTCACTTCACCTCGTTGCTGTTGCGTGCGATGACGTCAGAGAGGATAGCGACGTTGGAGATGAAACTGTTCGAGACACAGACTCGCAATGAAGGTCTACGTGAGTCCCTGGCGCAAGTCGAACGCAAGGTAAGGTCGGTCTCATGCCACCTTCACTGGCTCCCGGGGAAGACACGTAGCCAATACAAAACATGTCTTCTTGTATACCCTCTATGAAGACAGTCCGTGTCTCTGTCCTCACTGCTCTGACGTCACACTCCAGGCTCACTCTTTGCCACTTTAACTAGGCACAATTGAGAACACTAGATAGTTCAAAAAATCGTTGAAGACATTTCTGTTTTAAAATGACTAAACCAGACATAATTTAACTGTATTACTCATATAAACTGTTTTAATCATTGCTTCTTTTTTGCATAACTTTGCATTATGTTGATTTTAATGGCTACTCAACATGTTTTAATATATTTTAATAGTTTAATAAGTATTTGCTTTATCATCTCAGCTTACAAAACTTTTACTAGACATATGTTTATTTATATAAACTAAGATTTGGTTTTATTATTATTTTAAATCCGTATTTTATATGCAAGTGTGTTTTTTTCTTTCGATTTACACCGAAGTTGTGCATATACGTGAATGAGGCGACAGCCCCGGATTTGATGTTGTTTAAATAACATGTATTACTAATGTAGTATTAACGTGTAGGCCAATAATAAGCGCCTACTGTTGCAGCGTTCCGCCAGCCAGAGAGACGTCGAGGCTTATTGGGTACGTAGTCACTTGTTGGGTTTCACGTTCAACTTCATGCAGATGATGTTACATTTAAACAAAGAGTCCAGGCAACACAACGTCCAAGCTCGGAAATGGAATGTCCGAACCTCCGATTTGACAAACCCCTAAACAAAAAGAACGAACTACCCCTACTTGAACCCGCTAATCCATCGACCGCTAATCCATCAATATAGGCTATCAACGATTAACATCAATATCAATAAGCACATTACTTTAGCGTATATGACACTTGCTGTGAGGGGTACTTGTCATTGTCGTAGTTGTTGTTGTTGATGTTGATGTTGTTGTTGTTGTTGTTGTTGTTGTTGTTGTTGTTGTTGTTGTTGTTGTTGTTGTTGTTGTTGTTGTTGTTGTTGTTGTTGTTGTTGGGGTGGTGGTCTGAGGGGTAAGGGGAGATTGTAGGGAGAGTGATGGGGATGGAGTTTCGAATGAATGGAAAGGTTTCTCGGAATAACCCAATTTTACGAACTGTCTCCTAAAATATAACTTTCTGTCACAAAGTACGAACTCCTCAAAAGCCACAATCTCCCGTGAATGGCTCTTTTCAGCGATGATTAGCGCGTTAGGTTAACGTAATTAGCTATATAACTAAATTAAGTCTTCTATCTGTATTTAGAATTCACAAAAACTTTGCTGTTCACAATCTTCAAAATCATCAACCATAAAAAAATTATAATGATGTTAGTCTTGTAGTTGGAAATGGAGATGAACTGTTATGTTGCAGCGTCATTGGCAGGCTACTCAGTCGTTGTTGAGTGACGCCAAGAGCGAGCTGTCTACAGTGAGACGGAGGTAGGTCAAGGTCACTCAGTCGTGCGCTCTATATAACACAATCTCATTTTCGGAACGGCATTCCTATTTGCTAACATTAAGAACAAAAGTGGGCATATGTATTAATCTCAATGCGTTAGTACTTCTACAGGTGTACACTCGATGCAATATGATATGGCCTACCGAATCATCACAGCGAACGATCACAAAGCCTATGACAATTAAGGACGTGCATACATCCAGTTGGCACAAACATCAAGAGTTTATTACAATAGTCCAGGCCCTGCCCTATAGACCCGAGGACATTTCGTACTTAAGAAAGTTTGACTGTTGATTTGAATATTATATTCATATGGCTTTAAAATTCTACTAGGTGGTATTTTCAAAAGCTGGGCATAACGAGGCAACGACCATTTTTCAAAATGGCTGCCAGAGTCAATATCCCTGTATCTTAATAAATACGTCATGCAAAGCAATAATTGTGGTATGCGAGTATAAATTTTAGGGGACTCCGATTTCAAATATACAATGTTTTGACTCCTCCGGCATTTATTTCAGCCTGTTTTAAAGATGGCGGACCCCCCGGTCGTCATTACAAATGTCACCATATCTCAAATATTACGTCACCTAGACAATAAATATGTTTACGATATTGGTTAACTAGCGATAGCGATATCAAAAAAATTATTATTCACTTTCAAAAAAGTAACAATTCGCGCCATTTTTTTAAATTGCGTCTATCAAAGCCTATTATTTCCGTATTTAAGAAATACGGTATTTAGATCCATCTATCACAACATTTTAAGTGCTTCATATCGTCGAAGGGTGTGGCTGATATAGAGTGGATACCTGTTTGACCCACTGTTGACATTATTTGTAAGTTTGAGACGAGTTCAACGCCGTAAATGATATGTTCCCTATTATCGCTCAGTATACATGAAATCATATGGCAGGACCATTAACCGATGTGTTATCTGTATTTAACCAAATGCCAATATAAGTTTGATTTAATTCATGAATTTCAAGTATGTTTGAAAAGTTTTATCACCAGAAAACATTACAGATGGAAAGGTGCATGTAAAATATGTTTAGCTGAGTCACTCAGGCCAGCACTACCATCAGTCTGTTTAGATTATCAGTTACTGAGCAGTCAAATTATGTTTTTAAACAGGTGGTAATTGCCTTGGCAACTACGAGATAGGTCCCGACTGTAATAACTATCCAAAAGTATTAATGATGTGTTTGTTTATAATAAGCCAAGGTTGCCTCATTATTTGAAGACATTTCTATTATATACACACAAGTACATTACCCTACTATTATTTCAAACTTGTTTGTTTCTTGTCTAGCCATATTTCATATGTTTGAAAATAAGCATGGCCATGGAAAAATACCTAAAAACTTAAGATATTTCACCTT
>JAODUO010000254.1:102500-160000 GCA_025642075.2 Ridgeia piscesae | reverse complement strand
AACTGCTGTTAGTGTAATAGTGTTATTTTTCGATTCACTAGATGGCGTGGTCAGGGTATCTGGCGCCAAGTTTGTTGAACGAATCTAATTTGATCTGCAATTAAATATCGTGCACAATGCATTGACATTATGTTGACAAGGAAATTACTATGAGATAGTAATTGCAACATTGTGCGAAAAGAGGCTTGACACTTTATAAATTTTACGTAAGTTTGCAAAATAACCACTGCAGTTTGTATTATCGCTCATCGACAACGTCCAACGGCAATGATCCTGTGCCTGTAGTGTTGCACTAACAACGAGGCGACATGCTGCATTATGCAGTACACACACTACCCTAACACAAACCCCTATTTTATAATAGTAGACTGGTCTACATAAGCTGTGCGCCCCACAGCTGACATGATTCATTAAATAATATCTATGTGCTTCGTGGAAAATGCATCCTTCATCTATCGATGAATAGTGTTATAATACAACTCAACCAGTGGGGAGTGGTGGCACCACTCCCCACTGGTGGTCGCATGGTAGAGCGCTGGAATATCAATCGAGGGGATGGTGGTTCAATCCCACATGCCGCCATTTCAAAACTTAGCAATTTCGTTCACCCCACATTTGCCTGTGTCTTTCGGAAGAGAGACTAAAAGCCGGTAGTCCCATCTATCTGGTGTCTATGCCTGGGGAAGTAAAAGATCCCACACAGGGGGTAAATGTGTAACCTGTAGTGGACTCGCTCATTCTAGAGAAGGACAACTCTAAAAACCAATGACAATAATGGCTGAGGACATTTAATGGAAGAAGAAGATCTGAATATGATGATAAACTATATAGAATAAGGAGATTTGTGAATGACGATATAGAACAGGGGGTATGATGTATGTGCGACAACGATGATGGTGCATTAGTAGCATTACGTTGGGCACATTGTTATGGCAATTCCACATATTGAACATACCCCTTGTTCCCATGTTATTCCATCACTCATAAATATACCTTATTCTATTCATTGAGCATGAGTCGCCATCCCTCAAGTCCACTTACTATGTTCACTGCACCTGAAAATCCACAAGCATTTTGCGGGATGCAACACACCCAGCCAGCCATGTCTTTGGGCTTCTTCCCTCTGACAACTGCTTCAGCAGTATCCAGTGCAGAACAACTAGGTTTAAAAACAGTTTTTACCCACAGGCTGTGAGACTCTCGAGCCGCTAGTTGCACTAGTTCTATGTCATCGTGCCTATGTATAATTGCTTACTTGTTTACTTACTTATTTATTTACGTGCATAGTTATCTACATGTGACATGTGTATACCACATAATTGTCAGTTTAGTTTTTTATATCGCTAGTTCATTTTATTTTACATTTTTATATGCAATTATACTTTCTTTACTCAGTTTGGTTTTATGTTGCCATGCCTATTTATTACTATTTATTTATTTTAGCAAGAGACATACAATGTTTAACTGTCCGTTTTATTTTATAGTCAGTTAACTAATTTACTGAAATTGTTTAAATACACGTTTAGGCAGTTTTTTAACTTATTAAAACAATGTTCAGAATATAATTGATGATACCAAGTTGGAATTTTTATATAAAGATATATATGACTCTTCTGCAATGTGTTATCAGTTGGCTGTTAAATTTACACCTTGCATAGCTTAGTTTTATAATATTGAGTGCATGATGGCGGTTTGAAAACTGTTGTGCTGTGATTACAGAGCCCCAGGATGAAACAAATTCAACTCAGTCTCAGAAAGATGAGCATCTTTGAGATGTACTATATATCATTATTTGAGTACCGAGGGTAAACTAATTTGATTAATATGGCCTTGGTTTATGCAGCAACCAACAGTAATGGAGGAAGCTCGAGCTATCAGGAAGCTGGATGAGACTGTGGTAAACAGGATAGCTGCAGGGGAGGTTATCCAGAGGCCAGCAAACGCCATCAAAGAGATGATTGAAAACAGGTAAACGACAACAGTCACTAGTTACACCATTTCATGCATACACCAACTTAACATCTCAGTCCCCAGTACGAATGCACACAGCAATACATTAAAAGGGACAAGCATCCAAAACATTTTTTATTTATAAACAAGTGTACTGTTTTACAGCCCATAATTTTTATATAATTCATAGATCATTTTAGTAAGTGTCTAAGCTTCTCTGGGGGCTGACATTTTGGGTATTTAGCTTGCAGCTGTGTGACATAATATGTCCACTACCAGCACCTCCGGCAGTCAAAACAAAACAAACTCTCCACCCACTGAGGTACCAGACTGACAGGATGTAATGTGCACAGGATGACAGGATGCAATGTACACAGGCTGACAGGATGTAATGTGCACAGGCTGACAGGGTGTAATGTACACAGGCTGACAGGATGCAATGTACACAGGCTGACAGCATGTAATGTACACAGACTGACACGATGCAATGTACACAGGCTGACAGGATGTAATGTACACAGGCTGACAGGATGTAATGTGCACAGGCTGACAGGATGTAATGTACACAGGCTGACAGGATGTAATGTGCACAGGCTAACAGGATGTAATGTACACAGGCTGACAGGATGTAATGTGCACAGGCTGACAGGATGTAATGTACACAGGCTGACAGGATGTAATGTGCACAGGCTGACAGGATGTAATGTACACAGGCTGACAGGATGTAATGTACACAGGCTGACAGGATGTAATGTACACAGGCTGACAGGATGTAATGTACACAGGCTGACAGGATGTAATGTGCACAGGCTGACAGGATGTAATGTACACAGGCTGACAGGATGTAATGTGCACAGGCTGACAGGATGTAATGTACACAGGCTGACAGGATGTAATGTACACAGGCTGACAGGATGTAATGTACACAGGCTGACAGGATGTAATGTACACAGGCTGACAGGATGTAATGTACACAGACTGACAGGATGTAATGTACACAGGCTGACAGGATGTAATGTACACAGGCTGACAGGATGTAATGTACACAGGCTGACAGGATGTAATGTACACAGACTGACAGGATGTAATGTACACAGGCTGACAGGACGCAATGTGCACAGACTGACAGGATGTAATGTACACAGGCTGACAGGACGCAATGTGCACAGACTGACAGGATGTAATGTGCACAGACTGACAGGATGTAATGTACACAGGCTGACAGGACGCAATGTGCACAGACTGACAGGATGTATGTACCAGGGTGACAGATTTATGTACACAGGCCTGTAGGTTGTAATGCACAGACTGACAGGATGTAATGTACACAGACTGACAGGATGTAATGTGCACAGGCTGGATGAATGTGGTAACAGGATGTATGCACAGACAAAGGTTAAATGTCAGAGGCCAGCAAATGTCTTTCAAAAAAGGATGAATTGAAAACAGGTAAATGAAAACAGTCACGGGTTAAATTTCCAGGCTACATGATAATTACCCCAACTTAAGGATGTCAGTCCCCGGGTACGGAATGCACACTGAAAATTTAATTACACAGGGACAAATAAACACGGGACAGGATGTAATGTATACAGCAAGTGAAACTGTTTTACAGCCTAAGTTTGTATATAATTCATAGATCAGGATAAAGTAAGCTAAAGGAGAATTATTAAGTCTCAGGCTGACAGGGTAATGTAGTTTGCAGGATGTAATGACATAAGGATGTCCATGTCCCACAGCTGACGGCAGTAAAACACGGGACAAAACTGTCCACAGCACTGAGGTACCAGGCTGACAGGATGTAATGTACACAGGCTGACAGGATGTAATGTGCACAGGCTGACAGGATGTAATGTGCACAGGCTGACAGGATGTAATGTACACAGGCTGACAGGATGTAATGTACACAGGCTGACAGGATGTAATGTACACAGGCTGACAGGATGTAATGTACACAGGCTGACAGGATGTAATGTACACAGGCTGACAGGATGTAATGTACACAGGCTGACAGGATGTAATGTGCACAGACTGACAGGATGTAATGTACACAGGCTGACAGGATGTAATGTACACAGGCTGACAGGATGTAATGTACACAGGCTGACAGGATGTAATGTGCACAGGCTGACAGGATGTAATGTACACAGGCTGACAGGATGTAATGTACACAGGCTGACAGGATGTAATGTACACAGGACTGACAGGAATGTAATGTACACAGGCTGACAGGATGAAAGTGTACACAGGCTGACAGGATGTAATGTACACAGGCTGACAGGATGTAATGTACACAGGCTGACAGGATGTAATGTACACAGGCTGACAGGATGTAATGTACACAGACTGACAGGATGTAATGTACACAGGCTGACAGGATGTAATGTACACAGACTGACAGGATGTAATGTACACAGGCTGACAGGATGTAATGTACACAGGCTGACAGGATGTAATGTACACAGGCTGACAGGGTGTAATGTACACAGGCTGACAGGATGTAATGTACACAGACTGACAGGATGTAATGTACACAGGCTGACAGGATGTAATGTACACAGGCTGACAGGATGTAATGTGCACAGACTGACAGGATGTAATGTACACAGGCTGACAGGATGTAATGTACACAGGCTGACAGGATGTAATGTACACAGGCTGACAGGATGAAATCATTGTAATGTACACAGGCTGACAGGATGTAATGTACACAGACTGACAGGATGTAATGTACACAGGCTGACAGGATGTAATCATTGTAATGTACACAGGCTGACAGGATTTAATGTACACAGGCTGACAGGACGTAATGTACACAGACTGACAGGATGTAATGTACACAGACTGACAGGATGTAATCATTGTAATGTACACTGACTGACAGGATGTAATGTACACAGACTGACAGGTGACAGGATGTAATGTATACAGGCTGAAAAGGCTGAAAGGATGTAATGTACACAGGCTGACAGGATGTAATGTACACAGGCTGACAGGATGTAATGTACACAGGCTGACAGGATGTAATGTGTACACAGGTTTTGGGACAGGAAATTTTCCCCATGTATCCAACAGGCTGTTCTCGGTGTTTATGTACCCAACAGGCTGTTCTCTGTTTTGTAATGTACCCCAACAGGCTGTTCTCTGGTGTTTATGTACCCAACAGGCTGTTCTCTGTTTTGTAATGTATCCAACAGGCTGTTCTCGGTGTTTATGTACCCCAAAGGTTTTGTTTCTGGATGAAATGCCAAACAGGCTGTTCTCTGGTGTTTATGTACCCAACAGGCTGTTCTCGGTGTTTATGTACCCAACAGGCTGTTCTCTGGTGTTTATGTACCCAACAGGCTGTTCTCGGTGTTTATGTATAACAGGCTGTTCTCGGTGTTTATGTACCCAACAGGCTGTTCTTTTGTTTTGTGTTCACCTGAAATCCCCAAACAGGCTGTTCTCGGTTTTTAATGTACCCAACAGGCTGTTCTCGGGGGACAGGAAATGTCCCATGTACCCAACAGGCTGTTCTCTGGTGTTTATGTACCCAACAGGCTGTTCTCGGTGTTTATGTATAACAGGCTGTTCTCGGTGTTTATGTATAACAGGCTGTTCTCTGGTGTTTATGTACCCAACAGGCTGTTCTCGGTGTTTATGTATAACAGGCTTTTTAATGTATAACAGGCTTTTCCCCATGTATAACAGGCTGTCCCAGTTTGTGTTTATGTACCCAACAGGCTGTCCCAGGTTTTTAATGTATAACAGGCTGTAATTTTTTTGTATAACAGGCTTTTTAATCGTATGAACAGGCTGTCAGCGTGTTTATGTATCCAACAGGCTGTCTGGTGTTTATGTATACAGGCTGAATGTAATGTTTTAACAGGCTGTTCTCTGGTTTTTAATGTATCCAACAGGCTGTCCAGGTTTTTAATGTATAACAGGCTTTTTTTTTACTGTATGAACAGGCTGTCTCGGTGTTTATGTATAACAGGCTTTTTTTATGTATAACAGGCTGTTCTCTGGTGTTTATGTATAACAGGCTGCTTTGTTTTGATGTATCCAACAGGCTGTTCTCTGGTGTTTATGTACCCAACAGGCTGTTCTCGGTGTTTGCACCTGATGAACAGGGTTTAATCTTTTGGGGATGTACCCAAATTTCGCTTTGTGTTTGCACCTGTATGCCCAACAGGCTGTTCTCTTGCTTTGTGTTTGCACCTGTATGCCCAACAGGCTGTTCTCTTGCTTTGTGTTTGCACCTGTATGCCCAACAGGCTGTTCTCTTGCTTTGTGTTTGCACCTGTATGCCCAACAGGCTGTTCTCTTGCTTTGTGTTTGCACCTGTATGCCCAACAGGCTTTTCTCTTGCTTTGTATTTGCACCTGTATGCCCAACAGGCTGTTCTCTTGCTTTGTGTTTGCACCTGTATGCCCAACAGGCTTTTCTCTTGCTTTGTGTTTGCACCTGTATGCCCAACAGGCTGTTCTCTTGCTTTGTGTTTGCACCTGTATGCCCAACAGGCTGTTCTCTTGCTTTGTGTTTGCACCTGTATGCCCAACAGGCTTTTCTCTTGCTTTGTGTTTGAAACCTGTATGCCCAACAGGCTTTTCTCTTGCTTTGTGTTTGCACCTGTATGCCCAACAGGCTGTTCTCTTGCTTTGTGTTTGCACCTGTATGCCCAACAGGCTTTTCTCTTGCTTTGTGTTTGCACCTGTATGCCCAACAGGCTGTTCTCTTGCTTTGTGTTTGCACCTGTATGCCCAACAGGCTTTTCTCTTGCTTTGTGTTTGCACCTGTATGCCCAACAGGCTGTTCTCTTGCTTTGTGTTTGCACCTGTATGCCCAACAGGCTGTTCTCTTGCTTTGTGTTTGCACCTGTATGCCCAACAGGCTTTTCTCTTGCTTTGTGTTTGCACCTGTATGCCCAACAGGCTTTTCTCTTGCTTTGTGTTTGCACCTGTATGCCCAACAGGCTTTTCTCTTGCTTTGTGTTTGCACCTGTATGCCCAACAGGCTTTTCTCTTGCTTTGTGTTTGCACCTGTATGCCCAAAACAGGCTGACACTCAAGCGTTTTGCCTATAGCACATTTATATCAGCAACTCAAGCCATATCAGTGTGCTGCTACTACTAATTACAGCATCGCTGAGAGCGGTGGACGCTGACAGTGACACAGTACATGTCATACTCATGCATACTGTTGTGTTGTTCCTCATGAATTCCTCTTTAATTGCGCAATAATGGCAACATCCAAAAAAATGCCACCCATAGACAATAAAAATCTTATGTGTTAAAATTAGTTTTAATGTGCATAACATTCATACAAAATGTGATAAAACTGACAAAATACTATCATAATAACTACCTTGAATGTTATAGGATTTGGGGGATTTTGAAAACCTTACGGTTGCATGTTCCTTTAAACCTACAAACATAAAATTTTCTAAATTAGCCAATTTTTACTCTTGATAATAATAGAAAAATCACCAAGAGTTAATGATAATCTTGTCTAAAACACCATGTTGTCATTCATATATAATTATATTGCATTGTATTAATATACGGTTTGTCATATATATATTGTATAATATATTGTGTTTGTACAAGTTCACTGGTTGAGGTGAACCATGGGTAAATATTACATTTGTATGCCTAGGTGTTTAGAAAGTTTATTAAAGAAGGTTTTTGTTTTCCTTCTTTTATTTTTAAACTTAATAATATTTAATTTTGAAGATTGGCTATGCATCTGTACCTCATAGTTGCTCCATCTGTGTTGTAGTCTTGATGCTAAGTCCACCAGTATCCAGGTGGTCGTGAAGCAAGGTGGCCTCAAGCTGCTTCAGATACAAGACAATGGCTCAGGGATACGAGTGAGTGGTCTCAGGACATAGGACATTTAAAAACTTGGTTCTGTTTCGTAAGTTTTCAAGCAGGACTAACAAGGACGTGTGATACTAATGCATATTTTTGATGTTGTACTGAAAGCTAACTTTTATAGGTAAGCTGTAATATGAATTCGTCTACAGCTGCTTTGTGAACAGGTTGTATTCCTATATTGACTTGCACACCACAACTGCAGCACCCACCATGTTGACACACTACAACCACCATGTTGACACACTGCACCCACCATGTTGACACACTACAACCACCATGTTGACACACTGCACCCACCATGTTGACACACTGCACCCACCATGTTCACACACTGCACCCACCATGTTGACACACTGCACCCACCATGTTGACACACTGCACCCACCATGTTCACACACTGCACCCACCATGTTGACACACTGCACCCACCATGTTGACACACTGCACCCACCATGTTGACACACTGCACCCACCATGTTGACACACTGCACCCACCATGTTGACACACTGCACCCACCATGTTCACACACTGCACCCACCATGTTGACACACTGCACCCACCATGTTGACACACTGCACCCACCATGTTGACACACTGCACCCACCATGTTGACACACTGCACCCACCATGTTGACACACTGCACCCACCATGTTGACACACTGCACCCACCATGTTCACACACTGCACCCACCATGTTGACACACTGCACCCACCATGTTGACACATGGCACCCACCATGTTCACACACTGCACCCACCATGTTGACACACTGCACCCACCATGTTCACACACTGCACCCACCATGTTCACACACTGCACCCACCATGTTCACACACTGCACCCACCATGTTCACACACTGCACCCACCATGTTGACACACTGCACCCACCATGTTGACACACTGCACCCACCATGTTCACACACTGCACCCACCATGTTCACACACTGCACCCACCATGTTCACACACTGCACCCACCATGTTCACACACTGCACCCACCGTGTTCACACACTGCACCCACCGTGTTCACACACTGCACCCACCGTGTTCACACACTGCACCCACCGTGTTGACACACTGCACCCACCATGTTCACACACTGCACCCACCATGTTCACACACTGCACCCACCATGTTCACACACTGCACCCACCGTGTTCACACATTCACACCACACTGACAGCACTCTTTATTTCTGTCACACGTCCATGTGACACTCACTTGACGTTACTTCATGCTGGAATTGTTGGCATTTTTAATGCTATTGCATCTTTCCTCATACCCTAGGTATGAGAACTGAAAGTAAAAATGGAGCGAGGTGTTTATCTATATATATATATATATATATATATATATATATATATATATATAGATGCACCATTGTGGAGTTTCATCACATGATTTTTCACACATTTATAATGCAGCAGTTTTTGTAGAAGGAAGACATGGACATAGTTTGTGAGCGTTTCACCACGAGCAAGTTACAGACTTTTGAAGATCTCAATGCTATAACAACCTATGGTTTCCGTGGCGAAGCACTCGCAAGCATCAGCCACGTAGCCCACGTCACCATCACAACACGGACGGCACAGTCTCAGTGTGCTTACAGGTAATTACCTCCGGTAGTTTTATTTTGGTTTTGGAACAGAAAATGCAGTAACTGGAATTATTAACTACTGTTGGTGCACCCTGACCTGTCACTGATCTATTATTAGTGGCTAGCTGATGCTTGTGTCAACAGCACATTAGCAAATACTTGTTTTGCTTTCTGTCCTATCTGGTGGTAAATTAGCACATATTAACAGGTCCCATTAGTTGGTGCCAATATATGAATCTGTTATGATGACATGAAACTAATGACTGCTCCCTGTGCATGTGACTGTGTCAGAGGGGAGTACAGCGACAGTCGTCTGAAAGGACCTGTGAAACCATGCGCTGGAAATGTTGGAACACAGATTTCTGTAAGTTGTTTTGATTTATTTTAGATTTTGTACTGCTAACAATTCTAGCCGGTTTTAGGGAGTACATTAAATGTACATAAATCAATTGTTCATAATTGACATAGTTCCTGTGATTGTTCACAGTTTCTGAGGATCACTTAGGAATGTTTTACATAACTTGCATTAATATGAAAAACTTCAAATGTACACTGCAGCAAACATCATACGGATCAGAGTCTTCAGAGGACAACTGTTGCAGATTGTATCTCACACCATGACTTATCAAGTCAAGACAAATGGAAATGTCCTGATAGATTGAGACTAAGAGCTTCGAGAAGGCTAGCATATATCGACCAGACATGCATAAGAGACTGCCTGCTGGTTTTATGCGAACCTCTAATTTGTTTTAAGCAGAAGACCCCCACGACATGAAACTTAGTTACTTTAGATTGTGACCAGTTTATTTTACTTTTGTATTGTAGGAATCACGTAGCATGAATGAAACCAATCAAAACACAGTCAACCAATCTAAAAAACAAATAATAGTATCAAATAAATGCTGGAATAATATAGACCACACTCCCCAACCAAGCCACATTTGATAGATATGACATGGCTGGTTTCATATTGTTTCTACATTTACAGTGATTTCTTAAAACATGAAACCTATAGATTGAGCTGCAGTGAGTAACTTGTTGCGACTGGATGTTTGTGTCTCAGGTGGAAGACTTGTTCTATAACGTTGTGAGTAACTTGTTGCGACTGGATGTTTATGTCAGGTGGAAGACTTGTTCTATAATGTTGTGAGTAACTTGTTGTGACTGGATGTTTGTGTCTCAGGTGGAAGACTTGTTCTATAATGTTGTGAGTAACTTGTTGTGACTGGATGTTTGTGTCTCAGGTGGAAGACTTGTTCTATAACGTTGTGAGTAACTTGTTGCGTCTGGATGTTTGTGTCAGGTGGAAGACTTGTTCTATAACGTTGTGAGTAACTTGTTGTGACTGGATGTTTGTGTCTCAGGTGGAAGACTTGTTCTATAACGTTGTGAGTAACTTGTTGCAACTGGATGTTTGTGTCAGGTGGAAGACTTGTTCTATAATGTTGTGAGTAACTTGTTGCGACTGGATGTTTGTGTCAGGTGGAAGACTTGTTCCATAATGTTGTGAGTAACTTGTTGCGACTGGATGTTTGTGTCTCAGGTGGAAGACTTGTTCTATAACGTTGTGAGTAACTTATTGTGACTGGATGTTTGTGTCAGGTGGAAGACTTGTTCTATAACGTTGTGAGTAACTTGTTGCGACTGGATGTTTGTGTCTCAGGTGGAAGACTTGTTCTATAACGTTGTGAGTAACTTGTTGCAACTGGATGTTTGTGTCAGGTGGAAGACTTGTTCTATAATGTTGTGAGTAACTTGTTGCAACTGGATGTTTGTGTCAGGTGGAAGACTTGTTCTATAATGTTGTGAGTAACTTGTTGCAACTGGATGTTTGTGTCAGGTGGAAGACTTGTTCTATAATGTTGTGAGTAACTTGTTGCGACTGGATGTTTGTGTCTCAGGTGGAAGACTTGTTCTATAACGTGGTGAGTAACTTGTTGCGACTGGATGTTTGTGTCAGGTGGAAGACTTGTTCCATAATGTTGTGAGTAACTTGTTGCGACTGGATGTTTGTGTCTCAGGTGGAAGACTTGTTCTATAACGTTGTGAGTAACTTGTTGCGACTGGATGTTTGTGTCAGGTGGAAGACTTGTTCTATAACGTTGTGAGTAACTTGTTGCGACTGGATGTTTGTGTCTCAGGTGGAAGACTTGTTCTATAACGTTGTGAGTAACTTGTTGCAACTGGATGTTTGTGTCAGGTGGAAGACTTGTTCTATAATGTTGTGAGTAACTTGTTGCGACTGGATGTTTGTGTCAGGTGGAAGACTTGTTCCATAATGTTGTGAGTAACTTGTTGCGACTGGATGTTTGTGTCTCAGGTGGAAGACTTGTTCTATAACGTGGTGAGTAACTTGTTGCGACTGGATGTTTGTGTCTCAGGTGGAAGACTTGTTCTATAACGTTGTAACTTGTTGCGACTGGATGTTTGTGTCAGGTGGAATACTTGTTCTATAACGTTGTGAGTAACTTGTTGTGACTGGATGTTTGTGTCAGGTGGAAGACTTGTTCTATAACGTTGTGAATAACTTGTTGCGACTGGATGTTTGTGTCAGGTGGAAGACTTGTTCTATAACGTTGTGAATAACTTGTTGCGACTGGATATTTGTGTCAGGTGGAAGACTTGTTCTATAACGTTGTAACTTGTTGCGACTGGATGTTTGTGTTTCAGGTGGAAGACTTGGTCTATAACGTTGTAACTTGTTGCGACTGGATGTTTGTGTCAGGTGGAATACTTGTTCTATAACGTTGTGAGTAACTTGTTGCGACTGGATGTTTGTGTCTCAGGTGGAAGACTTGTTCTATAACATTGTGAGTAACTTGTTGCGACTGGATGTTTGTGTCTCAGGTGGAAGACTTGTTCTATAACGTTGTGAGTAACTTGTTGCGACTGGATGTTTGTGTCTCAGGTGGCAGACTTGTTCTATAACGTTGTGAGTAACTTGTTGCGACTGGATGTTTGTGTCTCAGGTGGAAGACTTGTTCTATAACGTTGTAAGTAACTTGTTGCGACTGGATGTTTGTGTCTCAGGTGGAAGACTTGTTCTATGAACGTTGTAAGTAACTTGTTGTGACTGGATGTTTGTGTCTCAGGTGGAAGACTTGTTCTATAACGTGGTGAGTAACTTGTTGCGACTGGATGTTTGTGTCTCAGGTGGAAGACTTGTTCTATAACGTTGTAAGTAACTTGTTGCGACTGGATGTTTGTGTCTCAGGTGGAAGACTTGTTCTATAATGTTGTGAGTAACTTGTTGCGACTGGATGTTTGTGTCAGGTGGAAGACTTGTTCTATAATGTTGTGAGTAACTTGTTGCGACTGGATGTTTGTGTCAGGTGGAAGACTTGTTCTATAACGTTGTGAGTAACTTGTTGCGACTGGATGTTGTGTCTCAGGTGGAAGACTTGTTCTATAACGTTGTGAGTAACTTGTTGCGACTGGATGTTTGTGTCAGGTGGAAGACTTGTTCTATAACATTGTCACTCGGAGGAAGGCGTTAAAGAACCCTGCAGAAGAACACCGCAAGTTGATGGAGGTCGTCAGTCGGTGAGATAAATACGGTCTTCTTCAACTTAATGTGTTTTTAATGTAAATATAAAATAACTAATAAACTTAAAACTGTTTACACCATTTTGGAGCCACACTCAGACAGTTTATCCTTCCAATGTTTTCTTTTTGGTGAATAGAATAAGTGCAATACCAAGAATGTTGCATAAAACGAATATATATATATATATATATATATATATATATATATAGATGTTTCAAGGTCATTAAAACAAATAGAAAGGTCACTGGGTGGCACTATTCTGTGTGAGATGTGGCTGTCATACAATCTCTATGATTCCAAAAAGAAATGAATTGTTACGATTATTGCTTATAAAAAACATGTAGAGTGAAACATTTAATGTCACTTACGCACACACACACACACACACACACACACACACACACACACACACACACACACACACACACACACACACACACACACACACACACACACACACACACACACACACACACACACACACACACACACACACACACACACACACACACACACACACACACACACACACACACACACACACACACACACACACACACACACACACACACACACACACACACACACACACACACACACACACACACACACACACACACACACACACACACACACACACACACACACACACACACACACACACACACACACACACACACACACACACACACACACACACACAGACAACACACACCACAACACACAGACACACACACTCACACACAACACACACACAACACACACACAACACACACACAACACACACACACACACAACACAACACACACACACACACACACAACACACACACACACACACACACACACACACACACACACACACACACACACACACACACACACACACACACACACACACACACACACACACACACACACACACACACACACACACACACACACACACACACACACACACACACACACACACACACACACACACACACACACACACACACACACACACACACACACACACACACACACACACACTACAAGCACGCACGAGTGAAGAATGTAATGTGGCAGGTTTATCCAAGTACAACTGTGAGTGAGACCATTACTTCTACAGGAAGTAGTTGTTTCTTCTACAGGAAGTAGTTGTTTCTTCTACAGGAAGTAGTTGTTCTTCTACAGGAAGTAGTTGTTTCTTCTACAGAAAGTAGTTGTTCCTTTTTCTAGGTATGCAATACACAATGCAACAGTTGGCTTCACACTAAAAAAGGTTGGTCATTTGACAGGCCAAAAGGTCTCACTTCATCATTTCTAGTAATGTATTCTAGAAAGCATATTACAATAAAGTGGGGCTTAAATGCTTCAACAACTGTTGCAACATGGTGTTCAACCACAGTAAGAACATACCATTTAGAGGATGTGTGGCCATGATGTGATGAGCATGGAGCCACGGTATATTTTAAATATGCTATTGCTCTTAAGCTGCAGTTGGTTTCATTTGCACATGTGCAATCAATGTAAAGTTTAAGTCAAATGTTTCTGATTTATTTAACTAACAGACATTTCTGCACATAAACAAGAATATAGTGCCCTGTTATAACTTCTACCTGGTAGGTGTAATAGACATCAACAAATCATTTGTATGTGTATCTAATATAAAAAGTGAAATTAAATTAAAATGATTTATAACCAACAAAACGTAGTGCAGTAATGCCGAATGGGGAATTGCCCTGACTTTCCTGACTGATGGCTGTGCTGACGTGTGTCCGTGTAATACACCAAGCGGTTCAGTTTACTGAAGCTGCATCCAAACTAACTCAAAGTGATTTGTACATATGTGTAACTGTTTATTACAGTTTGGTTAGGCATAATGACCGTTTCATCTATGGACCAAGTACAAATTGGGCAACCATTACACACTAGGGGGTGTAGGGGAGTACAGCCATACCAAACAAACATGACATTGACATGCTCCATGTGTGTGAGACGGTCCATGCGTCACGTGGTCTGTATGTCACATAGCCCATGTGTCACATGGTCTATGGTCTGTATGTCACATAGCACATGTGTCACATGGTCTGTGGTCTATGTCACATAGCCCATGTGTCACATGGTCTGTATGTCACGTAGTCCATGTGTCACATGGTATGTCACATAGTCCATGTGTCACATGATCATCATGTTGCATGAGCTGTATCAAGTGATTTATGTGTTACATGTTCCATGCATGACATGGTCCTTGCTTGACATGGTCCATGTATGAGAGATGGTCCACACATATCATGGTCTGTGGTCTGTTTGCTGCAGCATGGAGAGACTCTGGCAGATGTTCGTACTGCGCCTGGTTCCAGCCACCTTGACAACATCCGCACCATTCATGGGGACTCTGTGGCAAGGTAAACTTCATGAGCTCTCTGTGGCGAGGTAAACTTCATGGGGACTCTGGCGAGGTAAACTTCATGGGGACTCTGTGGCGAGGTAAACTTCATGGGGACTCTGGCGAGGTAAACTTTATGGGGACTCTGTGGCGAGGTAAACTTCATGGGGACTCTGTGGCGAGGTAAACGTCATGGGGACTCTGTGGCGAAGTAAACTTCATGGGGACTCTGGCAAGGTAAACTTCATGGGGACTCTGTGGCGAGGTAAACTTCATGGGGACTCTGGTGAGGTAAACTTTATGGGGACTTTGTGGCGAGGTAAACTTCATGGGGACTCTGTGGCGAGGTAAACTTCATGGGGACTCTGTGGCGAGGTAAACTTTATGGGGACTCTGTGGCGATAAACTTCATGGGGACTCTGGGGCGAGGTAAACGTCATGGGGACCCTGTGGCGAGGTAAACTTCATAGGGACTCTGGGGCGAGGTAAACTTCATGGGGACTGTGTGGCAGGGTAAACATCATGGGGACTCTGGGATAAGGTAAACTTCATGGGGACTGTGTGGCAGGGTAAACTTCATGGGGCTCTGGGACAACGTAAACTGCATGGGGACTCTGTGGTGAGGTAAACTTCATGGGGACTCTGTGGCAAGGTAAACTTCATGGGGACTCTGGCAAGGTAAACTTCATGGGGACTATGTGGCGAGGTAAACTTCATGGGGACTATATGGCGGGGTAAACTTCATGGGGACTATATGGCGAGGTAAACTTCATGGGGACTATATGGCGGGGTAAACTTCATGGGGACTCTGTGGCGAGGTAAACTTCATGGGGACTATATGGCGGGGTAAACTTCATGGGGACTATATGGCGAGGTAAACTTCATGGGGACTATATGGCGGGGTAAACTTCATGGGGACTCTGTGGTGAGGTAAACTTCATGGGGACTCTGTGGCGAGGTAAACTTCATGGGGACTCTGGCACGTAAACTTCATGGGGACCCTTTGGCGAGGTAAACTTCATGGGGACTCTGTGGCAAGGTAAACTTCATGGGGACCCTTTGGCGAGGTAAACTTCATGGGGACTCTGTGGCGGGGTAAACTTCATGGGGACTCTGTGGCGAGGTAAACTTCATGGGGACTCTGTGGCGAGGTAAACTAGTAAACTTTTGTCTTTACTAGTCCCTCTGTCTAGTAAGATTTAACAAACCTTTTGCTGATTGGCTGTTTAACTGGGAATATAAGTACAATCATGGAGCTTGTTGAGAAACAGATTTATATTGTATGATTTTAGGTTACAAAAATAGCTTAGCGTACGTGTTATTTTATTGACTGTTGGTTTGATACAAACACTGTGTTGACAGTCCGTCCTCCCTCCTGTAGCTTGTGCCTTGTACAGACTGAACAATGTGGTTGATGCACAGTGCACAAAGTGCCTCTTCATTTACAAAACTGTGATAGAAATATATACATGTAGCAATGATTAAATATTTTTTCAATAGTGTAGTTTATGTTACACCCGTGTTCATTGTTTTGCATTTCACATGAGCAAACATTGCCCTGCTGTCTTTGCAATGTCTTGGTGCAGGCTCCTCCTAGCAGAATGTTCAAATGTACATGGATCATTTGCTACTCATTAATTTTAGTAAGAATGGATAAAGAATTAGTCAAACAAATATTTTGTTATTTAATGCATACTCCTAATACAACTGTTCAAGTAATATTCTGGAACCTTTGATATATACGATCTTTAAGATGCATGATTATTTCTGTCTCATATCCAGTTGATAAACACTTTATTTGGCACCAGCACCGTGTCAAATACACACCCAGATGTTTAGGTACAAATGAATAAAAAAGGATATTATTCACATAAACTACCGTTGCAAGAAGCCGTCTCAATTTTAAAGCGTGAAATTGGGCTGATAAGCTCATGAATGTTGAATGTTAGTGATCTGGGCCCATGGTCTTATCACTTATCAGACATTTTGTATATCATTAGCATCTCATTCTGCATGCGTCTGTTGTAGCCATATTTATAGAGGCACAAATAGCAATATCACACCTGATATCGACCAGGTGGTCTGAGATGTACATCATGTACTAAATAATGTGTCGTCCCCCTGGTAATTGTATGCCTCACTCCAAGCTTTTCTGGTCTTTGTTGTTAAACAAACTACCATCTGCTGTGGTAGCAGACAGTTGCTGTGTCTGGGAGTGTTTGTGATGGCAGCCGTGCTGGCTGTGACAGGCAGATGGCAGCCATGTGCTCAATTAAAACATTTGTGGCATTATCAAATATTCATCTAGGGTAATTTTAATGGCGATGTCACATCGTGATGCTGTAGGAAGTACTACTCTTTGTGTACAGGTGGCATTGACTGCGTGAGTCGAGGCCAGAACACAGTACTGTCAACTTGAAGGATTCAGTACAGTTAGGTGTGTGAAAGGGTTGGCCTGTCACTGTAGCTACTTGTGACACAGGCTTCAGTGATTACTGGATACTTACTCATTTGGCAACCATTTTGAATTTATGCAAATTAATTAATCATCTTGGGGAATGGAGTGTTGTCAAGATAAAGCCTTTCAAAACACTTAGAAGTCATAATTTAATTTAAATGTTGAAATATTGGAAAATTTGTAGTCACCACTCAGAATTGTTGTGTGGTTATACAATGTATATTTGCCAGATTAAATAGTACTTTGTTGTAACGTGTCATGATTTCACTAAAGTTTGGACTTAGTGACACTACTACTGTACCTTTGACCTTGACCTTCGTGACAGCAAATCTCTTTGTAGATCTATCGTTTACCAGTAGAGCAATTATCTGCTTTGTAGATCAAGCATAGTGAATTGATCTCATTACAAATCCACAAGGGAGCAATTATCTCATTATTGACTCCTTGTGTGGTGGTTATCTTTTAATAGTGCTTTTATATGTCCAGTTCATTATAGGTTGGAAACTGGTACATTTATATTTTTGTCCTTAGCTTTTCAACATTTAGCAATATTAAGCAAACTGTAATTAAGAGATATTTCAGCAATTGTGTGTGTGTGCGGGCGTGTGTGTCTGTGCGTGCGTGTTTGCGTGCGTGCGTGTGGTGAGTGCGTGCATGCAAGTGGTGCGTGCATGCGTGCGTGTGTGGTGCATGCATGAGTGCGTGCGTGCGTGCGTGCGTGACATTAAATTTTTCACTCTACATGTTCTTTATAAGCAACAATCGTAACAATTCATTTCTTTTTGCAATCATAGAGATTGTATGACAGCCACATCTCACACAGAACAGTGCCACCCAGTGGCCCATTTTCATCAGCCTGCTGCAAAAGCGTGCCCGAAGTGTTTACCAGAGTCTGAATCGATTATTTATCAACCATTCTGGCCTTTGCCAAACGCCCGCTCAAACCAATTGTGTACCATGGCATGCATACTGCAGAAGTTTGTGGCTTTGCGTAGGTGCATTTCTGCAGTTGTAACCGCATGAGTTATGCCGGGGGCAGAGCAAGAACGAGTCTGCAATCTGTGGCAGTGTGCAGTCATGCATGACTGCTGACCTTATGCACCTTTTGTTGACTATCGTGTGTGAGTTCACCGGGCAGACTGGGCCGGATGCCTCTGATAAAGTTGATACGAATCTGCATGAATTAAAAATTATCATCAGATGGAGCCATCTGAGTTCACAGTCTCCACTGCCATGGGCTGTCAGTTCATGTAGTGATTAGTACATGAGACTCTCACTTGGGGGCATAGTGGTTAGAACATTAGGCTTTCATTCAGTGGCATAGTGGTTAGAACATTAGGCTTTCATTCAGTGACATAGTGATTAGAACATTAGGCTTTCATTCAGTGACATAGTGACTAGAACATTAGGTTTTCATTCAGTGGCATAGTGGTTAGAACATTAGGCTTTTATTCAGTGGCATAGTGGTTAGAACATTAGGTTTTTATTCAGTGGCATAGTGGTTAGAACATTAGGCTTTTATTCAGTGGCATAGTGGTTAAAACATTAGGCTTTTACTCAGTGGCATAGTGGTTAGAACATTAGGCTTTTACTCAGTGGCATAGTGGTTAGAACATTAGGTTTTCATTCAGTGGCATAGTGGTTAGAACATTAGGCTTTTACTCAGTGGCATAGTGGTTAGAACATTAGGCTTTTATTCAGTGGCATAGTGGTTAGAACATTAGGCTTTTACTCATTGGCATAGTGGTTAGAATATTAGGCTTTTACTCAGTGGCATAGTGGTTAGAACATTAGGCTTTTATTCAGTGGCATAGTGGTTAGAACATTAGGCTTTTATTCAGTGGCATAGTGGTTAGAACATTAGGTTTTTATTCAGGGCATAGTGTTTAGAACATTAGGCTTTTATTCAGTGGCATAGTGGTTAGAACATTAGGCTTTCATTCAGTGGCATAGTGGTTAGAACATTAGGCTTTTATTCAGTGGCATAGTGGTTAGAACATTAGGCTTTCATTCAGTGGCATAATGGTTAGAACATTAGGCTTTTATTCAGTGGCATAGTGGTTAGAACATTAGGCTTTCATTCAATGGCATAGTGGTTAGAACATTAGGCTTTTATTCAGTGGCATAGTGGTTAGAACATCAGGTTCTCACTCATTAGTCTATTGGTTATAAGTTCAAATGATCAGCCCTGAAAATCCAGGTTCAACACCTCTTGCTGCCATTTCAGAGCTTGCCGAGTTTTATTAACTTTACGTTGCCTCATTTCACTTAACTTTATAAGTGAGTAACAAGCTATAGACTATGGTGGATATGTGTGAACAAATCATATTATTTGTTTCCCAGAGAAATGAGTTGTTGAGTGAGCAGTCTGCAGTGAAGTGTCACTAAGTCTTTGTCCATTTCTATTTACTCAAAACCACAGTACAGAAGAACCTTACGTGACTTCTTCATGTGTTGTGTTGTTCACCTGAGATCATCATCTGTTGTATTTTCCACCCATCACATGTGGCTGTCTGTCTGTCTGTCTGTGTCTGTCTGTCTGTCTGTCTGTCTGTCTGTCTGTCTGTCTGTCTGTCTGACTGTCTGACTGTCTGACTGTCTGACTATTGGTCATTCTCAGCCCATCACACGTGGCTGTCTGTCTGTCTGTCTGACTGTTGGTCTTTCTCAGCCCATCATATGTGGCTGTCTGTCTGTCTGTCTGTCTGTCTGTCTGTCTGTCTGTCTGTCTGTCTGTCTGTCTGTCTGTCTGTCTGTCTGTCTGATGTCTGTCTGTCTGTCTGACTGTCTGACTGTCTGACTATTGGTCATTCTCAGCCCATCATATGTGTCTGTCTGTCTGTCTGTCTGTCTGTCTGTCTGTCTGTCTGTCTGTCTGTCTGTCTGTCTGTCTGTCTGTCTGTCTGTCTGTCTGTCTGTCTGTCTGTCTGTCTGTCTGTCTGTCTGTCTGTCTGTCTGTCTGTCTGTCTGTCTGTCTGTCTGTCTGTCTGTCTGTCTGTCTGTCTGTCTGTCTGTCTGTCTGTCTGTCTGTCTGTCTGTCTGTCTGTCTGTCTGTCTGTCTGTCTGTCTGTCTGTCTGTCTGTCTGTCTGACTGTTGGTATTTCTCAACCCCTTCTAGTATTTTCTGGCTTTAAGTAACTTCTTGTCCGATGATGTGACCTGGCACCAGGCATCAATGTGGATCATGTGTAGACTTTTACATATCATTTTATTATCAAATATGATGTGCTTTAAATCCACACAACACATAAGTTTCACATCTTTTAACTGTAAATTTATAGATATTGGAATCTCCGCACTAAATCAATATATATTTGTACATTACAGCAAGGACAGAACACAAATTGATGCTAAGCTCACTGTAAAATAATAAATGACATAATTTTACAAATCTTTACTTCATCAAACCTTTTCATGCATGAAATACTCATTCATGTTGCTTCATACAACAGCATTGCATGGTTCAGAAAGTTCTCATTCATGTGTCTTCACAGAACGACATGATTATAAAAGTACTCATGACTTAGTCACAATGCATCACAGGTGATTCAAAGATATTAAGTACATGTAGTACTCTTACCAGGTAGTAAGTACTCTTACCAGGTAGGACTCTTACCAAGTAGAACTCTTACCAGGTAGGACTCTTACCAAGTAGGACTCTTACCAGGTAGGACTCTTACCAAGTGGTACTCTTATCAAGTAGTACTCTTATCATGTAGTACTCTTATCAAGTAGTACTCTTATCAAGTAGTACTCTTACCAAATAATACTCTTATCATGTAGTACTCTTACCAGGTAGTACTCTTATCAAGTAGTACTCTTATCAAGTAGTACTCTTACCAAATAATACTCTTATTATGTAGTACTCTTACCAGATAGGACTCTTACCCGAATACAAGGTAGTACTCTTATCAAGTAGTACTCTTGTCAAGTAGTACTCTGGTCAAATACTCATGCTACATCACAGTACAGCACACTCCCTACAGTGGCTCATGAAGTTATATACGAGAGCCGCATGAGTCCCTGTGTCACAGCACTGCAGAGTCTGATGCACTGAGTCCTAGTGGCTGGTTCCTGCAGGACATGTGGAGATGACGTGTGGAGCCGCGTTGTACAGTGTAGTCATCCTGGTTGGTTCCGTTCATCATGTCACAGTATTGCCTGGTTTGAGTCGCATCACACTGTGGACCTCATACAACACTCTGTCTGACAGCACTGTGGACCTCATACAACACTCTGTCTGACAGCACTGTGGACCTCATACAACACTCTGTCTGACAGCACTGTGGACCTCATACAACACTCTCTGTCTGACAGCACTGTGGACCTCATACAACACTCTGTCTGACAGCACTGTGGACCTCATACAACACTCTGTCTGACAGCACTGTGGACCTCATACAACACCCCTGTCTGACAGCACTGTGGACCTCATACAACACTCTGTCTGACAGCACTGTGGACCTCATACAACACTCTCTGTCTGACAGCACTGTGTACCTCATACAACACTCTGTCTGACAGCACTGTGGACCTCATACAACACTCTGTCTGACAGCACTGTGGACCTCATACATCACTCTGTCTGACAGCACTGTGGACCTCATACAACACTCTGTCTGACAGCACTGTGGACCTCATACAACACTCTGTCTGACAGCACTGTGGACCTCATACAACACTCTGTCTGACAGCACTGTGGACCTCATACATCACTCTGTCTGACAGCACTGTGGACCTCATACATCACTCTGTCTGACAGCACTGTGGACCTCATACATCACTCTGTCTGACAGCACTGTGGACCTCATACATCACTCTGTCTGACAGCACTGTGGACCTCATACAACACTCTGTCTGACAGCACTGTGGACCTCATACAACACTCTGTCTGACAGCACTGTGGTACCTCATACAACACTCTGTCTGACAGCACTGTGGACCTCATACAACACTCTGTCTGACAGCACTGTGGACCTCATACATCACTCTGTCTGACAGCACTGTGGACCTCATACACACTCTCTGTCTGACAGCACTGTGGACCTCATACAACACTCTGTCTGACAGCACTGTGGACCTCATACATCACTCTGTCTGACAGCACTGTGGACCTCATACATCACTCTGTCTGACAGCACTGTGGACCTCATACAACACTCTGTCTGACAGCACTGTGGACCTCATACATCACTCTGTCTGACAGCACTGTGGACCTCATACATCACTCTGTCTGACAGCACTGTGGACCTCATACAACACTCTGTCTGACAGCACTGTGGACCTCATACAACACTCTGTCTGACAGCACTGTGGACCTCATACAACACTCTGTCTGACAGCACTGTGGACCTCATACATCACTCTGTCTGACAGCACTGTGGACCTCATACATCACTCTGTCTGACAGCACTGTGGACCTCATACATCACTCTGTCTGACAGCACTGTGGACCTCATACATCACTCTGTCTGACAGCACTGTGGACCTCATACATCACTCTGTCTGACAGCACTGTGGACCTCATACATCACTCTGTCTGACAGCACTGTGGACCTCATACATCACTCTGTCTGACAGCACTGTGGACCTCATAAAATCACTCTGTCTGACAGCACTGTGGACCTCATACATCACTCTGTCTGACAGCACTGTGGACCTCATACATCACTCTGTCTGACAGCACTGTGGACCTCATACATCACTCTGTCTGACAGCACTGTGGACCTCATACATCACTCTGTCTGACAGCACTGTGGACCTCATACACACTCTGTCTGACAGCACTGTGGACCTCATACAACACTCTGTCTGACAGCACTGTGGACCTCATACACACCTCTGTCTGACAGCACTGTGGACCTCATACATCACTCTCTGTCTGACAGCACTGTGGACCTCATACACATCTCTGTCTGACAGCACTGTGGACCTCATACATCACTCTGTCTGACAGCACTGTGGACCTCATACAACACTCTCTGTCTGACAGCACTGTGGACCTCATACAACACTATGTCTGACAGCACTGTGGACCTCATACAACACTCTGTCTGACAGCACTGTGGACCTCATACAACACTCTGTCTGACAGCACTGTGGACCTCATACATCACTCTGTCTGACAGCACTGTGGACCTCATACAACACTCTGTCTGACAGCACTGTGGACCTCATACAACACTCTGTCTGACAGCACTGTGGACCTCATACATCACTCTTGTCTGACAGCACTGTGGACCTCATACATCACTCTGTCTGACAGCACTGTGGACCTCATACAACACTCTGTCTGACAGCACTGTGGACCTCATACATCACTCTATCTGACAGCACTGTGGACCTCATACAACTCTCTGTCTGACAGCACTGTGGACCTCATACATCACTCTGTCTGACAGCACTGTGGACCTCATACATCACTCTCTGTCTGACAGCACTGTGGACCTCATACAACACTCTGTCTGACAGCACTGTGGACCTCATACAACTCTCTGTCTGACAGCACTGTGTACCTCATACAACACTCTGTCTGACAGCACTGTGGACCTCATACAACACTCTCTGTCTGACAGCACTGTGGACCTCATACAACCTCTCTGTCTGACAGCACTGTGGACCTCATACATCACTCTGTCTGACAGCACTGTGGACCTCATACATCACTCTGTCTGACAGCACTGTGGACCTCATACATCACTCTGTCTGACAGCACTGTGGACCTCATACATCACTCTGTCTGACAGCACTGTGGACCTCATACAACACTCTGTCTGACAGCACTGTGGACCTCATACATCACTCTGTCTGACAGCACTGTGTACCTCATACAACACTCTGTCTGACAGCACTGTGGACCTCATACATCACTCTGTCTGACAGCACTGTGGACCTCATACATCACTCTGTCTGACAGCACTGTGGACCTCATACATCACTCTGTCTGACAGCACTGTGTACCTCATACATCACTCTGTCTGACAGCACTGTGGACCTCATACATCACTCTGTCTGACAGCACTGTGTACCTCATACAACACTCTGTCTGACAGCACTGTGTACCTCATACAACACTCTGTCTGACAGCACTGTGGACCTCATACATCACTCTCTGTCTGACAGCACTGTGGACCTCATACAACACTCTCTGTCTGACAGCACTGTGGACCTCATACATCACTCTGTCTGACAGCACTGTGGACCTCATACAACACTCTGTCTGACAGCACTGTGGACCTCGTACAACACTCTCTGTCTGACAGCACTGTGGACCTCATACAACACTATGTCTGACAGCACTGTGGACCTCATACAACACTCTGTCTGACAGCACTGTGGACCTCATACAACACTCTGTCTGACAGCACTGTGGACCTCATACAACACTCTGTCTGACAGCACTGTGGACCTCGTACAACACTCACTGTCTGACAGCACTGTGGACCTCATACAACACTATGTCTGACAGCACTGTGGACCTCATACATCACTGTCTGACAGCACTGTGAACCTCATACAACACTCTGTCTGACAGCACTGTGAACCTCATACAACACTCTCTGTCTGACACAGTGGCTGTGTTTGTAGGGGGTTTTGTAATTGTTGTGAGATCTGTGATTGTTGTGAGATCTGTGACGTTTGGGTTTGGTCCCCGGAGCGGGCACTGAGCAGGGAGACTTTGGAGAACTTGCGGTCGTAGACGCTGCTGGTGCTCCTCTTGCGCTCGCTCAGTAGTGACAACTTGCGCGGTTTGCACTGACTCTTGAAGAGGCTGATGTAGCTCTGTCTCATCTCACGCATGCGCACCGCATAGATGACAGGGTCACAGAGTGCATTCACGAGCAGCAGATTGTACATGTAGCTGTCAACTTGACCGAGCACGTACATCCACCGCTGCACCATCTCAGGGTTGACCTTCACCTGGGGACAGACCACAATGATGTTACTGATACCACAAATGAGAAGTCATCTTTGTGTGTCAATCTGGATACCCGGGAAGTAATTTAATGCCCCCAGAAGTTGAGAGCTTGATGATTATCCCAATTTAATTTTTGGTGTTAAGCACATAAAAGGGTTAATATAAACTAACAATTTGCAACTACAATCATATTTTTATCGTCAGTGGTTTATTGTGTAACATTATTGAAAACACACCAATGACATTTCACGAACCATGTCACAGACAGCTGTGTTACTGCCGTAGAGCTCGCACAAGTCCACCAGAACGCATCCATTTGTAAATACTTCATATTAAGACAGGTGTGCATGTTGTTCTGTATGGATATCCAAATTCTACTTTTGATGACGAAGAAATAAATTTAGAACTAACTGAATAAAGGTTTCAAATTGCAACCACATGACTGTTGCCAGTGGTACTGAGACTTGTCTGTGCTGAAACGGCAAGTGCAATTTGGTGGGTGCTTTGTGGTTTGTGGTCACCAGGGCAGGTTCACATGACTTAGCAGGCAATTTGTTTTAGCAGATTATGATCATCATAACAATATCTGTGTAATATGTGTGGAGTGTTTGATATTGCTAATGATGTCATTCTCATATTTGGTAGAGAGAGTAAGAGATTGCCTCCGTCTAACTGTCAGTCAATACGTCTCTACTGATGGTTACTACGCTGCTGTCTCTTTCACAGGGAATTGGAAAAACAATTCACTTTGTCACTACATAGTTGACACGACAACATGTGGAACCTATAACCTATGATGCGTCAAATGACATTTGATTGCAAACTGATGTTGTGATCTGTTTCGTTACGTGACATGTAGAAAACCAATCTTTGTCATTGAAGGAATTGATAATGCATTGGAAACTTGCACATTTACCAGACAAGATTAAGATGTCAGACTCCATAATGTTGGCAGTTTCTTTTCTTTCTCTTAGGTGAATAACATCAAAACATTGCCTTTTCCCATTTAAAACTCCAAAAGACCATTGCTTGTGTACTGTGCCAAAGTACATCCTACTTCTCAATCACTGCTTGGCAGTTAGTCAATTCCAGTGTGTTATTTTAGCAACATGAAACTTATTCTAAAAAAAATTTTTCTATGAGCAATTAATATGTTTACAAATACATGTCTTTCTAAATTTCTTACATAAGAGAAATACAAGTTTTTTTACAACAGTTTCTGTGCAATCATAAATATTGTAGAAAAGTTAATTCGGTTTATTGTGCTTTGGGCCTTGTTTAGAATGCCTGCATACATGATGTGATTTCTATAAGCTAATGGCTCCTTGGCTGATATATAATTTATGAACCATAGACTATACATTGGCCAACAAACTGTTGGCAGCTTATTGCCAATGTAACGTAGGTACATATAGGTTAGTCTTAATTACCCTTAATTAATGAATAAAACAAACATGCAGCATATAACAGGCAGATGTGGAATCATTCATATGGAATGAATATTTCATAACAATTTGTAAAAGTTGACCTATCTTGACAATCTAACTACAGGGGCATCCCCAAAGATATCATTAAATACATACTTATATGGAGTGTAACGTAGTAATAAGTTTTTCATAGGAGGATAAGTTTATATCACTAAAACTTAATTATTAATCAGTAGTAAATTAATATGAGTTTCTAATGATGAACAACATGGTAATGGGTTCAGTGTGGTTAGTAGCATAAAACATGTTTTAGTTTAAATTAGTTAAAATAAATTTCAATTCAGACTTATTTGAGTAATTTAAACAACTGGATTACCTGCACAATCATGATGAGTTGGAAGGCACATATGGGGATCCAGCAGAGGACAAATGTTCCCAGGATGAAGAACGTTGTACACAGTGCCTTCTTGTTCTGCCGGAAGTTGCCCCCAGCCGATGACTGTTGGTCGTGCAGTTTGCAGACCGTGACACAGATGCCAATGTAGACAAACGCCATGGCAACAAAACAAGCAAAGGCAATTGCAAAGACAGTGTATTCCTCCTGGTAGCGAGTCATGTAGACAAACTCACAGAAGTTAAGTTGTTCAACAAGTGAATACTTTGGGTTGAGGGCAGACACGATGACGTCCGAGAAGCCACACACTGTCGCGATCACCCAGAACAGTGAGATCATGAGGATGGAGCGACGACGATTCATCAACATGTGGTAGTGGAGAGGCTTCATGATTGCTATGTGGTGGTCAAGAGCCATGCCCAGCAGGTTGAGCAGTGTCACATTGAGTGCCGTTGTGTTCAACGCTTTGATGACCATGTGCAGACAATGAGATCGCAGACGGATGTAGGTGGGACCCGCCCCCAAGTAGTCAAGTGGGTTGAGGATCTTGTTGATGACATGGAACACAAGACTGACGGCAATGAGCATGTCTGAGGCCGCGAGGCTCATGATGAGGCGTGCGTGAGGTATCCCTGTGCTGAGGTTGATCAAGGCCAGTAGAGACAACATGTTGGCAGAGATAGCGAGTAGACCCAGAATGAGGGCGATCATTGTGTCGGGTTGGGACAGGATCGCCTCAGCTCGGTGCTTCATATCACTGCTTGGGAACACGTCATAGACGTAGTCTTCACTCTCATTTCCCACCAACAGCTCACTCAGGTTGTACATGAGCACCGACACATTGGACGACATCATCCTCTCTATGGTTGCCATCACATGAGCCTGGTGCCCACTGGTCACTGCTAGTTCTTTGTAATGTTGTGTTCTGGGTCAGAAGTCACACACTTGTACTCCACTGGTGTCCTTTCTAGACAAATTCATCCTGGAAGCTGAAAACACAAAAATATACTAATGTATAATAATAATAATTTATATATTAAACCATGAAATATGGCCTGCCACAGTGAATTGGTATTAAGCGACACAGGCCTGTCAACGTTCGCATCATTTCCCTTGACAAATCATCCAAAGTAATGAAGTACTAAATGGTTAGTTGGTAATTGAATTGAATTGTTTTACACACCCCAATTTTTTTACTTATTTATTTTAAAGAAAATATACCTTTTGAAAGGTTGCTTCAATTTCAGCAATAAATCAGAACAACCTCCATGGGATATCCCTTTAAAGCTTATTGTATGCGGAATAACAAAACTACATTTTGCAATTGGGCAGTTTGATTCCCACTTCCTTGTGACAGGAAACAAATATTGTTTAGCAAGTCCTTTCTTATTGTTCTTCTATAGATGAGATCTGTTGCTTCTAAAAATTAAATATGCATTATTTAGTCAAGGAATTATTTTTAATCCTATGTGTGCAACGTTTGTATTTTGTTTCCTCTTAACCAGAGACCACAGTTTAAGCATCAGCTTTTTTGCAAGGATGTGTTTCAGAGTATCAATTAATTGAAGTATTGATCAACTTTGCAGAGTACAGAGTATAATGAAACTGCACTGTTTACCCTGTAAGGACTGACGCGTGAATGGTACTGTATGGTTTGTACTTATTGCACACAATGGCCTATTGATCAAAAGTTCCAAGTATTGTAGAAAAAGCTTAATAAAGTGCACAAACATTATTTCAGAACTAGATAGTTGAAGCTGTATAAGCTTGCAGACACCAGTGAGTGGCAACTGTAACCAGGCCTGTTGCTAAACTGAAAGTACAGGATAAAGAATTGTAATCACGGATCTTATCAATAAAACCATCCTAATCCCTAATTGTGTTTGTCCTTGTCACTTAGATTTATGTTCTGTGTTACACATTCTCATCGTAGCTATTTAAAAACCTTAAAGAGACACTGTTATAAAAACATTAAACTAATGCTCTTTAAAGAAATATATATTAACCATGTTCTTACATTTAATTGTGATTTCTTTGATAGGTGATTCCGATTCTGAAAGTGGTTTTGCAAGAAAGTCTCGTTTAAAAGCAAAATGTTTATAGATGACTATCATAGAACAATTTGATCTGTTATGCACAATGAGTGATACGAGTCTGTGTGAGAAGTTTTACTAACTATGTGACTCGCCAAGTGGTGCGACTCATTGTGAATTCAGAGCCTGATAACTAACTTACCATGGCTTCTATAGATGAACTTACCATGCTTTCTATAGATGAACTTACCATGCTTTCTATAGATGAACTTACCATGCTTTCTATAGATGAATTTACCATGCTTTCTATAAATGAACTTACCATGCGTTTTATAGATGAACTTGTGTGAAAAATAAATGACGTAACAAGTACACTGTATACATATTTGATGGCAGTGAACACAGCAGGCTTGACAAAGACAATCCACCTGTCACCGAGTGTAAGCAGTGACAATTGTCTGTCATGTGTACTTCCAGGCAGGACCCACTATTGATCTTGCTGCTAACTGTTGTTGTTAAGATATCATGATGATGTGGCCCATTACACGGTGGCAGAATTCCCTGTGGAACAATGTTAATATGTTGTATGCGTGCAGAATTTGTGAAAGATTGTACTATATATGTCCATGGTATGAAAGCAGCCATGCACGCATTCACCTATAATGACGCCATTCACCTTGACAACTTAGTGACGCTGTCTGTTTCCAGGAAAAATATAAAATTGGTATGACCCGAACTGAACTGCAAGAAATAAAAATTCAAACTGCATGGCAGCATGTAAACCATTGCCAATATTTCAATTGGGTCAACATAAACCACGAGACAGGTGTGAACAGCAAATAGTTCACATTTCCTACACGCAAGATTTCATCATACCAACTCTCCCACAACGTTTCTACAACCTCTGGCAATTGGTCTAAGTTGCAGAGAGGGATCAAATTTAACAATACTTTTAATAATGTAGACTAATATATACAATTATGATGAAATAGTCTACTAAAATGTTGTATTTCCTTGTAAATCTTCACTGGCATGCATATAGTCTCATTAAACATGTAGAGACGTTACTTCCTCCATAACCCTTTATCATCTGTATCTGTGATTCTCAAAAAACATTTGATTAATAATCATAAACTCGTAATAATTGTTGTAGTCTGAAGGACTTCATGTCCTTCTGGGCCTTTTTGATGCCCTATTCGGGTATATCTTTTTGTGGTGATGTCTTTTTGAATGTGCCATTTTGTACGGTAGGTGCAAGAAAACTATTTGCCAGTCGGGAATTAGTCAAAATGTCTTGAGTGCATAAATGACTTCTGTGGAAGCCTTTCACACGCCAGTCACATCCATTACTTTACATTAGTTTATTCAATGACGAACCAGTTTCATTTGAGCCATATATTTCACTAAAACTAATCAGGTAGACTCGCCACTTCGGCAGCTGTACTGTTTTTTTAACCAGTTGCCTTCATCTACACTGTAGGGGGTCGTACTTGTCCACGTCATTTGGCCAGTGTAAAAAATGAAACTGGTCTTTTGCAGGGTTTTGAACAATTGAAAAATGTAAGTTGCAAACTCATCTATTGTTTATTTTTTATTAAAACAACATAATTTACTATCTAACTATAATGAAGCTGCCATATGTATTAGAAGGGTATAAAAATATATGCGTGCTCAACAAGTGAAGCATCTGATGGGAGTCCTCCAACACGTAACGCTGAACTGTGTAGGTTAGGTGATTCATATTAATTAAATATAACAGAACACACAACAATTGTACATAATTAATACACACAAATTACTTTTGTCTATTATTTTGCACAAACATACGTGGACTGTAAATATTGACTGTTTTGCAACTTTCTGTTAAATTAAATAAATGTATTACAATAGGACAAAAACCTAGATCATAGAATGCTCAATTTCATCTGTCTTATCAGTTGTTGTATCCATCTTGGCCAGTCAGCTGCCACAGGTCTCTGACTGAGTCACTGGTTGGCATATAGACTGACAGACAGGTCTCTGACTGAGTCACTGGTTGGCATATAGACTGACAGACAGGTCTCTGACTGAGTCACTGGTTGGCATATAGACTGACAGACAGGTCTCTGACTGAGTCACTGGTTGGCATATAGACTGACAGACAGGTCTCTGACTGAGTCACTGGTTGGCATATAGACTGACAGACAGGTCTCTGACTGAGTCACTGGTTGATGTGTGAGACTGACAGACAGGTCTCTGACTGTGTCACTGGTTGGCGTATGAGACTGACAGACAGGTCTCTTACTAAGCCACTGGTTGGCGTGTGAGACTGACAAATAGTTCTCTGACTGAGTCACTGGTTGGCGTGTGAGAATAACAGACAGGTCTCTGACTGAGCCACTGGTTGGTGTGTGAGACTGACAGACAGGTCTCTGACTGAGTCACTGGTTGGCGTGTGAATCTGACAGACAGGTCTCTACTGAGTCACTGGTTGGTGTGTGAGACTGACAGACAGGTCTCTGACTGAGCCACTGGTTGGTGTGTGAGACTGACAGACAGGTCTCTGACTGAGTCACTGGTTGGCGTGTGAATCTGACAGACAGGTCTCTACTGAGTCACTGGTTGGTGTGTGAGACTGACAGACAGGTCTCTGACTGAGCCACTGGTTGGTGTGTGAGACTGACAGACAGGTCTCTGACTGAGTCACTGGTTGGCGTGTGAGAATGATAGACAGGTCTCTCACTGAGTCACTGGTTGGTGTGTGAGACTGACAGACAGGTCTCTACTGAGTCACTGGTTGGTGTGTGAGACTGACAGACAGGTCTCTGACTGAGTCACTGGTTGGTGTGTGAGACTGACAGACAGGTCTCTGACAGACAGGTCTCTACTGAGTCACTGGTTGGCGTGTGAGAATGACAGACAGGTCTCTGACTGAGTCACTGGTTGGTGTGTGAGACTGACAGACAGGTCTCTACTGAGTCATTGATTGGTGTGTGAGATTGACAGACAGGTCTCTGACTGAGTCACTGGTTGGCATGTGAGACTGACAGACAGGTCTCTGACTGAGCAACTGGTTGGCATATAGACTGACAGACAGGTCTCTGACTGAGTCACTGGTTGGTGTGTGAGACTGACAGACAGGTCTCTGACTGAGTCACTGGTTGGTGTGTGAGACTGACAGACAGGTCTCTGACTGAGCAACTGGTTGGCATATAGACTGACATACAGGTCTCTGACTGAGTCACTGGTTGGTGTGTGAGACTGACAGACAGGTCTCTGACTGAGTCACTGGTTGGCGTGTGAGACTGACAGACAGGTCTCTGACTGAGTCACTGGTTGGTGTGTGAGACCGACATACAGGTCTCTGACTGAGTCACTGGTTGGTGTGTGAGACTGACAGACAGGTCTCTGTCTGAGTCACTGGTTGGCGTGTGAGACTGACAGACAGGTCTCTGACTGAGTCACTGGTTGGCGTGTGAGACTGACAGACAGGTCTCTGACTGAGTCACTGGTTGGCGTGTGAGACTGACAGACAGGTCTCTGACTGAGTCACTGGTTGGTGTGTGAGACTGACATACAGGTCTCTGACTGAGTCACTGGTTGGTGTGTGAGACTGACAGACAGGTCTCTGACTGAGTCACTGGTTGGCGTGTGAGACTGACAGACAGGTCTCTGACTGGTCACTGGTTGGTGTGTGAGACTGACAGACAGGTCTCTAACTGAGTCACTGGTTGGCGTGTGAGACTGACAGACAGGTCTCTGACTGAGTCACTGGTTGGTGTGTGAGACTGACAGACAGGTCTCTAACTGAGTCACTGGTTGGCGTGTGAGACTGACAGACAGGTCTCTGACTGAGTCACTGGTTGGTGTGTGAGACTGACATACAGGTCTCTGACTGAGTCACTGGTTGGTGTGTGAGACTGACATACAGGTCTCTGACTGAGTCACTGGTTGGTGTGTGAGACTGACAGACAGGTCTCTGACTGAGTCACTGGTTGGTGTGTGAGACTGACAGACAGGTCTCTGACTGAGTCACTGGTTGGCGTGTGAGACTGACAGACAGGTCTCTGACTGAGTCACTGGTTGGTGTGTGAGAGTGACAGACAGGTCTCTGACTGAGTCATTGGTTGGTGTGTGAGACTGACAGACAGGTCTCTGACTGAGTCACTGGTTGGCGTGTGAGACTGACAGACAGGTCTCTGACTGAGTCACTGGTTGGTGTGTGAGACTGACAGACAGGTCTCTAACTGAGTCACTGGTTGGTGTGTGAGACTGACATACAGGTCTCTAACTGAGTCACTGGTTGGTGTGTGAGACTGACAGACAGGTCTCTAACTGAGTCACTGATTGGCGTGTGAGACTGATAGACAGGTCTCTGACTGAGTCACTGGTTGGTGTGTGAGACTGACAGACAGGTCTCTACTGAGTCACTGATTGGCGTGTGAGACTGACAGACAGGTCTCTAACTGAGTCACTGGTTGGTTTGTGAGACTGACAGACAGGTCTCTGACTGAGTCACTGATTGGCGTGTGAGACTGACAGACAGGTCTCTAACTGAGTCACTGGTTGGCGTGTGAGACTGATAGACAGGTCTCTGACTGAGTCACTGGTTGGTGTGTGAGACTGACAGACAGGTCTCTACTGAGTCACTGATTGGCGTGTGAGACTGACAGACAGGTCTCTGACTGAGTCACTGGTTGGTGTGTGAGACTGACAGACAGGTCTCTACTGAGTCACTGATTGGCGTGTGAGACTGACAGACAGGTCTCTACTGAGTCATTGATTGGTGTGTGAGATTGACAGATAGGTCTCTGACTGAGTCACTGGTTGGCATGTGAGACTGACAGACAGGTCTCTGACTGAGCAACTGGTTGGCATATAGACTGACAGACAGGTCTCTGACTGAGTCACTGGTTGGTGTGTGAGACTGACAGACAGGTCTCTGACTGAGTCACTGGTTGGTGTGTGAGACTGACAGACAGGTCTCTGACTGAGCAACTGGTTGGCATATAGACTGACATACAGGTCTCTGACTGAGTCACTGGTTGGTGTGTGAGACTGACAGACAGGTCTCTGACTGAGTCACTGGTTGGTGTGTGAGACTGACAGACAGGTCTCTGACTGAGTCACTGGTTGGTGTGTGAGACTGACATACAGGTCTCTGACTGAGTCACTGGTTGGCGTGTGAGACTGACAGACAGGTCTCTGACTGAGTCACTGGTTGGCGTGTGAGACTGACAGACAGGTCTCTGACTGAGTCACTGGTTGGCGTGTGAGACTGACAGACAGGTCTCTACTGAGAGTCACTGCGCAGTTGACAGCAGTTGGTGAGACTGACAGACAGGTCTCTGACTGAGTCACTGGTTGGCGTGTGAGACTGCATACAGGTCTCTGACTGAGTCACTGGTTGGCCTGAGGTGAGACTGACAGACAGGTCTCTAACTGAGTCACTGGTTGGCGTGTGAGACTGACAGACAGGTCTCTGACTGAGTCACTGGTTGGCGTGTGAGACTGACAGACAGGTCTCTGACTGAGTCACTGGTTGGCGTGTGAGACTGACAGACAGGTCTCTGACTGAGTCACTGGTTGGCGTGTGAGACTGACAGACAGGTCTCTGACTGAGTCACTGGTTGGTGTGTGAGACCGACATACAGGTCTCTGACTGAGTCACTGGTTGGTGTGTGAGACTGACAGACAGGTCTCTGACTGAGTCACTGGTTGGCGTGTGAGACTGACAGACAGGTCTCTGACTGGTCACTGGTTGGTGTGTGAGACTGACAGACAGGTCTCTAACTGAGTCACTGGTTGGCGTGTGAGACTGACAGACAGGTCTCTGACTGAGTCACTGGTTGGTGTGTGAGACTGACAGACAGGTCTCTAACTGAGTCACTGGTTGGCGTGTGAGACTGACAGACAGGTCTCTGACTGAGTCACTGGTTGGTGTGTGAGACTGACATACAGGTCTCTGACTGAGTCACTGGTTGGTGTGTGAGACTGACATAAAGTCTCTGACTGAGTCACTGGTTGGTGTGTGAGACTGACAGACAGGTCTCTGACTGAGTCACTGGTTGGTGTGTGAGACTGACAGACAGGTCTCTGACTGAGTCACTGGTTGGCGTGTGAGACTGACAGACAGGTCTCTGACTGAGTCACTGGTTGGTGTGTGAGAGTGACAGACAGGTCTCTGACTTGAGTCACTGGTTGAGTTGTGTGAGACTGACAGACAGGTCTCTGACTGAGTCACTGGTTGGCTGTGAGACTGACAGACAGGTCTCTGACTGAGTCACTGGTTGGTGTGTGAGACTGACAGACAGGTCTCTACTGAGTCACTGGTTGGTGTGTGAGACTGACATACAGGTCTCTGACTGAGTCACTGGTTGGTGTGTGAGACTGACAGACAGGTCTCTACTGAGTCACTGGTTGGCGTGTGAGACTGATAGACAGGTCTCTGACTGAGTCACTGGTTGGTGTGTGAGACTGACAGACAGGTCTCTACTGAGTCACTGTTGGCGTGTGAGACTGACAGACAGGTCTCTACTGAGTCACTGGTTGGTTGTGAGACTGACAGACAGGTCTCTGACTGAGTCACTGATTGGCGTGTGAGACTGACAGACAGGTCTCTAACTGAGTCACTGGTTGGCGTGTAAGACTGATAGACAGGTCTCTGACTGAGTCACTGGTTGGTGTGTGAGACTGACAGACAGGTCTCTACTGAGTCACTGATTGGCGTGTGAGACTGACAGACAGGTCTCTGACTGAGTCACTGGTTGGTGTGTGAGACTGACAGACAGGTCTCTACTGAGTCACTGGTTGGCATGTGAGACTGACAGACAGGTCTCTGACTGAGCAACTGGTTGGCATATAGACTGACAGACAGGTCTCTGACTGAGTCACTGGTTGGTGTGTGAGACTGACAGACAGGTCTCTGACTGAGTCACTGGTTGGTGTGTGAGACTGACAGACAGGTCTCTGACTGAGTCACTGGTTGGCGTGTGAGACTGACATACAGGTCTCTAACTGAGTCACTGGTTGGTGTGTGAGACTGACATACAGGTCTCTAACTGAGTCACTGGTTGGCGTGTGAGACTGATAGACAGGTCTCTACTGAGTCACTGGTTGGCCTCTGAGACTGACAGACAGGTCTCTGACTGAGTCACTGGTTGGTGTGTGAGACTGACAGACAGGTCTCTGACTGAGTCACTGGTTGGCGTGTGAGACTGACAGACAGGTCTCTGACTGAGTCACTGGTTGGCGTGTGAGACTGACAGACAGGTCTCTGACTGAGTCACTGGTTGGCGTGTGAGACTGATAGACAGGTCTCTGACTGAGTCACTGGTTGGCGTGTGAGAGTGACAGACAGGTCTCTGACTGAGTCACTGGTTGGTTTGTGAGACTGACAGATAGGTCTCTGACTGAGTCACTGGTTGGCGTGTGAGACTGACAGACAGGTCTCTGACTGAGTCACTGGTTGGCGTGTGAGAGTGACAGACAGGTCTCTACTGAGTCACTGGTTGGTGTGTGAGACTGACAGACAGGTCTCTGACTGAGTCACTGGTTGGCGTGTGAGACTGACAGACAGGTCTCTGACTGAGTCACTGCTTGGTGTGTGAGACTGACAGACAGGTCTCTGACTGAGTCACTGGTTGGTGTGTGAGAGTGACAGACAGGTCTCTGACTGAGCCACTGGTTGGTGTGTGAGACTGACAGACAGGTCTCTGACTGAGTCACTGGTTGGTGTGTGAGAGTGACAGACAGGTCTCTGACTGAGCCACTGGTTGGTGTGTGAGACTGACAGACAGGTCTCTGACTGAGTCACTGGTTGGCGTGTGAGACTGACAGATAGGTCTCTTACTAAGCCACTGGTTGGTGTGTGAGAGTGACAGACAGGTCTCTGACTGAGCCACTGGTTGGTGTAGGTCTCTCTACAACCACCAGAGGACACAAGCGTCTGACCCAGACAACAGCACTGGGAGACAAGTACAGTAATCAGTCACCTCCGCCCAGACAACTTGTCTGCTACTGCAATAAGTGGACAGATGTGCAATACAACAGCCAACCTCTGACTGATGACATGATTGTAATGGCTGGGGTTTGGGTCATCTATAATGGTCAGAACTATAATGTGTCCAGAAGTACGATTACTGTACTCCATTAAAGGTCAGTTATATTGATTACAAATTTATTATGAGTGCCTAAAATGTGCTATTGCAGAAATGACCTGTTGTAGGGTGGCAGTCATTACTGTAGATGTGAGTTAATACATTTAGCACATTCAGAAATGCTATGGATTGTGCTTTATTGCCTCCAGCCACGCACACAGAGGCTACTTGTGTCGTCTTACAATAAGGATCACACAAAAACAACTGTGGATGATAAGAAGGGTGTCAACGTGAATTAATGTCTTTGTTCTGACACTGTTGCGTTCAGTTACACTGTTGCATTCAATCGCAATTTAATTGTAAATGTCTAGTAAATGTCTACACATGTTACAATTACTGTACATGAGAACTCTTGTAATGTCACATGGCCAGTGGATAGAGCAGTAATGTCACATGGCAAGTGGACAGAGCAGTAATGTCACATGGCCAGTGGACAGAGCAGTAATGTCACATGGCAAGTGGACAGAGCAGTAATGTCACATGGCAAGTGGACAGAGCAGTAATGTCACATGGCAAGTGGACAGAGCAGTAATGTCACATGGCAAGTGGACAGAGCAGTAATGTCACATGGCAAGTGGACAGAGCAGTAATGTCACATGGCAAGTGGACAGAGCAGTAATGTCACATGGCAAGTGGACAGAGCAGTAATGTCACATGGCAAGTGGACAGAGCAGTAATGTCACATGGCAAGTGGACAGAGCAGTAATGTCACTGGCAAGTGGACAGAGCAGTAATGTCAGGCAGTGGACAGAGCAGTAATGTCACGTGGCAAGTGGACAGAGCAGTAATGTCACGTGGCAAGTGGACAGAGCAGTAATGTCACGTGGCAAGTGGACAGAGCAGTAATGTCACGTGGCAAGTGGACAAGTATCCGGCAAGTGACAGGCAGTAATGTCACGTGGCAAGTGGACAGAGCAGTAATGTCACATGGCAAGTGGGCAGAGCAGTAATGTCACGTGGCAAGTGGACTGAGCAGTAATGTCACATGGCAAGTGGGCAGAGCAGTAATGTCACATGGCAAGTGGACAGAGCAGTAATGTCACATGGCAAGTGGACAGAGCAGTAATGTCACGTGGCAAGTGGGGGAAAATTTAATCGGGAATGTAATTGTAATGTCAGTAAATGTCTAACAGTTTCAATTACTGGGACATGAGAACTTGTAATGTCACATGGCCAGTGGACAGAGCAGTAATGTCACATGGCAAGTGGACAGAGCAGTAATGTCACATGGCCAGTGGACAGAGCAGTAATGTCACATGGCAAGTGGACAGAGCAGTAATGTCACATGGCAAGTGGACAGAGCAGTAATGTCACATGGCAAGTGGACAGAGCAGTAATGTCACATGGCAAGTGGACAGAGCAGTAATGTCACATGGCAAGTGGACAGAGCAGTAATGTCACATGGCAAGTGGACAGAGCAGTAATGTCACATGGCAAGTGGACAGAGCAGTAATGTCACATGGCAAGTGGACAGAGCAGTAATGTCACGTGGCAAGTGGACAGAGCAGTAATGTCACATGGCAAGTGGACAGAGCAGTAATGTCACATGGCAAGTGGACAGAGCAGTAATGTCACATGGCAAGTGGACAGAGCAGTAATGTCACATGGCAAGTGGACAGAGCAGTAATGTCACATGGCAAGTGGACAGAGCAGTAATGTCACATGGCAAGTGGACAGAGCAGTAATGTCACATGGCAAGTGGACAGAGCAGTAATGTCACGTGGCAAGTGGACAGAGCAGTAATGTCACATGGCAAGTGGACAGAGCAGTAATGTCACGTGGCAAGTGGACAGAGCAGTAATGTCACTTGGCAAGTGGACAGAGCAGTAATGTCACATGGCAAGTGGACAGAGCAGTAATGTCACATGGCAAGTGGACAGAGCAGTAATGTCACATGGCAAGTGGACAGAGCAGTAATGTCACGTGGCAAGTGGACAGAGCAGTAATGTCACGTGGCAAGTGGACAGAGCAGTAATGTCACGTGGCAAGTGGACAGAGCAGTAATGTCACGTGGCAAGTGGACAGAGCAGTAATGTCACGTGGCAAGTGGACAGAGCAGTAATGTCACCTGGCAAGTGGACAGAGCAGTAATGTCACGTGGCAAGTGGACAGAGCAGTAATGTCACATGGCAAGTGGACAGAGCAGTAATGTCACGTGGCAAGTGGACAGAGCAGTAATGTCACGTGGCAAGTGGACAGAGCAGTAATGTCACATGGCAAGTGGACAGAGCAGTAATGTCACGTGGCAAGTGGACAGAGCAGTAATGTCACGTGGCAAGTGGACAGAGCAGTAATGTCACGTGGCAAGTGGACAGAGCAGTAATGTCACGTGGCAAGTGGACAGAGCAGTAATGTCACGTGGCAAGTGGACAGAGCAGTAATGTCACGTGGCAAGTGGACAGAGCAGTAATGTCACGTGGCAAGTGGACAGAGCAGTAATGTCACGTGGCAAGTGGACAGAGCAGTAATGTCACGTGGCAAGTGGACAGAGCAGTAATGTCACTTGGCAAGTGGACAGAGCAGTAATGTCACGTGGCAAGTGGACAGAGCAGTAATGTCACGTGGCAAGTGGACAGAGCAGTAATGTCACGTGGCAAGTGGACAGAGCAGTAATGTCACGTGGCAAGTGGACAGAGCAGTAATGTCACGTGGCAAGTGGACAGAGCAGTAATGTCACGTGGCAAGTGGACAGAGCAGTAATGTCACATGGCAAGTGGACAGAGCAGTAATGTCACGTGGCAAGTGGACAGAGCAGTAATGTCACGTGGCAAGTGGACAGAGCAGTAATGTCACGTGGCAAGTGGACAGAGCAGTAATGTCACGTGGCAAGTGGACAGAGCAGTAATGTCACATGGCAAGTGGACAGAGCAGTAATGTCACGTGGCAAGTGGACAGAGCAGTAATGTCACGTGGCAAGTGGACAGAGCAGTAATGTCACGTGGCAAGTGGACAGAGCAGTAATGTCACGTGGCAAGTGGACAGAGCAGTAATGTCACGTGGCAAGTGGACAGAGCAGTAATGTCACTTGGCAAGTGGACAGAGCAGTAATGTCACGTGGCAAGTGGACAGAGCAGTAATGTCACGTGGCAAGTGGACAGAGCAGTAATGTCACGTGGCAAGTGGACAGAGCAGTAATGTCACGTGGCAAGTGGACAGAGCAGTAATGTCACATGGCAAGTGGACAGAGCAGTAATGTCACATGGCCAGTGGACAGAGCAGTAATGTCACGTGGCAAGTGGACAGAGCAGTAATGTCACGTGGCAAGTGGACAGAGCAGTAATGTCACATGGCAAGTGGACAGAGCAGTAATGTCACATGGCAAGTGGACAGAGCAGTAATGTCACATGGCAAGTGGACAGAGCAGTAATGTCACGTGGCAAGTGGACAGAGCAGTAATGTCACGTGGCAAGTGGACAGAGCAGTAATGTCACATGGCAAGTGGACAGAGCAGTAATGTCACATGGCAAGTGGACAGAGCAGTAATGTCACATGGCAAGTGGACAGAGCAGTAATGTCACGTGGCAAGTGGACAGAGCAGTAATGTCACGTGGCAAGTGGACAGAGCAGTAATGTCACGTGGCAAGTGGACAGAGCAGTAATGTCACTTGGCAAGTGGACAGAGCAGTAATGTCACGTGGCAAGTGGACAGAGCAGTAATGTCACGTGGCAAGTGGACAGAGCAGTAATGTCACGTGGCAAGTGGACAGAGCAGTAATGTCACGTGGCAAGTGGACAGAGCAGTAATGTCACGTGGCAAGTGGACAGAGCAGTAATGTCACGTGGCAAGTGGACAGAGCAGTAATGTCACGTGGCAAGTGGACAGAGCAGTAATGTCACTTGGCAAGTGGACAGAGCAGTAATGTCACGTGGCAAGTGGACAGAGCAGTAATGTCACGTGGCAAGTGGGCAGAGCAGTAATGTCACGTGGCTAGTGGACAGAGCAGTAATGTCACGTGGCAAGTGGGCAGAGCAGTAATGTCACGTGGCAAGTGGGCAGAGCAGTAATGTCACGTGGCAAGTGGACAGAGCAGTAATGTCACATGGCAAGTGGACAGAGCAGTAATGTCACATGGCAAGTGGACAGAGCAGTAATGTCACATGGCAAGTGGACAGAGCAGTAATGTCACATGGCAAGTGGACAGAGCAGTAATGTCACATGGCAAGTGGACAGAGCAGTAATGTCACATGGCAAGTGGACAGAGCAGTAATGTCACATGGCCAGTGGACAGAGCAGTAATGTCACATGGCCAGTGGACTGAGCAGTAATGTCACGTGGCAAGTGGACAGAGCAGTAATGTCACATGGCAAGTGGACAGAGCAGTAATGTCACGTGGCCAGTGGACAGAGCAGTAATGTCACATGGCAAGTGGACAGAGCAGTAATGTCACATGGCAAGTGGACAGAGCAGTAATGTCACGGGGCAAGTGGACAGAGCAGTAATGTTACGGGGCAAGTGGACAGAGCAGCTGAAACTCGTGTCATGAGATGTGGTTTTATATTTCACCTCTTTTTTTGAAACTGTGTGATAAAAATGTAGAACTAGTTTCACTGGTTAAGGTTATGTGTCACCTTGCCTACTTGACTTACTTGACATAAATGCTAGGACGACTTGACCCCACACTGTCCTCCTAGATGGCCCACCCTCTCCTTGTCCTTGTCGCTGTCCTGACTAGACACACTACGCTGCGTTACCAGTGCGACTCCAACGTCATGTTTCATTTTGTCATCCCACTTCTTCAATGTCTTTTTATATCCTTTAAAGTCTTGCTTGAAAACTATGTTAACGAGGTACATGACAACCCCCCCCTAGAGCGCCGCTGTCCCCTGTGTCTGAGGACATCTGAGATGGATTGAGGTCTGAACTTGGACTGCTTGGTGGATATTTTGTTATCTGTCTGCCCTCATATTCGTAACATCTCCAACCACCCGCGGGCAACACGTGTCACACACTTCCAGAGACTGTTTCTCCTGTGTCCAGGTGGGCCACGGGTTGCTAGTCTTGTTGAAATTACTCAGTTCAAAAATATTACTTTTCCAAGGCAATCAAAGCTTGCTTTATTCTGACTTGAATTCTGTAATTGGTCAGTACAAAGGTATACAAATGTATACAAAAACAAAGGAATAGGAATCAGACAGAGAGGCCCAACTCCACCAGACAGAGGCTCAACTCCACCAGACAGAGACTCAACTACACCAGACCTGTGCGAGGGGAGGCTCAACACCTGGCAGTGTTGTTCCCTCACATTGTCTGTGTCTTTCAGAAGACTAAAGGCTTCTGGTCCCTTCTAGCTGGTGTCTATGTGAGGGAAGTAAAAGATTCCACACGGGGTAAATGTGCACTTTTGAACTCACTGTGATGTTCTGTCTCTCTCCCTCCCTCCTCTCTCTCCCTTCTCTCTCCCTCCCTCCTCTCTCTCTCTCTCTCCCTCCTCTCTCCCTCCCTCCTCTCTCTCCTTCCCTCCTCTCTCTCTCCCCTTCTCTTTCCCTCCCCCTCTTCTCTCACTCCCCCCACTCTCCCCCCATCTCACTCACTGGATCGCTGTGGCCAATGTTGTTTCCCAGTTGGTGAGTGGCAGTCGTCAAGTAGGCAATATTCACAGTGAACATGTCGCATTCGACCCACTGGGTCCTGTGTGAATATATACAACCTGTATCAATCATCCGTGTCATATTTCATTCAACCACATATTCCTACGTGACATCACTTATGTCACTCAGAAGTGCATGCTATTACACATTGATTGATATCAGACCCTGTGGTCACGCCACGCACAAAAGTAAACGCACCTGTCTCAGTGTGTAGCTACTGGTGATGTCTTCTTCAGCTTCTCAGTGACTTTGGGCAGTGGTGACAGTTGTCATGTGACAGCAGGTCCAGCAAGACTGTGGGAAGATTGTCTCTGCTCAATGTTGGCTTCCTTCAAAGTAGTGGTGTGGCTTCATTGTTCTAGATATTGTCCCGTCTAACCACTGATGTCACAATTATGGCTGTGACACTGTGGGTTTCTTCTGGTAGCTGACAGCGACGACTGGCATGACACATAGCAAACATGGTTATACTCACATATATATATATATGTATATATATATATATATATATATATATATATATATATATATATATATATATATATATATATATATATATACCAACACACACACACACACACACACACACACACACACATCATTAATAACTATATCATGTATATATATACCGACTGGATATGTGATAATATATTATATAAACATAATTTGTAAGTACATGCATATAATTATATATATATTATTTGTAATTACATACATACATACAATTAAAGATCTTTCATTGTCCCACTATACTTTAGCTGTTGGAAGATGTTTACCTTATGTCATGCCTGTCCGATCGTCAGCCACCATCTACCTTGGGTGATTAATTGTTTGCACTATTTAATGGGTGAATTGATTTTTTAACAGGTCAACTGGTCTATTTACAGAGAGTGATTAGTTATTGATGAGCTGCCTGCAACCAATGCTGGTTTATGAGCGTCTCTGCTCGGGTTACCACTGATTTGGATGCAACATAAGTTTTGTTGTTATTATTAATGACCGTTACACAATCAGCTCCATTGCTAAATAGGACTTTAACATCGTGTCATCAATAAATGTAACTGATAGAGGACATCTGATACGAAACTGAACACTACACTGTCTGGAAGTCGCCAAAACATAACTGGAAAGGGAAATTTGACTGAAATATTTAAACAGATAAATAATATGACAGGATAGTTTTATATGGCTGCTCTTTTAATAGTGGTTAATCTTTTATTGGAGCCACATTGGAAGCTAACAGTTCAGTTGAATCGAAAGGAAACTCGTGTGTGTGAAAATGAGAAAAGAGACATAGCTAGTTAACTATGAATGCATCTCTTTCTATCTAATTAGTAATACATTACTGAATTATAATAGTTGATCAATTAAGAACAAGTGCATGAGTTAATTACCCTGATTGTGAAATGTGAGGATATGGAACAGTTTCTTTTTATGTATATCCTAAATTTAGCAGCATGCATGGTGTCATGTATTGAGCTACATCAAACCCTAACTAAACCTCCGTCAAACACCTGTCAACATACTTTTGATTTTGAATCTGTTTATTGCAATACTGTATTATGAGACCAATAATGAATTGGTAAAAGCAATAGAGTTTGTTCACTAGCTGTGAGACCACCTGGCTATACAGTGTATGCAGTGGTGGGTATTTGGGCATAAATAATCTTCATGCATTAATTGTGAATGCTTCCCAGAAATGACAAGATAGTGTTTGATTGAACAGGTCTGTCAGGAAGTGACGTGGTGTAAACGGTGTTGATCAGTCCTAAGCTACACAGACCTGAGGGCGTCCTTTCTCTTTCTCTTTCTCTCTCACTCGTCTACTGTCATTCTTTCTTGAACAAATCATCCTCAGTCAAGTGTAATGTTCACAGTGAACAAACATACTGCAGTTGTTGTTAGTGGATGATGCTGTATTGACACAGTGGCTGTAATAGTTACATTGTCACATTGTTCAGTGACTGGTGGTTTGTTGCGGTTGCCAGGCTAGGCTGTAAGTGTTGGCACAATAATGTTTATGATTTCTTGGCAGTCCTCTGTACTGTGTGCAACTAGAGACGTGCAGACTCACTGTGCCACAGTGGTTCTGTGCATGTCTCAATAGGTGCGTGTGTAAACTGTAATTGGTAAAGCAATTAATATTAGGGAGTCATGCCTATATTTAGACATTTTGATTAAACATGTGTTGACGCCAGGGGCTTTATAGTATCATATAAAAAAAACAGGCCAATTATAGACAGATTGTCACGAAATAATTTATTGGGTGCCACAAGACAGATGTTTCAATGAACCTGCAAACTGTAGGGGCTGTAGTGGTTGGAGGGACCACAGGGGTCAGAGGGGTGAAGGGTGAAAAGGGTGGTTCACCAAGATTCACAGGGATGACCTTAATAGTTGTTCATGTCAAAACGAGAATCACTTGTGCACAAGTAGTCTTTTTGTGTTTTATGTGTTTGTGAGAGGTGCTAGAGATTGTGTTCATGTGTTTGTGAGAGGTGCTAGAGATTGTGTTCATGTGTTTGTGAGAGGTGCTAGAGATTGTGTTTATGTGTTTGTGAGAGGTGCTAGAGATTGTGTTGATGTGTTTGTGAGAGGTGCTAGAGATTGTGTTGATGTGTTTGTGAGAGGTGCTAGAGATTGTGTTGATGTGTTTGTGAGAGGTGCTAGAGATTGTGTTGATGTGTTTGTGAGAGGTGCTAGAGATTGTGTTGATGTGTTTGTGAGAGGTGCTAGAGATTGTGTTGATGTGTTTGTGAGAGGTGCTAGAGATTGTGTTGATGTGTTTGTGAGAGGTGCTAGAGATTGTGTTGATGTGTTTGTGAGAGGTGCTAGAGATTGTGTTGATGTGTTTGTGAGAGGTGCTAGAGATTGTGTTGATGTGTTTGTGAGAGGTGCTAGAGATTGTGTTGATGTGTTTGTGAGAGGTGCTAGAGATTGTGTTGATGTGTTTGTGAGAGGTGCTAGAGATTGTGTTCATGTGTTTGTGAGAGGTGCTAGAGATTGTGTTGATGTGTTTGTGAGAGGTGCTAGAGATTGTGTTGATGTGTTTGTGAGAGGTGCTAGAGATTGTGTTGATGTGTTTGTGAGAGGTGCTAGAGATTGTGTTGATGTGTTTGTGAGAGGTGCTAGAGATTGTGTTGATGTGTTTGTGAGAGGTGCTAGAGATTGTGTTGATGTGTTTGTGAGAGGTGCTAGAGATTGTGTTGATGTGTTTGTGAGAGGTGCTAGAGATTGTGTTGATGTGTTTGTGAGAGGTGCTAGAGATTGTGTTCATGTGTTTGTGAGAGGTGCTAGAGATTGTGTTCATGTGTTTGTGAGAGGTGCTAGAGATTGTGTTCATGTGTTTGTGAGAGGTGCTAGAGATTGTGTTGATGTGTTTGTGAGAGGTGCTAGAGATTGTGTTGATGTGTTTGTGAGAGGTGCTAGAGATTGTGTTGATGTGTTTGTGAGAGGTGCTAGAGATTGTGTTGATGTGTTTGTGAGAGGTGCTAGAGATTGTGTTGATGTGTTTGTGAGAGGTGCTAGAGATTGTGTTCATGTGTTTGTGAGAGGTGCTAGAGATTGTGTTGATGTGTTTGTGAGAGGTGCTAGAGATTGTGTTGATGTGTTTGTGAGAGGTGCTAGAGATTGTGTTGATGTGTTTGTGAGAGGTGCTAGAGATTGTGTTGATGTGTTTGTGAGAGGTGCTAGAGATTGTGTTGATGTGTTTGTGAGAGGTGCTAGAGATTGTGTTGATGTGTTTGTGAGAGGTGCTAGAGATTGTGTTCATGTGTTTGTGAGAGGTGCTAGAGATTGTGTTCATGTGTTTGTGAGAGGTGCTAGAGATTGTGTTCATGTGTTTGTGAGAGGTGCTAGAGATTGTGTTGATGTGTTTGTGAGAGGTGCTAGAGATTGTGTTGAGGTGTTTGTGAGAGGTGCTAGAGATTGTGTTTGTGTTTGTGAGAGGTGCTAGAGATTGTGTTGATGTGTTTGTCAGAGGTGCTAGAGATTGTGTTGATGTGTTTGTCAGAGGTGCTAGAGATTGTGTTGATGTGTTTGTCAGAGGTGCTAGAGATTGTGTTTATGTGTTTGTCAGAGGTGCTAGAGATTGTGTTTATGTGTTTGTGAGAGGTGCTAGAGATTGTGTTTATGTGTTTGTGAGAGGTGCTAGAGATTGTGTTTATGTGTTTGTGAGAGGTGCTAGAGATTGTGTTGACGTGTTTGTGAGAGGTGCTAGAGATTGTGTTGACGTGTTTGTGAGAGGTGCTAGAGATTGTGTTGACGTGTTTGTGAGAGGTGCTAGAGATTGTGTTGACGTGTTTGTGAGAGGTGCTAGAGATTGTGTTGACGTGTTTGTGAGAGGTGCTAGAGATTGTGTTAGTTTTGAGGTGCTAGAGATTGTGTTGACGTGTTTGTGAGAGGTGCTAGAGATTGTGTTGATGTGTTTGTGAGAGGTGCTAGAGATTGTGTTGATGTGTTTGTGAGAGGTGCTAGAGATTGTGTTTATGTGTTTGTGAGAGGTGCTAGAGATTGTGTTTATGTGTTTGTGAGAGGTGCTAGAGATTGTGTTGATGTGTTTGTGAGAGTTGCTAGAGATTGTGTTGATGTGTTTGTCAGAGGTGCTAGAGATTGTGTTGATGTGTTTGTCAGAGGTGCTAGAGATTGTGTTGATGTGTTTGTCAGAGGTGCTAGAGATTATGTTGATGTGTTTGTCAGAGGTGCTAGAGATTGTGTTTATGTGTTTGTCAGAGGTGCTAGAGATTGTGTTTATGTGTTTGTGAGAGGTGCTAGAGATTGTGTTTATGTGTTTGTGAGAGGTGCTAGAGATTGTGTTTATGTGTTTGTGAGAGGTGCTAGAGATTGTGTTGAGGTGTTTGTGAGAGGTGCTAGAGATTGTGTTGAGGTGTTTGTGAGAGGTGCTAGAGATTGTGTTGAGGTGTTTGTGAGAGGTGCTAGAGATTGTGTTGAGGTGTTTGTGAGAGGTGCTAGAGATTGTGTTGAGGTGTTTGTGAGAGGTGCTAGAGATTGTGTTGACGTGTTTGTGAGAGGTGCTAGAGATTATATTGACGTGTTTGTGAGAGGTGCTAGAGATTGTGTTGACGTGTTTGTGAGAGGTGCTAGAGATTGTGTTGACGTGTTTGTGAGAGGTGCTAGAGATTGTGTTGACGTGTTTGTGAGAGGTGCTAGAGATTGTGTTGATGTGTTTGTGAGAGGTGCTAGAGATTGTGTTGACGTGTTTGTGAGAGGTGCTAGAGATTGTGTTGATGTGTTTGTGAGAGGTGCTAGAGATTGTGTTGATGTGTTTGTGAGAGGTGCTAGAGATTGTGTTTATGTGTTTGTGAGAGGTGCTAGAGATTGTGTTTATGTGTTTGTGAGAGGTGCTAGAGATTGTGTTGACGTGTTTGTGAGAGGTGCTAGAGATTATATTGACGTGTTTGTGAGAGGTGCTAGAGATTGTGTTGACGTGTTTGTGAGAGGTGCTAGAGATTGTGTTGACGTGTTTGTGAGAGGTGCTAGAGATTGTGTTGACGTGTTTGTGAGAGGTGCTAGAGATTGTGTTGATGTGTTTGTGAGAGGTGCTAGAGATTGTGTTGACGTGTTTGTGAGAGGTGCTAGAGATTGTGTTGATGTGTTTGTGAGAGGTGCTAGAGATTGTGTTGATGTGTTTGTGAGAGGTGCTAGAGATTGTGTTTATGTGTTTGTGAGAGGTGCTAGAGATTGTGTTTATGTGTTTGTGAGAGGTGCTAGAGATTGTGTTGATGTGTTTGTGAGAGTTGCTAGAGATTGTGTTGATGTGTTTGTCAGAGGTGCTAGAGATTGTGTTGATGTGTTTGTCAGAGGTGCTAGAGATTGTGTTGATGTGTTTGTCAGAGGTGCTAGAGATTATGTTTATGTGTTTGTCAGAGGTGCTAGAGATTGTGTTTATGTGTTTGTGAGAGGTGCTAGAGATTGTGTTTATGTGTTTGTGAGAGGTGCTAGAGATAGTGTTGATGTGTTTGTCAGAGCAGCACAAAATTGTCTTTAGTAGGAGTGAGTGTTTTGTTTCATTGTGTGTTTTGTGTTGTTGTAAGTTTTCATTGCCCCTAGTGTGTGTGTAGCAATGGGATTACTTCTTTATATTACTTAAGTAGTTTACTTTGAAATCTAGATATACTGCAGAACTTTTTTGTTTACCTTCCTACTTTATACTTCTATAGTTTACATTACTATAGTCTACCTTGCTGTGAGTTTACAGGTTTAGCAAGTTTACAATTTCCAACGAATTTGGATTGATGCATGTCACTGTGGCACTGTATGGACCCGTCACTGTGACACTGTATCGACCCGTCACTGTGGCACTGTATGGACCCGTCACTGTGACACTGTATCGACCCGTCACTGTGGCACTGTATGGACCCGTCACTGTGACACTGTATCGACCCATCACTGTCACACTGTATGGACCCGTCACTGTGACACTGTATCGACCCGTCACTGTGACACTGTATGGACCCGTCACTGTGACACTGTATGGACCCGTCACTGTGACACTGTATCGACCCGTCACTGTGGCACTGTATGGACCCGTCACTGTGACACTGTATCGACCCGTCACTGTGACACTGTATCGACCCGTCACTGTGACACTGTATGGACCCGTCACTGTGACACTGTATGGACCCGTCACTGTGACACTGTATGGACCCGTCACTGTGACACTGTATGGACCCGTCACTGTGACACTGTATGGACCCGTCACTGTGACACTGTATGGACCCGTCACTGTGACACTGTATCGACCCGTCACTGTGACACTGTATGGACCCGTCACTGTGACACTGTATGGACCCGTCACTGTGCACTGTATGGACCCGTCACTGTGGCACTGTATGGACCCGTCACTGTGACACTGTATCGACCCGTCACTGTGACACTGTATGGACCCGTCACTGACACTGTATGGACCCGTCACTGACACTGTATGACCCGTCACTGACACTGTATCGACCCGTCACTGTGGCACTGTATGGACCCGTCACTGTGGCACTGTATGGACCCGTCACTGTGACACTGTATGGACCCGTCACTGTGGCACTGTATGGACCCGTCACTGTGACACTGTATGGACCCGTCACTGTGGCACTGTATGGACCCGTCACTGTGACACTGTATGGACCCGTCACTGTGACACTGTATGGACCCGTCACTGTGGCACTGTATGGACCCGTCACTGTGGCACTGTATGGACCCGTCACTGTGACACTGTATGGACCCGTCACTGTGACACTGTATCGACCCGTCACTGTGACACTGTATGGACCCGTCACTGTGACACTGTATGGACCCGTCACTGTGACACTGTATGGACCCGTCACTGTGACACTGTATGGACCCATCACTGTGACACTGGACCCGTCACTGTGACACTGTATGGACCCGTCACTGTGACACTGTATGGACCCGTCACTGTGACACTGTATGGACCCGTCACTGTGACACTGTATCGACCCGTAACTGTGACACTGTATGGACCCGTCACTGTGACACTGTATCGACCCGTCACTGTGACACTGTATGGACCCGTCACTGTGACACTGTATGGACCCGTCACTGTGACACTGTATCGACCCGTCACTGTCACACTGTATGGACCCGTCACTGTGACACTGTATGGACCCGTCACTGTGACACTGTATGGACCCGTCACTGTGACACTGTATGGACCCGTCACTGTGACACTGTATCGACCCGTCACTGTGACACTGTATGGACCCGTCACTGTGACACTGTATGGACCCGTCACTGTGACACTGTATGACCCGTCACTGTGACACTGTATGGACCCGTCACTGTGACACTGTATGGACCCGTCACTGTGACACTGTATGGACCCGTCACTGTGACACTGTATGGACCCGTCACTGTGACACTGTATGGACCCGTCACTGTGACACTATGGACCCGTCACTGTGACACTGTATCGACCCGTCACTGTGACACTGTATGGACCCGTCACTGTGACACTGTATGGACCCGTCACTGTGACACTGTATGGACCCGTCACTGTGGCACTGTATGGACCCGTCACTGTGACACTGTATGGACCCGTCACTGTGACACTGTATCGACCCGTCACTGTTACACTGTATCGACCCGTCACTGTGACACTGTATGGACCCGTCACTGTGACACTGTATGGACCCGTCACTGTGACACTGTATCGACCCGTCACTGTTACACTGTATCGACCCGTCACTGTGACACTGTATGGACCCGTCACTGTGACACTGTATGGACCCGTCACTGTGACACTGTATGGACCCGTCACTGTGGCACTGTATGGACCCGTCACTGTGGCACTGTATGGACCCGTCACTGTGACACTGTATGGAACCGTCACTGTGACACTGTATGGACCCGTCACTGTGACACTGTATGGACCCGTCACTGTGACACTGTATCGACCCGTCTGTGTGCAGCCGTTGTTTGTTCTGCACTCGCACAGACATGGCATCAGTCATGTTTCAGGCTGATCTATTATATAACAGACACTTGGGTTCCAAGATGTTCTAACTTCTCACATCAGCACTTAGACCAAGCACGTGACATCATGCATTGTATAGTAAATGTTAGGCTTGGCCACAAAAAGCACTACTTGTGCATAGAATTATGAATTCATCAACCGGCTCCGTCAGTCTTTTTGGCATGGTAATTGTGCGTTTAAAACCTGTATTTTAAGGATAATTGAAAGGTGAAGGAAGTTATGCCAATAATGAGCATGTTTATTTTAGTTTTGAACCTTTAGGCAATTTTAGTTCTATGTGTGTCAATTCTTTCGTTTTCAGCAGCTGATATATATATATATATATATATATATATATATGTATATATATAATTATATATATCATCATTGTGCAACAAGAGTGTCCCATGGTTGGTTGAAGGCCTTAGCATGCCGTTTCCACATCTGCCTATCTTGTGCTATCCTCTGCCAGATGGTACCTTCCAGTAGTCGTCCAGTTTGTTTCTCCAACGTCTCGCCGGTCTTCCTCTAGATCGGGGTCTTTCGTAGGGTTTCCAGGTGGTGATACGCAGTGTCCATCGGTTATCTCGTATCCTGCTGATGTGTCCTGCCAGGTCCACTTCGTCTTGCATTGCTTGAACACACAAACACACAAAATACCCATATATATATATATATATATATATATATATATATATATATATATATATATATATATATATTGATACTATACACAACTGCTACTTTCTACTTGACAAGTTTTTGTGGAAAGGTGGTTTTACTTCATTACTTATCTGGAGTACTTGTTGTAGCACTGGTTATTTAAATTTCTGGGATTTGGTAGAGATTGTGGTGTTTAGTGTTTCTGTTAACTTTGAGATTGTGGAGTTTGTGTTTGTGGGAGGTAGTAGACTTTATGATTGTTATGTAGAGATTGTTGGTGGTGTGTTTCAGGGAGCTGGTAGAAGTTGGGGGTTCTGACGTCCGACTTGGTTTTCATCTTAAAGGCTATGTGACCAATGCGAACTACTCGAGCAAGAAAGGGGTCCTGCTGCTCTTTATCAACCGTAAGTAGCTAGGTGGCGCCACCTACACGACAAACTAGAGGAACAAGGGGAGGGTTCGTCTTGACAATGTTGGGTGACAGAAGGGACAGGTGGAATTGTTGACTAGTGATAAGTGGGTGGTGTTTGTATTTGGGATTGACTAGAAGACATCAAGTGCACTGTGCGCAATCATTATAGGTTTTACTATTTTGCTAACTTCTGCAACTTGTCAATTCATTTATGTTTTGGCTGCTGAGAGCAGTTATTAAAATAACCATTATTATTTTTGATCAGCAATACTGTGCCTCCGTTCATTTTGCATAGGCAGACAAGGCATGTTGGTTCTTAATTTATTTCAAAACTGTACACTGTTTGTGAGTTTTACTCAGTTCACTATTCAATAGGGTATTCCATTGTAACACAATATGCACTGACATTGGCTGGCAATCTTAATAAGTTTTATAAAATGTGCACAGACCAGCACATTGCCTTCAGTTGCTTTTGTAGCATTGTTGGTGGTGTTGGTGCCCATAGTGGGATAAACTCTATATAAGATATTATAACGCACTCTGTTTATACTGTGGTTGCATTTCATGGACCCCAACTACCATATTATAACAAGGCGCGACTGCAAATGGTTTATTCTAAAATTGCAAGAAGTAAAAATGTGCATTCAGTCCTGGAAATGTATTTAAACATTGTGTAAGTTTGGTGAAGTGTTAGTTGCACAGAGGACCACTGTGGCCAGTCACACACACTCGGCAGAAGTTTTTGGGATTTGGCCAATGAGTTTATCAAGCACACAATCAAAGATGAAATGATACTGATATGAGGAATCGATTCTTTTTTCCTGCCAATGACCTGTATGGCAGACCAGGGACCAGACCAGTTGTATTGGCAGACAACCACTTTCTAGGTGCAGTGCATACATACATTAAAGAGGTTACACAATCAGTGGTGTGTGCATTGTTGCACCTGACACACACACCCAGGGCAACTGTGGCTTTGTCTGTGGCTGCAATCACTAATCCAGTCTCATGAGTCAGGCATCAATGATGGCCAGACAAGTACAGTGCATTGTGAGTGAGTTTATAACAGGAGCAACTCATGGACACATCCAGGTTCACTGCATACATCAATATGGAAGTGTTATTACACAACGAGATCTTATTTCATGCCCTGGGGGTCATGAGCTCCAGGGGTCTACCCTTTGCATTGTCATATAGCTCCAGGAGGCCTACCCTAGGGGTAGTCATGTAGCACCAGGGGGTGTACCCTTGGATTGTCATGCAGCTCCAGGGGGCTAGCCTTGGGGTTATCATGTAGCTCCAGGGGATCTACCATTGAGTAGATGAGTATAGATAGTGATGTAGATCCAGTGGGTCTACCCTTGGGGTTGTCATGTAGCTCCAGGGGGGTCTACCCTTGGGGTTGTCATGTAGCTCCAGGGGGTCTACCCTTGGGGTGGTCATGTAGCTCCAGGGGGTCTACCCTTGGGGTTGTTGTGTAGCTCCAGTGGGTCTACACTTGGGGTAGTCATGTAGCTCCAGGGGGGTCTACCCTTAGGATTGTCATGTAGCCCCAGGGGGGTCTATCATTATGGTTGTCATGTAGCTCCAGGGGGTCTATCCTTGGGGTTGTTGTGTAGCTCCAGGGGGTTTACCATTGCATAGTCATGTAGCTCCAGGGGGTCTATCCTTGGGGTTGTTGTGTAGCTCCAGGGGGTTTTCCATTGCATAGTCATGTAGCTCCAAGGGGTCTATCGTTAAGGTTGTTGTGTAGCTCCAGGGGGCTACTCAGATACCTTCACTGCCATATATCTCCACAAACCATGTCATAATTTTACTTCCATTATAACCTTTGCCATCTGTAACTGTGATTCACCAAAATCACAATGTATCTGTGACACTTGACTGATGGTTGCTGTCTATAGAGCATGTGTCCAGAAATAGCCAAAGCAATAAATTAATGCTTTTTGGCATATTGAGTTTAACTGGATAATAAGCTTTTCTGATGTTGCACAAGCATTTCCTGTTGTAGTGCCGCACAGGACATCTGTATATGATTGAATCCTTCTGAAGGCATCTCAGTACAACCAAAAAAAAAAAATTTATGGTGTGCCTTTAAAAAAAAGTAGCAATATTTTCTCTTATTTTGTATTGGCACTCAATGTTGTATGCCACAACGATTTACCAAAATCACAGTAGACTTGGGATCTCTTTGTCCATTTGTTGACTTCTAATATGCACTCTTACTAAACGTTATTGTGCACATAATTAAAGGGATACTTTTGTTGTGTCCCAAATTATAATGCAAATTATTATTTGACAACTTTAAACTCTTTGTAATGTACACAGTCCTGTTGATGTAATAGTTTCATGTACTTGTAAAGGTAAGTTATTATGTAGCGCAGTATCCAATCCTCAGTATTGCTGGAAGCACTTTACATGTTACTCCCTGGCAGAGAGTTTTATATTCTGAAAGAATCCCTTTTCATTATAATCTGGGACATGAAAGAAACCCTTTTGTTTCCCAAAGAATCCCCATAAAGTATTCACACTGATACATAGCAACTTAGTTTTCATGATCTGAGATGAACCCAGTCACATAAATCAGATCAGGGAGTTTTATGTTAAAACGGTTGATTGAAGGCATTTCTTTTTCCATTTGTAGATCGCCTTGTCGAGTCGTCAACACTGAAGAAAGCCCTTGATGCAGTGTATGCGGCCTACCTACCGAAAAATGCTCATCCTTTTATCTACCTCAGGTTGGTACTATGATCTACAATGCCAGCAAATATGACAAGTTTTTCTTGCAACACAGTTAATAAGAACATGTCCATGCCTCCAGCAAATGACTACATAGAGTTCTCTGTAGACCTCATTTACTCATCAAATAGTAATGAGGAAGTCCAGTACTAGTTTTGCTGAGAGGTCATTGAATAAACATGTACAGAGTGTGGGTGGGTGGTGCTTGTGGTGCTTGTGTGGGTGTGTGTGGTGCTTGTGTGGGTGTGTGTGGTGCTTGTATGGGTGTGTGGTTGTGTGGTGGTTCTGGTGCCTGTGGTTGTGTGGTGTTTGTGGTGTTTGTGGTGTTTGTGGTGTTTGTGGTGTTTGTGGTGTTTGTGGTGTTTGTGGGTGTGTGGTGCATATGTGGGTGTGTGGTGCTTGTGGTGCATGTGTGGTTGGGTGGTGCTTGTGGTGCCTGTGTGGTTGTGTGGTGCTTGTGGTGCATGTGTTGTGCTTGTGGTGCTTGTGGTGCTTGTGGTGCCTGTGTGGTGTTTGTGGTGCTTGTGTGGTGCGTGTGGTGCAAATGTGGTGCATGTGTGGTGTTTGTGGTGCATGTGTGGGTGTGCATCTGCACAAAACCACCACAAACTTCATGAAAGTTGCCAACAAAGATTGTCCGTCATGAGATCACTTGTTCAGATAGTTTTTTTGGATATATTTCTTTCTTGAAATCACCCCTGTGAAGGTTGTTTGGCTATTTCAGTTTTGAAATCACCCCACAAGATATTTATCTGGCTACATTTGTCTTGAGATCACCCCTCATAATGTTATCTGTACATATTTAAGTTTTGTGATCACCCCTCAGAATATTGTCTGGCTGTTTCAGTCTTGAGATCACCCCTGAGAATGTTGTCTGGCTGTTTCAGTCTTGAGATCACCCCTCAGAATGTTGTCAGTCTTGAAATCACCCCTCAGAATGTCCGGTTGTGTTTCAGTCTTGAGACCACCCCTCAGAATGTTGTCTGGCTGTGTTTCAGTCTTGAGATCACCCCTCAGACTGTTGTCAGTCTTGAAATCACCCCTCAGAATGTCCGGTTGTGTTTCAGTCTTGAGATCACCCCTCAGAATGTTGACGTCAATGTGCATCCCACCAAACATGAGGTGCACTTCCTCCATGAAGAGGCGATCATAGAAAGTGTGCAGAAAACTGTTGAGGCCAAACTTCTTGGGTCCAACGTGTCCCGGACTTACTTCACTCAGGTAGAGGAATACTACATGTCTCATCAATATTAGGTGCCTTAGTTGTCGTGGCTCAACCATCCATGTGACATGTCACTTGTGGCATAGTTAATCCTCCGTGTGACACATCACTTGTAGGAGGGTCAACCATCCATGTGACATGTCACTTGTGGCAGAGTTAATCCTCCATGTGACACATCACTTGTAGGAGGGTCAACCATCCATGTGACATGTCACTTGTGGCAGGGTCAATCCTCCGTGTGACATGTCAATTGTAGGAGGGTCACCCATCCATGTGACATGTCACTTGTAGGAGAGTCAACCCTCCGTGTGACACGTCACTTGTAGGATGGTCAACCCTCTGTGTGACACGTCACTTGTAGGATGGTCAACCTTCTGTGTGACACGTCACTTGTAGGATGGTCAACCATCCGTGTGACACGTCACATGTAGGAGGGTCAACCCTCTGTGTGACATGTCACTTATTGGATGGTCAACCCTCCGTGTAACATGTCACTTGTAGTGAGGATGAACCCTCTGTGTGACACGTCACAGGTAAGATGGTCAACCCTCTGTGTGACATGTCACTTGTAGGATGGTCAACCCTCTGTGTGACATGTCACTTGTAGGATGGTCAACCCTCTGTGTGACATGTCACATGTAGGATGGTCAACCCTCTGTGTGACATGTCACTTGTAGGATGGTCAACCCTCTG
>JAODUO010000254.1:0-100000 GCA_025642075.2 Ridgeia piscesae | reverse complement strand
TTTCATTGCCCAATGAAACATGGGTTCATGCCATTGTAGTCATGGTGTACTAACTTTGCTTTTTTGTTCATCTTTGCAGATGTGACGAGAATGCAAGTTCATCGAGTAGTTCTGTCCTCTTGTAATCACCATTGTGCAGTTGTGTGGCTGTGTGTTCTCATTCTGTGTGTGATGTGCTAAAACGTACCTTTCTGACATCCTGTCTTGTGCAAATTAAAGTTTTAAAGGCCATGTAGAAATGCATTATGTAAGCAGTATGAATATTAACACAAAGGCTTAAGGCGAGATACCCCAGGTGAAACTGTGTTTTAAACAAAATACCCAAAATGGTCACAGATAACCAAAAAAAAAACATTCCAACAGAAAGACAAAGTACACATTTTCATGTAATTATTATATATATGGTGCACAGTGGACTTGTTCACATATACAGATGCAAAACAATGGGTAAAACTGTGATACGTATATATTAATATACATATTCTAGGAATGGCATGGTTGGCATTAATTAGTGTGTGCATTTGTGCAAGTGAGTGCTTTCAAGCATGTGTACATACATACGTGCATGTGTACATGTGTGCATGCGTGCGTGCGTGCATGCATGCATGTGTATGTTGCAGGACAATTTATCTGGAGCCAAATGTAATGTTCTTGTTGTAGGCCCTGTTGCATGGAGCCAACTGTAGCTTTCTTGTTGTAGGCCCTGTTGTCTGGAGCCAACTGTAGCATTCTTGTTGTAGGCCCTGTTGTCTGGAGCCAACTGTAGCATTCTTGTTTACCTTTTGTTGGAATTAGGCACTGGTTGACATTCTTTTTTTACCCCCCCCCCCCCCTGTTGTTGGAGCCAACTGTAGCTTCTTGTTGTAGGCCCTGTTGTCTGGAGCCAACTGTAGCATTCTTGTTGTAGGCCCTGTTGTCTGGAGCCAACTGTAGCGTTCTTGTTGTAGGCCCTGTTGTCTGGAGCCAACTGTAGCATTCTTGTTGTAGGCCCTGTTGGGCCCAATGTGTTTTAGCCCAGCAACTGTAGCATTCTTGTTGTAGGCCCTGTTGTCTGGAGCCAACTGTAGCATTCTTGTTGTAGGCCCTGTTGTCTGGAGCCAACTGTAGCATTCTTGTTGTAGGCCCTGTTGTCTGGAGCCAACTGTAGCGTTCTTGTTGTAGGCCCTGTTGTCTGGAGCCAACTGTAGCATTCTTGTTGTAGGCCCTGTTGTCTGGAGCCAACTGTAGCGTTCTTGTTGTAGGCCCTGTTGTCTGGAGCCAACTGTAGCATTTTTTTGTTTTTTAGGGCCCCCTGTTGTCTGGAGCCAACTGTAGCATTCTTGTTGTAGGCCCTGTTGTCTGGAGCCAACTGTAGCGTTCTTGTTGTAGGCCCTGTTGTCTGGAGCCAACTGTAGCGTTCTTGTTGTAGGCCCTGTTGTCTGGAGCCAACTGTAGCATTCTTGTTGTAGGCCCTGTTGTCTGGAGCCAACTGTAGCGTTCTTGTTGTAGGCCCTGTTGTCTGGAGCCAACTGTAGCATTCTTGTTGTAGGCCCTGTTGTCTGGAGCCAACTGTAGCGTTCTTGTTGTAGGCCCTGTTGTCTGGAGCCAACTGTAGCGTTCTTGTTGTAGGCCCTGTTGTCTGGAGCCAACTGTAGCGTTCTTGTTGTAGGCCCTGTTGTCTGCAGCCAACTGTAGCGTTCTTGTTGTAGGCCCTGTTGTCTGGAGCCAACTGTAGCATTCTTGTTGTAGGCCCTGTTGTCTGAGCCAACTGTAGCGTTCTTGTTGTAGGCCCTGTTGTCTGAAGCCAACTGTAGCGTTCTTGTTGTAGGCCCTGTTGTCTGAAGCCAACTGTAGCGTTCTTGTTGTAGGCCCTGTTGTCTGAAGCCAACTGTAGCATTCTTGTTGTAGGCCCTGTTGTCTGGAGCCAACTGTAGCGTTCTTGTTGTAGGCCCTGTTGTCTGAAGCCAACTGTAGCGTTCTTGTTGTAGGCCCTGTTGTCTGGAGCCAACTGTAGCGTTCTTGTTGTAGGCCCTGTTGTCTGAAGCCAACTGTAGCGTTCTTGTTGTAGGCCCTGTTGTCTGAAGCCAACTGTAGCGTTCTTGTTGTAGGCCCTGTTGTCTGAAGCCAACTGTAGCATTCTTGTTGTAGGCCCTGTTGTCTGGAGCCAACTGTAGCGTTCTTGTTGTAGGCCCTGTTGTCTGAGCCAACTGTAGCGTTCTTGTTGTAGGCCCTGTTGTCTGAAGCCAACTGTAGCGTTCTTGTTGTAGGCCCTGTTGTCTGAAGCCAACTGTAGCGTTCTTGTTGTAGGCCCTGTTGTCTGGAGCCAACTGTAGCGTTCTTGTTGTAGGCCCTGTTGTCTGCAGCCAACTGTAGCGTTCTTGTTGTAGGCCCTGTTGTCTGGAGCCAACTGTAGCGTTCTTGTTGTAGGCCCTGTTGTCTGGAGCCAACTGTAGCGTTCTTGTTGTAGGCCCTGTTGTCTGAGCCAACTGTAGCGTTCTTGTTGTAGGCCCTGTTGTCTGAAGCCAACTGTAGCGTTCTTGTTGTAGGCCCTGTTGTCTGGAGCCAACTGTAGCGTTCTTGTTGTAGGCCCTGTTGTCTGCAGCCAACTGTAGCGTTCTTGTTGTAGGCCCTGTTGTCTGCAGCCAACTGTAGTGTTCTTGTTGTAGGCCCTGTTGTCTGGAGCCAACTGTAGTGTTCTTGTTGTAGGCCCTGTTGTCTGGAGCCAACTGTTGTGTTCTTGTTGTAGGCCCTGGTGTCTGGAGCCAACTGTAGTGTTCTTGTTGTAGGCCCTGTTGTCTGGAGCCAACTGTAGTGTTCTTGTTGTAGGCCCTGTTGTCTGGAGCCAACTGTAGTGTTCTTCTTGTAGGCCCTGCTGTTTGGAGCCAACTGTAGTGTTCTTCTTGTAGGCCCTGTTGTCTGGAGCCAACTGTAGTGTTCTTGTTGTAGGCCCTGTTGTTTAGAGCCAACTGTAGTGTTCTTGTTGTAGGCCCTGTTGTTTAGAGCCAACTGTAGTGTTCTTCTTGTTGGCCCTGTTGTTTAGAGCCAACAGTAGCGTTCTTGTTGTAGGCCCTGTTGTCTGGAGCCAACTGTAGTGTTCTTCTTGTAGGCCCTGTTGTTTAGAGCCAACAGTAGCGTTCTTGTTGTAGGCCCTGTTACCTGGAGCCAACTTGACACCAAGCGACAGTGACATAAAGTCAAAAGCCAATGGTATGTCACTGCTCATAACTTCTCTGTTGTTACCTTGTTTATATTTTAATGATGAAAGTACAATATCTCTTCCTTTACCTGGAATTAGTCAGTTGTACTTAGTCCCCGGAGCGTAGGAACACACCAACTCCAGGGCTCTAAGTGTCTACACTACAGGTCCCAGGACGGGCAGTTTAACATTTAGTATACATGCAACTTAAATGCCAAATACTGTTAGACTTATTGACCCTTATAGTACTTGATCACATAAAGCATCATGATGCCGACTTACTCAGGTGCCAAAAAACATACTTTAATATTGGCAGCGTGTTGAGGTAGCGTGTTGACGTAGCGTGTTGAGGTTGCATATTGAGGTAGCTTGTTGAGGTTGCATGTTGAGGTAGCATGTTCAGGTTGCGTGTTGAGGCAGCATGTTGAGGTAGCGTGTTGAGGTTGCGTGTTGACGTAGCGTGTTGAGGTTGCATGTTGAGGTAGCGTGTTGAGGTTGCATGTTGAGGTAGCATGTTCAGGTTGCGTGTTGAGGCTGTGTGTTGAGGTAGTATGTTGAGGCAGCGTATTAGGTAGCGTGTTGAGGTTGCGTGTTGAGGTAGTATGTTGAGGCAGCGTGTTGAGGTAGCATGTTGAGGAAGCGTGTTGAGGTTGCGTGTTGACGTAGCGTGTTGAGGTTGCATGTTGAGGTAGCGTGTTGAGGTTGCATGTTGAGGTAGCGTGTTGAGGTTGCATGTTGAGGAAGCGTGTTGAGGTAGCGTGTTGAGGTAGCGTGTTGAGGTTGCATGTTGAGGTAGCGTGTTGAGGTTGCATGTTGAGGTAGCATGTTCAGGTTGCGTGTTGAGGTAGTATGTTCAGGTTGCGTGTTGAGGCTGCATGTTGAGGTAGTATGTTGAGGCAGCGTATTAGGTAGCGTGTTGAGGTTGCGTGTTGAGGTAGCATGTTGAGGCAGCGTGTTGAGGTAGCATGTTGAGGAAGCGTGTTGAGGTTGCCTGTTGAGGTTGTGTGTTGAGGTTGCATGTTGAGGTAGAGTGTTGAGGTTGCGTGTTGAGGTAGAGTGTTGAGGCAGCGTGTTGAGGTTCCGTGTTGAGGCAGCCTGTTGAGGCAGAGTGTTGAGGCAGCATATTGAGGCAGCATTTTGAGGCAGCGTGTTGAGGTTGCATATTGAGGCAGCGTGTTGATGTACAGTGTTGAAGCAGCGTGTTGAGGCAGCGTGTTGAGGCAGCGTGTTGAGGCAGCGTGTTGAGGCAGTGTATTGAGGCAGCGTGTTGAGGCAATGTGTTGAAGCAGCATGTTGAGGCAATGTGTTGAGGCAGCGTGTTGAGGCAGCGTATTGATGCAGCGTGTTGAGGCAGCGTGTTGAGGCAGCGTGTTGAGGCAGTGTGTTGAGGCAGTGTGTTGAGGCAGTGTGTTGAGGCAGTGTGTTGAGGCAGTGTGCTGAGGCAGTGTGTTGAGGCAGCGTGTTGAGGCAGCGTGTTGAGGCAGCGTGTTGAGGCAGCGTGTTGAGGCAGTGTGTTGAGGCAGCATATTGAGGCAGTGTGTTGAGGCAGCATGTTGAGGCAGCGTGTTGAGGCAGTGTGTTGAGGCAGTGTGTTTTAAGGTAGCGTGTTGAGGCAGTGTGTTGAGGCAGTGTGTTGAGGCAGTTTATTGAGGCAGCATGTTGAGGCAGCATGTTGAGGCAGTGTGTTGACGCAGTGTGTTGAGGCAGCTTGTTGAGGCAGTGTGTTGAGGCAGTGTATTGAGGCAGTGTGTTGAGGCAGCGTGTTGAGGCAGCGTATTGAGGCAGCGTGTTGAGGCAGCGTGTTGAGGCAGCGTGTTGAGGCAGCGTGTTGAGGCAGCGTGTTGAGGCAGTGTATTGAGGCAGTGTGTTGAGGCAGCATATTGAGGCAGCGTGTTACGGCAGTGTGTTGAGGCAGCATGTTGAGGCAGTGTGTTGAGGCAGTGTGTTGAGGCAGTGTGTTGAGGCAGCGTGTTGAGGCAGTGTGTTTTAAGGTAGCGTGTTGAGGCAGTGTGTTGAGGCAGTGTATTGAGGCAGTGTATTGAGGCAGTGTGTTGAGGCAGTGTGTTGAGGCAGCGTGTTGAGGCAGTGTGTTGAGGCAGCATATTGAGGCAGTGTGTTGAGGCAGTGTGTTGAGGCAGTGTGTTGAAGCAGTGTGTTGAGGCAGTGTGTTGAGGCAGCGTGTTGAGGCAGTGTATTGAGGCAGTGTATTGAGGCAGTGTATTGAGGCAGCGTCATCTTCTTGATACTTATGTAACTGGTCACTCAGTTCCTCTGTGTTTCGTCTGTGTATTAGGCACATGGTTTCTATTGGAACTTGTTGAACTGGTTATGTTTGATATTGTCAACTGGCAAATTGTTTGTAGACGTATATAGCATCCAATGCAAATACACTCATGCACAGCGAATCCCATGTGTCGTGGGTGGGTGGGTGGGTGGGTGGGTGGGTGGGTGGTGGTGATGGATGGATGGATGGATGGATGGATGGATGGATGGATGGATGGATGGATGGATGGATGGATGGATGGATGGATGGATGGATGGATGGATGGATGGATGGATGGATGGATGGATGGATGGATGGATGGATGGATGGATGGATGGATGGATGGATGGATGGATGGATGGATGGATGGATGGATGGATGGATGGATGGATGGATGGATGGATGGATGGATGGATGGATGGATGGTTGCAGTTGTTGAGAAGTCTGCTAGTTGTGCTGTAACACTTGTACTTTGTAGAAGCGAGTAAAGTGTCAGACAGCCACATGGTGCGCACTGACAGCAGGTCTCAGAAGCTGGACGGCTTCCTGCTGAGAGGACCCTCAGTGTCCAGTCAGCTGTCACCAGAAGAACAAGACATGGAGACAAATACAGACGGCAGCCATGATGGTACAGCGGCATCATCTCAGGAAACTTCAAGGTTCGGTGATCAATGGCATTTTTTTATATCATTTTACCTACATAGTTGACATATATATATATATATATATATATATATATACATATGTATATATACATATTATACATATGTATAATATATATATATATATGTATATATATATATATATATATGTATATATATATATATGTGTGTGTGTGTATTTATGTATGTGACCTGTTCTAACGACATGAGTCGCATGTCAAAAAATTGAGTTAGTCACACTATTGGAAAGAACATTTATTATGCTTTTCAACAGTGCTAAAATCATGGAGCTAGCTCATGCACAGCCAAAGTTATTCTATACTGAACTTGCCCATGGTAGAAAGCTTCAAACTTAGAAAATCACGTTCCTGATCACGCAAGTACATGATCGAGTGCGTTGTCATTCCAAATTCAGCTGTTTTGCTTCTATTTCACCTTTTGATGTATTCTAAACACCTTCTCAAGTCATGCTCATTGTCTTGCAAGTTGTTTATTGTGATTACCGCAACATAATCTCAGTATTTAGCTATGATTGGAGCGGCGACCCGATTGATTCCACATTGTTTACGGCTAGCGGGTGCGCACTGTGCATGCACTCGCAGCTTTAGGCCAATCAGGGGACCGCTATGAGCTGCGTCTCGCAACTGGTGACGTTTGTTTACAGATAGGTCTCTCAGTTAAGCGCTCCTCTTGGCTCCTAAAGTTGACATCATTTGTGTATTCCTCTAGCAGATTCAGACTGGACCTGCTGGGCATTCCCGTAGTACCAAATATGTCTGCCATGTGGCGAGGGAAACCCCGAAGAATGCGACTCGAACAAGTGCGATTTATCGGTTTTGTTTTACGAAATTCGTGCGTGAAATGTCACGCAGCCTTTCTAAAAAGGTTAAATAATGTACTAAATAGCTATATATTCTAAATAGCTTTATCATCATTGGTACCGTAACGCAGCGTGCAAAACTCGACGGCTTTTTCCCGACACATATCCTAAATCAGAGTGTAACACCAGCCCCCTGCGTTTCAAATCATGGAGTTAACTTTGACGAAAGCTTCAATTTCAAACAGCACATATCAAAAACATGCCGTTGCTGTTTCTACCATATCCGTGATCTTCGTCGTATTCGCAGATTTTTATCACTTTCTGTTGCTAAAACCATCGCGACAGCTCTAGTAAGCAGCAGACTTGACTACTGCAATTCCCTCCTTTACAATACTGCGAACAAGGATATTGCAAGACTTCAACGTGTCCAGAACTGCTTGGCAAGGGTAGTTACCCGTTCTCCTCGTTTTTCTAGCTCGGTGCCGCTTCTAAAATCATTGCACTGGCTCCCTGTGCATTATCGCATTATTTTCAAGATTTGCACAATATCCTGTCAAGCACTCGCATCTAAACAACCACCGAGCTTTCTCGGTTGCTGCACCAACTCTGTGGAATTCGCTTCCTGTCAGTGTCAAGTCGGAAGGTAATATAGTTTCCTTCCGCCGACGTCTAAAAACATCTCTTTAATGCTGCCTATCCTCCTTAGCTTCCTAGAACCTTCGTCCATCCATCAACGACTCACGCACTGTTCTACGTTTACGCAATTGCTTAACCCCTTGGTTTTGTCGCGCCACTGAGCTTGATTTTCGAGGATATTGGCGCATAAGAAGTTATTATTATTATTATATTATTATTATATAAAAGGGAAATATGCATTGCCAGTTGACAGAAAAGACATTAAAGTGTGCCTTGGTGGTGAAAAGTAAAAATTGTCAAATATCACTGTGCAGTGTTTATATGGTGTTTTCTCAAAATCATATTTGCTAATATGTGACTCATTTCGTTAGAACAGGTCACACACACACACACACACACACACACACACACACACACACACACACACACACACACACACACACACACACACACACACACACACACACACACACACACACACACACACACACACACACACACACACACACACACACACACACACACACACACACACACACACACACACACACACACACACACACACACACACACATATACATATATATATATCTAAATTATATATATATTTCAAAAAATTCATAATTACACAACTAGCAATGTTCTACTTACTTTTAGGTTTCGACCACCATCGGCGGCCTTCTTCAGGAACTGAATGTTCAGCGGTCACTGCTCGCTAGATGGCACGGCGAGCAGACTGTCCCACACGTGACTTATCTGTAGCCCCTCATCTCTGCTTGCCATCTAGCGAGCAGTGACCACTGACCATTCAGTTCCTGAAGAAGGCCGCCGATGGTGGTCGAAACGTAGAAGTAAGTAGAACATTGCTAGTTGTGTAATTATGAAATATTTTTGGAATAATATACTGCCACCTTGATGGACATTTTGACGATATATATATATATATATATATATATATATATATATATTTCATTTGTTAGCATATTTTGTTATTTCAATCAACTTTGAAAAATTGTACGTTGCTGTAAATGTTATTATTAAATGCACTTTTATTTCATATTGCATTATTTAATATAATTAATTAAGAACACGATTATATGATGTCTGGGTGGATGGGTGACATAACTATGATAACTTGACCAAACACATACACCAAAATATACGAAATAGTTTTTTCTGTGTTTCTTACATTATTAAAATGGATACATCATTGATGTTACAAAATGCTTTCCCATATAATCGTATTTTCACATTTTTCTAATATTTTATTTGTTAACAACAATTCACTACATACACTGTTTATACAATTTTTTCAGTGGTAAGAAGCGCAGACACGCAGAGACGACAGACGACCCAGCGTCAATGGCAAAACGAACAATTCGCCTCAAAAGTGTATTGGATCTAAGACACAACATTGAACAGCAAACACACACAGGTATATCACAGTGGTTGTTGAAATGTGATCTTTCAAGTTCATTTGATGAACAAAGTTATTTCTTAATTGTATTGTGTTAAACAACAAGTAGACCTGAGCAAAACACTCAACGACAGAGTCGGCCCCTACTTACTACAGAGCGTAACAAAACACTCAACGACAGAGTCGGCCCCTACTTACTACAGACGTAACAAAACACTCAACGACAGAGTCGGCCCCTACTTACTACAGACGTAACAAAACACTCAACAACAGAGTCGGCCCCTACTTACTACAGACGTAACAAAACACTCAACGACAGAGTCGGCCCCTACTTACTACAGGCGTAACAAAACACTCAACGACAGAGTCGGCCCCTACTTACTACAGACGTAACAAAACACTCAACGACAGAGTCGGCCCCTACTTACTACAGACGTAACAAAACACTCAACGACAGAGTCGGCCCCTACTTACTACAGGCGTAACAAAACACTCAACGACAGAGTCGGCCCCTACTTACTACAGACGTAACAAAACACTCAACAACAGAGCCGGCCCCTACTTACTACAGACGTAACAAAACACTCAACAACAGAGTCGGCCCCTACTTACTACAGGCGTAACAAAACACTCAACGACAGAGTCGGCCCCTACTTACTACAGAGTAACAAAACACTCAACGACAGAGTCGGCCCCTACTTACTACAGACGTAACAAAACACTCAACGACAGAGTCGGCCCCTACTTACTACAGACGTAACAAAACACTCAACGACAGAGTCGGCCCCTACTTACTACAGGCGTAACAAAACACTCAACACAGAGTCGGCCCCTACTTCTACAGACGTAACAAAACACTCAACGACAGAGCGGCCCCTACTTCTACAGGACGCAACAAAACACTCAACGACAGAGTCGGCCCCTACTTACTACAGACGTAACAAAACACTCAACGACAGAGTCGGCCCCTACTTACTACAGCGTAACAAAACACTCAATGACAGAGTCGGCCCCTACTTACTACAGGCGTAACAAAACACTCAACGACAGAGTCGGCCCCTACTTACTACAGGCGTAACAAAACACTCAACGACAGAGTCGGCCCCTACTTACTACAGGCGTAACAAAACACTCAACGACAGAGTCGGCCCCTACTTACTACAGACGTAACAAAACACTCAACGACAGAGTCGGCCCCTACTTACTACAGACGTAACAAAACACTCAACGACAGAGTCGGCCCCTACTTACTACAGACGTAACAAAACACTCAACGACAGAGTCGGCCCCTACTTACTACAGACGTAACAAAACACTCAACGACAGAGTCGGCCCCTACTTACTACAGACGTAACAAAACACTCAACGACAGAGTCGGCCCCTACTTACTACAGACGCAACAAAACACTCAACGACAGAGTCGGCCCCTACTTACTACAGACGTAACAAAACACTCAACGACAGAGTCGGCCCCTACTTACTACAGACGTAACAAAACACTCAACGACAGAGTCGGCCCCTACTTACTACAGGCGTAACAAAACACTCAACGACAGAGTCGGCCCCTACTTACTACAGACGCAACAAAACACTCAACGACAGAGTCGGCCCCTACTTGCTACAGGCGCAACAAAACACTCAACGACAGAGTCGGCCCCTACTTACTACAGACGCAACAAAACACTCGACGACAGAGTCGGCCCCTACTTACTACAGGCGTAACAAAACACTCAACGACAGAGCCGGCCCCTACTTACTACAGACGCAACAAAACACTCAATGAGAGAGTCGGCCCCTACTTACTACAGACGCAACAAAACACTCAACGACAGAGTCGGCCCCTACTTACTACAGGCGCAACAAAACACTCAACAACAGAGTCAGCCCCTACTTACTACAGACGCAACAAAACACTCAACGACAGAGTCGGCCCCTACTTACTACAGGCGCAACAAAACACTCAACAACAGAGTCGGCCCCTACTTACTACAGACGCAACAAAACACTCAACAACAGAGTCGGCCCCTACTTACTACAGACGCAACAAAACACTCAATGACAGAGTCGGCCCCTACTTACTACAGACGCAACAAAACACTCAACGACAGAGTCGGCCCCTACTTACTACAGGCGCAACAAAACACTCAACAACAGAGTCAGCCCCTACTTACTACAGGCGTAACAAAACACTCAACAACAGAGTCGGCCCCTACTTACTACAGACGTAACAAAACACTCAACGACAGAGTCGGCCCCTACTTACTACAGAGATAACAAGTTATTGCAACATGCACATATTTAACATGCATTTGAATACAAGTACAGTGAAAATTTGATGCTAACAAACCCAGTGCCTGAGAAAAATTTATTGGGAGAATTTATAAACCCAAAACATTGGGAACAATTGGTGCTAAATTGGGCATAGTTAAGTATGATATTTATTATATAGGTTCATAAATAACATTTGGGGACAATTACTGCAATCAATCGATGACTCATTAATAATTTATTATCAACTTTACATAATTCCTATCACACCAATACACATCTTTCCAGTCGTTTGAGCTGCCATGGTAACAGTTTATTAGCCGAAATAATCTAGTGAGTAGGTCTTGCTGAAAGCAACTCTCATTGATGCTGTAAAACTACTCATAAGATTAAATAGAAAGTGATGGAGATCGTATGGTGAATAATTTCACAGTAGTACATATTACATGTAGTCCATGTCAGTTTAATACTGGTGTGTTGGTGAGTGTCAAGTCATCTTACCATAACCAATGTATATTTACTACCAAGTAGCGAGTCTACGTGTGTCTTTAACACAGACGGCTCACATATTGCCAGGTGTAACATGTTACACGTTACAGAGGCATTGCACACTTGTCAGTAATGTAATGTAATCAGTATGCATGTCAACAATTTCACGTAAGTCAGTAATTGTAATGTGATAAAAATATTTAATTTTTTACTTATATGAGCTGATAAATATCAATGTATTTAATTAACAGATTAGATCTATAAAGTAGAATGCGTAGTTAAAGATGTGGAGGCTGCTTTAATCATAGGATCATAAAACATGTTCTCTCATAAATACAAAGACCACCATTTTGATAACACTGCGAATAACCTACTTTTATTTGTATATGAATGAATATGTTTCTTTGCATGCCTGCATTATTGTTGCAGGTTCAGAATCATGAACATGGTGTCAGTGAACTGAGAATTATGACAAAACTAAATAGATAAATTGGCTCAATAAACTACGGTAAAACAGGATATTGTCAATGAAGAGAGAAAACCACAAAGTCCCAAATGTTCTCATATACACAGACGTGTATGTTACAGACCTTTCTGTATCCCTGTCACATAACAGATGTTAACATGTTTCAGGGCTGCGTGAAATCTTCGAGAACCACACGTTTGTTGGCTGTGTGAGTCCAGAACACGCCCTGATCCAGCACTCCACCAAACTCTACCTCGTCAACACAACCAAGCTGAGGTATGCAGGTTAGACAGGACCTCACTCACCTCAGCAGAGCCAGTGTTAACACTCACCTCAGTAAACTTGCCTCTTTCTGTAAGTTAGAAATTCTGCTTTGTAATTATTTTTAAACATCGTTCTTTCAAACAAAAACCTGTTTTCGTTGTATTTGAATTACCCTCGTTGAGTGGCTGCTTCTGTATGGTGACCTTTGAACTCAGTGGGACCAACTACATTATAATTCTTTATTTATTTAATTATGACCTTGAAAATTGAAAGAAGTTCCAAAAAATGCTGTTCTGTTTAATATTAGTACACTAATTCTAGTGCTGCCATCTGGTGAAAGGTTTTAATAATTAGGATGAATGTATGCTGCCACCTGGTGGATACTTTAGATTGAACACTTGGCTTGTTCTGGCGATTTATGACATTTACTGATACTGACTGAGTGACTGCTTCTATTTGTTGATACTGACTGAGTGACTGTTTCTGTTTGTTGATACTGACTGAGTGACTGCTTCTGTTTGTTTATACTGACTGAGTGACTGCTTCTGTTTGTTGATACTGACTGAGTGACTGCTTCTGTTTGTTGATACTGACTGAGTGACTGCTTCTGTTTGTTGATACTGACTGAGTGACTGCTTCTGTTTGTTGATACTGACTGACTGACTGCTTCTGTTTGTTGATACTGACTGAGTGACTACTTCTGTGTGTTGATACTGACTGAGTGACTGCTTCTGTTTGTTGATACTGACTGAGTGACTGCTTCTGTTCGTTGATACTGACCGAGTGACTGCTTCTGTTTGTTGATACTGACCGAGTGACTGCTTCTGTTTGTTGATACTGACTGAGTGACTGCTTCTGTTTGTTGATACTGACTGAGTGACTGCTTCTGTTTGTTGATACTGACTGAGTGACTGCTTCTGTTTGTTGATACTGACTGAGTGACTGCTTCTGTTTGTTGATACTGACCGAGTGACTGCTTCTGTTTGTTGATACTGACCGAGTGACTGCTTCTGTTTGTTGATACTGACCGAGTGACTGCTTCTGTTTGTTGATACTGACTGAGTGACTGCTACTGTTTGTTGATACTGACTGAGTGACTGCTTCTGTTTGTTGATACTGACTGAGTGACTGCTTCTGTTTGTTGATACTGACTGAGTGACTGCTACTGTTTGTTGATACTGACTGAGTGACTGCTTCTGTTTGTTGATACTGACTGAGTGACTGCTTCTGTTTCTTGATACTGACTGAGAGACTGCTACTGTTTGTTGATACTGACTGAGTGACTGCTTCTGTTTGTTGATACTGACTGAGTGACTGCTACTGTTTGTTGATACTGACTGAGTGACTGCTACTGTTTGTTGATACTGACTGAGTGACTGCTTCTGTTTGTTGATACTGACTGAGTGACTGCTTCTGTTTCTTGATACTGACTGAGTGACTGCTTCTGTTTGTTGATACTGACCGAGTGACTGCTTCTGTTTGTTAATACTGACTGAGTGACTGCTTCTGTTTGTTGATACTGACTGAGTGACTGCTTCTGTGTGTTAATACTGACTGAGTGACTGCTTCTGTTTGTTGATACTTGCTGAGTGACTGCTTCTGTGTGTTGATACTTGCTGAGTGACTGCTTCTGTTTGTTGATACTGACTGAGTGACTGCTTCTGTTTGTTGATACTGAATGAGTGACTGCTTCTGTTTGTTGATACTGACTGAGTGACTGCTTCTGTTTGTTGATACAGACTGAGTGTCTGCTTCTGTTTGTTGATACTGACTGAGAGACTGCTTCTGTTTGTTAATACTGACTGAGTGACTGCTTCTGTTTGTTGATACTGACTGAGTGACTGCTTCAGTTTGTTGATACTGACTGACTGACTGCTTCTGTTTGTTGATACTGACCGAGTGACTGCTTCTGTTTGTTGATACTGACTGAGTGACTGCTTCTGTTTGTTAATACTGACTGAGTGACTGCTTCTGTTTGTTGATACTGACCGAGTGACTGCTTCTGTTTGTTGATACTGACTGAGTGACTGCTTCTGTTTGTTAATACTGACTGAGTGACTGCTTCTGTTTGTTGATACTGAATGAGTGACTGCTTCAGTTTGTTGATACTGACTGACTGACTGCTTCTGTTTGTTGATACTGACCGAGTGACTGCTTCTGTTTGTTGATACTGACTGAGTGACTGCTTCTGTTTGTTAATACTGACTGAGTGACTGCTTCTGTTTGTTGATACTGACCGAGTGACTGCTTCTGTTTGTTGATTCTGACTGACTGACTGCTTCTGTTTGTTGATACTGACTGAGTGACTGCTTCTGTTTGTTGATACTGACTGAGTGACTGCTTCTGTTTGTTGATACTGACTGAGTGACTGCTTCTGTTTGTTGATACAGACTGAGTGTCTGCTTCTGTTTGTTGATACTGACTGAGTGACTGCTTCTGTTTGTTGATACTGACTGAGTGACTGCTTCTGTTTGTTGATACTGACTGAGTGACTGCTTCTGTTTGTTAATACTGACTGAGAGACTGCTTCTGTTTCAGCAAAGAACTTTTCAGTCAACTTCTCATTTTCAACTTTGGTAACTTTGGAATGCTTCGACTGTCGGTGAGTTACATTGCGTCCAACTGCTCCTAGTTGTAGTGCTGGTGACAGCCTTTCCCCCAAACACTGCTGGGTAACTCAACCACTATGTATATATAAATATGTAAACAAGTCTTTGATTACTCTGTAGTGGAATGACATTATAGTAGTTTTGGAAACCATCTAACTGACATAGTAAGTGATGTAACTTGTGATGTTGGTTCATGGCTTGAGAATACAAGAAGAGGAGGAAATGGACTATTAACTGTGGTGTTTTCTTTTCTGGTGTCACTTATTATCATATTCAAAATGTTAAATTACCTGTATGGACATTTTTGTATCTTTTGGATACATTATTACCTCTGACAGTCTAGTACTGTGACAACGTTTTACATAATGTCACACAATTTGGATACATCATTACCTCTGACAGTTTAGTATGTTGACAACGTTGTACACAATGTCACACCCAGACATGTAACCAGGTCAATGTATCCAGGTCAATTACTTCTCAATGGCCTCTTCTGTGGAAGTCATTCACCTTCACTCCCTCCTAGTCTCTTATGTCATATGGTCAGTGTGGTCTGTGAGGTCCTGGGTCTATGAGGTCTGTGAGGTCCTGGGTCTGTAAGGTCCTGGGTCTGTGAGGTATGTAAGGTCCTGGGTCTGTGAGGTCCTGGGTCTGTAAGTCCTGGGTCTGTGAGGTATGTAAGGTCCTGGGTCTGTGAGGTCTGAGATCCTGGGTCTGTGAGGTCCTGGGTCTGTGAGGTCCTGGGTCTGTGAGGTCCTGGGTCTGTGAGGTCCTGGGTCTGTGAAGTATGTGAGGTCCTGGGTCTGTGAGGTACTAGGTCTGTGAGATCCTGGGTCTGTGAGGTCCTGGGTCTGTAAGGTCCTGGGTCTGTGAAGTATGTGAGGTCCTGGGTCTGTGAGGTACTAGGTCTGTGAGATCCTGGGTCTGTGAGGTCCTGGGTCTGTGAAGCCTGTGAAGCTGATGGTTGTTGGTGGAGTTGCACAGATGAGTGATGACACCATCTTGAGAAACATTCTACACTCACTCACTCACTCACTCACTCACTCACTCACTCACTCACTCACTCACTCACTCACTCACTCACTCACGCACTCATTCACTCACTCACGCACTAATGTCAACCAATTAGATGAAACTCTGGAGGCTCCCATAGTCAATGTTTCATCTCTGCATTGCTGTCACTGACCACCTGTCACTGACCACATGTCACTGACCTCATCACACTGACCCCATGTCAGTGACCTCATCACACTGACCCCATATCACTGACTACCTGTCACTGACCCCATGTCACTGACCACCTGTCACTGACCACCTGTCACTGACCCCATGTCACTGACCGCCTGTCACTGACCATCTGTCACTGACCTCATCACACTGACTCCACATCACTTACTACCTGTCACTGACCACCTGTCATTGACCCCATGTCAGTGACCACCTGTTACTGATCATTTTACAGGAACCAGCATCTATTTATGAGTTGACCATGCTGGCACTGGACAGTGCTGAGAGTGGCTGGACTGAAGTGGATGGGCCAAAGACTGACCTGGCCCAGTACGTGGTCACTCTGCTTATGAGCAAGGCTACCATGCTGCGGGAGTACTTCTCTGTGGAGATCAGTCCGGTACGACGCTCTGGTGAACCCGGCTTGCTTATTGTTATATATTTTATTCAGGGTAACTTATTTTATGCTACAATATGAAAATGGTACAATAGTGACCATCATCATGGCTTGTGGTTGTACTTACATGCTGTAAGTTCAGTTATTTATTTTATGATATTAACTGTCAAAAGGCATGGATAACCGAGCCAGTCCCAATACTGCAAGTTGGATACCAGTTAGAACAGATTAATGATCACTGATATACCATATGGAATAAATATATAGACTCCTTCCGTTGAAACATTGTTATCAGAGTGTTACCAGAATGTGCAAGTCATGGTAAGCATTCTGTGAACTGGCAGCCATATTTGTGTCCTCAATGACCTTGCCATGTCACTGAGCCAGACGTGATCTATTTGCCCTGTTGTAGGAGGGTGAATTGTGCACCCTGCCACTGCTATGTGAGTCTTACATACCCCCCCTCGAGACAGCCCTGCCCATGTACATCCTGCGACTGGCCACTGAGGTAGGGGGCCATCTCATTGAGCATCTCAGCAGTAACACCGCAGTGATAATGTGGACGAACCAGGATATTGGTCATGTGCTATACTGGTCAGCGCTGATGTTCAAATGAATACTCTGTGGTGTGCTGAAGACATTAATCCATAAAAATATTAACAGCTTGTGGTTGGGATTTACCTGAAAACTACAATATTCCATAAAATGACACAATTAAATTTCCTATATCAATTTAGTTTACCACTAACCATAGTAGTAATACTTTTAAATAACCTGCACAATCAGTTTAATGCAGAGAATACTCTTGTAGACATCATTGAAAGAGAATTTTTATAATTTATGAAGTGTTTATAAATTAATGTATTATGTTATATATATTATGTATATATTATGTATATGTTGAAATGAAGCTATTTTAATAAGTTATTTCTCGCCTGATCCTATCTAGTCATTTGTCCGAAAATGTCTATGTTAGAAACCATCTAGTCTTGGTGGATACTAGATGGGTTTAACATTCTTTACAGTCTGAAACCATGAGGTGGAGCTTTACTCTCTGTGTAACTGTCATTCCCTAGATGGAGCTTTACTCTGTGTAACTGTGTTATTCCCTAGGTGGAGCTTTGTTCTGTGTAACTGTGTCATTCCATAGGTGGAGCTTTACTCTGTGTAACTGTGTCATTCCCTAGGTGGAGCTTTGCTCTGTGTAACTGTGTCATTCCCTAGGTGGAGCATTGCTCTGTGTAACTGTGTCATTCCCTAGGTGGAGCTTTGCTCTGTGTAACTGTGTCATTCCCTAGGTGGAGCTTTGCTCTGTGTAACTGTGTCATTCCCTAGGTGGAGCTTTGCTCTGTGTAACTGTGTCATTCCCTAGGTGGAGCTTTGTTCTGTGTAACTGTCATTCCCTAGGTGGAGCATTGCTCTGTGTAACTGTGTCATTCCCTAGGTGGAGCTTTGTTTTGTGTAACTGTCTATTCCCTAGGTGGAGCTTTGCTCTGTGTAACTGTGTCATTCCCTAGGTGGAGCTTTGCTCTGTGTAACTGTGTCATTCCCTAGATGGAGCATTGCTCTGTGTAACTGTCATTCCCTAGATGGAGCTTTGCTCTGTGTAACTGTCATTCCCTAGATGGAGCTTTACTCTGTAACTGTGTCATTCCCTAGATGGAGCTTTGATCTGTGTAACTGTGTCATTCCCTAGATGGAGCTTTGCTCTGTGTAACTGTGTCATTCCCTAGGTGGAGCTTTGCTCTGTGTAACTGTCATTCCCTAGATGGAGCTTTACTGTGTAACTGTGTCATTCCCTAGGTGGAGCTTTGTTCTGTGTAACTGTCATTCCCTAGATGGAGCTTGCTCTGTGTAACTGTGTCATTCCCTAGGTGGAGCTTTGTTCTGTGTAACTGTCATTCCCTAGGTGGAGCTTGTCTGTGTAACTGTGTCATTCCCTAGGTGGAGCTTTGTCTGTGTAACTGTTCATTCCCTAGATGGAGCTTTGCTCTGTGTAACTGTGTCATTCCCTAGGTGGAGCTTTGCTCTGTGTAACTGTCATTCCCTAGATGGAGCTTTGCTCTGTGTAACTGTGTCATTCCCTAGGTGGAGCTTTGCTCTGTGTAACTGTGTCATTCCCTAGATGGAGCTTTGCTCTGTGTAACTGTGTCATTCCCTAGATGGAGCTTTACTCTGTGTAACTGTGTCATTCCCTAGATGGAGCTTTGCTCTGTGTAACTGTGTCATTCCCTAGGTGGAGCTTTACTCTGTGTAACTGTCATTCCCTAGATGGAGCTTTACTCGTGTAACTGTGTCATTCCCTAGATGGAGCTTTATCTGTGTAACTGTGTCATTCCCTAGATGGAGCTTTGTTCTGTGTAACTGTGTCATTCCCTAGGTGGAGCATTGCTCTGTGTAACTGTGTCATTCCCTAGGTGGAGCTTTGTTCTGTGTAACTGTCATTCCCTAAGTGGAGCTTTAATCAGTGAGTAATGTCATTTATTTCTCGTTGTTCCCCACATTCACTGTAGGTAACTGTGTCTCCGGTGGAGTTTTTCGAGCATTCCTAGTGGAGACTGGCTTATGCAGTGAAGCAGTACCTGTCCCACTTCCTAGTAGGAGACTGGACGTGAAGTGAGTGGAGACATCTCAGGGAGACAGGTTTATGTCTGTGGCAGCAGTCTCTAGTGATGACTGGTGTATGTCTGTGGCAGCAGTCTCTAGTGATGACTGGTGTATGTCTGTGGCAGCAGTCTCTAGTGATGACTGGTGTATGTCTGTGGCAGCAGTCTCTAGTGATGACTGGTGTATGTCTGTGGCCACAGTCTCTAGTGATGACTGGTGTATGTCTGTGGCAGCAGTCTCTAGTGATGACTGGTGTATGTCTGTGGCAGCAGTCTCTAGTGATGACTGGCGTATGTCTGTGGCAGCAGTCTCTAGTGATGACTGGCGTATGTCTGTGGCAGCAGTCTCTAGTGATGACTGGCGTATGTCTGTGGCAGCAGTCTCTAGTGATGACTGGTGTATGTCTGTGGCAGCAGTCTCTAGTGATGACTGGCGTATGTCTGTGGCCACAGTCTCTAGTGATGACTGGTGTATGTCTGTGGCAGCAGTCTCTAGTGATGACTGGTGTATGTCTGTGGCCACAGTCTCTAGTGATGACTGGTGTATGTCTGTGGCAGCAGTCTCTAGTGATGACTGGTGTATGTCTGTGGCCACAGTCTCTAGTGATGACTGGTGTATGTCTGTGGCAGCAGTCTCTAGTGATGACTGGTGTATGTCTGTGGCCACAGTCTCTAGTGATGACTGGTGTATGTCTGTGGCAGCAGTCTCTAGTGATGACTGGTGTATGTCTGTGGCCACAGTCTCTAGTGATGACTGGTGTATGTCTGTGGCAGCAGTCTCTAGTGATGACTGGTGTATGTCTGTGGCAGCAGTCTCTAGTGATGACTGGTGTATGTCTGTGGCAGCAGTCTCTAGTGATGACTGGTGTATGTCTGTGGCAGCAGTCTCTAGTGATGACTGGCGTATGTCTGTGGCAGCAGTCTCTAGTGATGACTGGCGTATGTCTGTGGCCACAGTCTCTAGTGATGACTGGTGTATGTCTGTGGCAGCAGTCTCTAGTGATGACTGGTGTATGTCTGTGGCCACAGTCTCTAGTGATGACTGGTGTATGTCTGTGGCAGCAGTCTCTAGTGATGACTGGTGTATGTCTGTGGCCACAGTCTCTAGTGATGACTGGTGTATGTCTGTGGCCACAGTCTCTAGTGATGACTGGTGTATGTCTGTGGCAGCAGTCTCTAGTGATGACTGGTGTATGTCTGTGGCCAGTCTCTAGTGATGACTGGTGTATGTCTGTGGCACAGTCTCTAGTGATGACTGGTGTATGTCTGTGGCCAGCAGTCTCTAGTGATGACTGGTGTATGTCTGTGGCAGCAGTCTCTAGTGATGACTGGTGTATGTCTGTGGCACAGTCTCTAGTGATGACTGGTGTATGTCTGTGGCCACAGTCTCTAGTGATGACTGGTGTATGTCTGTGGCAGCAGTCTCTAGTGATGACTGGTGTATGTCTGTGGCAGCAGTCTCTAGTGATGACTGGTGTATGTCTGTGGCAGCAGTCTCTAGTGATGACTGGTGTATGTCTGTGGCAGCAGTCTCTAGTGATGACTGGTGTATGTCTGTGTCAGCAGTCTCTAGTGATGACTGGTGTATGTCTGTGGCCACAGTCTCTAGTGATGACTGGTGTATGTCTGTGGCCACAGTCTCTAGTGATGACTGGTGTATGTCTGTGGCCACAGTCTCTAGTGATGACTGGTGTATGTCTGGGGCCCACAGTCTCTAGTGATGACTGGTGTATGTCTGTGGCAGCAGTCTCTAGTGATGACTGGTGTATGTCTGGGGCCCACAGTCTCTAGTGATGACTGGTGTATGTCTGTGGCCACAGTCTCTAGTGATGACTGGTGTATGTCTGTGGCCACAGTCTCTAGTGATGACTGGTGTATGTCTGTGGCAGCAGTCTCTAGTGATGACTGGTGTATGTCTGTGGCAGCAGTCTCTAGTGATGACTGGTGTATGTCTGTGGCCACAGTCTCTAGTGATGACTGGCGTATGTCTGTGGCCACAGTCTCTAGTGATGACTGGTGTATGTCTGTGGCAGCAGTCTCTAGTGATGACTGGTGTATGTCTGTGGCAGCAGTCTCTAGTGATGACTGGTGTATGTCTGTGGCAGCAGTCTCTAGTGATGACTGGTGTATGTCTGTGGCAGCAGTCTCTAGTGATGACTGGTGTATGTCTGTGGCCACAGTCTCTAGTGATGACTGGTGTATGTCTGTGGCCACAGTCTCTAGTGATGACTGGTGTATGTCTGTGGCCACAGTCTCTAGTGATGACTGGTGTATGTCTGTGGCCACAGTCTCTAGTGATGACTGGTGTATGTCTGTGGCAGCAGTCTCTAGTGAAGACTGGCGTATGTCTGTGGCCACAGTCTCTAGTGATGATTGGTGTATGTCTGTGGCCACAGTCTCTAGTGATGACTGGCGTATGTCTGTGGCCACAGTCTCTAGTGATGACTGGCGTATGTCTGTGGCCACAGTCTCTAGTGATGACTGGTGTATGTCTGTGGCAGCAGTCTCTAGTGATGACTGGTGTATGTCTGTGGCAGCAGTCTCTAGTGATGACTGGTGTATGTCTGTGGCAGCAGTCTCTATTTGTACATTAATGATATATTTAGAGAAACTGCTCATGTTTTTAATGAATTAACTGTTATATATCTACAACTTTATTAAACTGGGATGTTTCCTTAATAGAGTTTTAAATTGTTGAGTAATTGCACCAGTGATCAGATATCACAATGTTTAGTTGGTTCAACATTACATGTTTGATGTACTATAAGTAGACTGACTGAATATGACAACTGTTTCAGGCATCACTGGAGGATGAGTCTTCACAGCCCGACTGGCGCTGGACGGTAGAACATGTCATCTTCCCTGCCCTCCGATCCAGCCTCCTCCCTCCAAAGACCTTTGCGGAAGATGCCACCCTCCTTCAGATTGCCAACCTGCCAGACCTCTACAAGGTGTTTGAGCGGTGCTAGCGGTGCAGGTGGCGCACAAAGATGGCGCACACATTGGCGACGTCTGACGGAATCAGGAGGGTGCAACTTTATAGGGTCACTCAGTCAGTCACCCTGGTAGTAATCACCACGCCCCAGTTAGTGTAGATGGTGTGTGTCGCGCCATGTCAAATGTCTACACATCTTACTATCATAAAGCCAAAAACAAATGCCACAATTGTCATGTGCGTGTGACATGACAGTATTGAGATATAATATGTGACCATGTGACCTAGACCAAATTGAGTACAGTACCTTATGGCCAAGGTGGTGGCCTTCTTGGACAGTGGACCGTCTCATCTCATTTTTGGCAGGGTGATACTGGGCTACTTTGTCTGCAGTGTTTTGTTGTTGTATATATATATATGTACATGCATGTGAGGTATTAGTTATCATATCAGTGAGGTATTAGTTATCGTATCAGTTAGATATTAGTTATCATATCAGCTAATCAGATTCCACTGGTATTGGCTGAAAATCCTCTGCGGTATGTTGTGCACAAAATGAGTAAAGCATTCATTTTTAAACATAATATGTTTAAAAATGAATGCTTTATTTAGAATATATTATATTCTAAATCGGTTCAAATATTGGCATAATTTTTAGATTACTTAAATTGATGCTAGACAAATGGCTGTCTTCATCTTTGTCCAAAGGGAGGTGTAATGGGGAGTCTGAGCTGTCACACAGCATATATAATAATGTTATTTAAGGTTACCTTTACAACTCAGCTCCCCTACATAGCTGTTGTTACCTTGGACACTGGTCACTGGTCCTAAGGTTGACCAGTCTTTCTGCCTTGATGCACCTCTCAACTGTGTCCAAGGACACGGAGCTACAAAGTCACACGCAGTGCGGTCTGCTACACACGACAGCAAAGTCAATACCATGGCTACATACCGTCAAGTGATATTTCGTGTCTGCTGCTTTTATTCTGACAAAAGCAGCCGACATGAAATATCACTTTTGACGGTATGACAATGTCAGTCCTACCTGTCCACTTTGTCATGTCAATGTCAGTCCTACCTGTACTTCCTGTACTTTGATGTGTGTTGTGTGTGTGTGTTTCACTAGTGACTAGTGTATTGTTTTCACTAATTACTCAGAAGCTGCAAATGTCCTTTTCTAACCGTGTAAACTTTGACAATGATGGTGTACATTACAGATTTCGTCCATTATTCATAATTTACTTGGCTGACAAAAGAAGTCGAGTATTAAACATAGAGCTACAAAATTCTACTGTCAGTGAAAGGTGCCACGACATGGCTGTATTGGAGCCTTGTGAAATCAGTCTGTGACACAGGTGTGTAAATGTCATTGTTTAACTAACGCGACTACACATGTGTACTCGACACTCCAACAGGTGTGTGGGGCGTTTAAACACTACACAGTCATGCATGAGTCACCGCCGTCATGTGATCTTTTCACACGATGTCGCATGAATCATTGCTATGATGTGATCTTTGCAACATGTTATGAACACTGCTTATGTAACATGCTATAAATACACAAATAAGAGACTGAGAAAACGCTGTAATTCATTGTAGTGATTATTCATGTTAATCCACGAAACTACAAAACTTTGAGAAATCTATAAATGTGTAATGTTCACGTGCACTGAGACAACATTGCTATTGTTTATTGTCCAAGTCATTCTACATTGAGAACATAGTTTCCAAACAAATACTTTCATGTTCACAGGAAGTCATGCGTGATGTGATACAGTTGTACAACCAGACGATAATTACCTGTGTTTCATGAGTGGTTAATTATATCATAATCATGGAGACAGTAAGTAATTGTGGTTGTCTTGTTACTGTATTATTTAAGACACACTTATTCATTGGGGTTTAGAGCTTAATAATTGTTATTGTATTTTTATTAGCGAATAAAGTTTACAGCCAATTGAATCGAGGATTTAAAATTCTTTCTTCAAGTGAATTGGTGCAGTGCTAATTATCAGACAAATTGTGAAGAAATTTCACGTCTCCTTCAAGATCGCCCAATTTATTACTTTATATGTGTAGACTGACGTTGTGTTTCTTGTCGAAATAACGCTGATCTATTCCCAAAAATGCGCTGCCAATCATGTATAATACAATGCCAAAAAGCGGCTTATTTTTGGACTGGTAACAAAGTGCATAACTTTTTTGATTTGTGTCCTGTTTTCTAGTTTTGTTTTCTTGAAATCTAGCTTCAGGTGAAAATTAAGGTCATTTAGTAGTCGTATGACATGTGACTACCAGGTTGGCGGGGCCAGCCCACAGGCTGTACACAAGACGGTGCTTAAGGCTACCTTGAGATCACTTGCATAGTAAGGTACAAAGAAAACTGATCAGTTTCTGTCAAAAAATACCTTTCAAACCTTCATACTAGTTATGACTGTGCGATTATAGCTTATGGTTACATAATCAGACATGTGATTACTACTGTTATGACTGTGTATGCAGACGTATGATTATGACTGTTCAGATATGTTCGTTTATGACTATTCAGACGTGTGTGATTATGACTATTCAGGCGTGGGCAATTATGACTGTATTCAGTCATGTGTGATTATGACTGTATTCAGTCATGTGCAATTATGACTTCATTGTCATCACATGCAAACAAAATGACCCGGACGACGATTTAAGTACTTTTCAGTATCTCAAAATTCATGCAGTTTCGTGGTCAGTTTGTTCCATTCGATAATTTAGTTTCCGTACCCCAACCTCATCGATAAGCCCCACCCGCTCCCAGGCATGGAAGGAGTTGTATATCAATTGGCTGAGTGGGAGTTTTGCCACCCCACCCCCTCCGTTCCGATTAACCTGATTATGCATTTAACCAAGTTGCAACTGAGAGCATATGTAACTTTGTAGTTTGTATACAACTTTCAAATAAATGTAATATAATGGTGTAGCTTTGCGAGATGCACCCTGCTGCAATCTTGGAAGTAGCAGCAGTAATCATCCGCTTACTTAATGAGGTGGGCTACTCCGACTGGTTACGGTGCATTCGCAAAGATGTCGCATGGTGTAGTAATGGGTTACTGATATATATATATATATATAACACAACTTCACAATCGTTTCAACGATGTTGTACATATTTAATAATGTCAGTTGCGAAAATAGTGACTTTGTACCGAGTGACTGCATGTGATGGCCGACTTCGGATCGGCGGACACAGTGAATCGGCAGCAAGTTGCACAGAATCTGACACGTGATTTCGTCAAACCGTATAAAAGTGTCCTTTTTACATTTGTTTATAAACACACACACTCTAAATCTAGTTTACATAACAATCAGCGATTCTAAAATAGGTTTCCAAAAATAAAAAACATTCTTTTAGTAAGTAGCTTACTGTAGAGTTAAAATGTTAGCATTTAATATGCAGAAACTGATTATCCATTATAACCTTATCCATTATAACTTCCACTAACAATATTGACACTTCGGTCAGAGTAGATATAAAATACAGTTGACATGCAACATTACATAGAATGCACGTGCTTAATTGTCATGAAAAACGCTCACGCGACACCGTTGTGTTTTCGCTTAGCGAACCTCTCCTCAGAAACAATCCTTATGATATATTATACTCTACACGATCTCTGATTCTACTAGCATTACCTACGGACTGCCTGTAACAGGCCGATATATTCGCCAAATTACGTATATGTACATATGCATTAGAAACACTACGGCTTTACATCGACCCCTAAGCTGCACCTGTATAATACATGTTATAAGATAATAATAGTGCTTCTATTGCCCCATATAAACGTTTGTTCAAATGGCCACTGGGGCATTTCACGGAACCAATAAAGACTAACGTAGGTTGACGGTCTTCCAAACTCATTTCATCGGAGACGAACTCCACAAATTCATCAGAAATTACCAATATGTCAATATTAAAATTCGTGTTCCCTTCGTCTGGAAGCAGCATTCCGACAACCTTTCCCAAGTGACAGGTAGGTGAACGTCGTGCACGTCCTTGGCATTCTGGACGTCGTGCGCGCACGAGCGAGCGAGTTAGCGCGCGTGCATGTGCACGGGTGTTGATATGCTTTAGGCTACGTACTGAATCACCATTCTCATCAATATCTTACATATAATGTGAACTCATATAAACGTTTAAAAACACTGCAAATTAAATTAGCAACGTGATAAAATCATGACCGGAAGCTTCTAGAAGCCCGTAGAATATTTATATGGCCGGGTTTGGCATCCAAGAAGTTGTCGTTACACTTGAGACCTGAGGCGCGGGCCAAAACTGGCGCGACGAACACGTGACACAGGGCGCTGGTTCATTTCCACTTGGTACCGGAAGTCCCGAGCGTTTAGGCAGGAAGTGCCCTAAAACCAGCAGTCTCTTTACCGTCACACGCAGCATAACGTAGCACGCACACGTAGACATGACGTCTAAAGCACCTGAGACGATGTGACGGATGCTTTATAAGACACGCTAAACACTCCTCTTCGACATGTTTGCCTGCGTATTTGAGCGTAGCTCTCGAATTTCACCATCGACTTCATTTTCTCGATCGTTCCGCGTGATGGTTGATGTTGGAATCCGGTGATGGCGTTGGCGAGTTTAGATTTCAGTCTCGACAGAGGTGGAACGTTCTTTCGGTGGCATGGCTGAGGTAGGGTGGGCTCCGGGCGTTATGTGAACCGACGTTCCAGGCTGTGCCTTAATGTTTATATGTAGCGGCTGGTACTGCGGCTGCTGTTGGTACTGCGGTTGGCGTTGCTGGTTGCGCTGTATCTGCGCATACTGCGGCTCTTGTTTCTGCTGCCGTGGCGCTACCTGTTGACTGTCGTCGGCGTAGGCTCGGTTCTGCGTGCCCGACAGAGGACGCTGCTGCTGCTGCTGTTGGGCGACATTCGGGTCGTACATGTCGTAGCCTTCGTTCGAGTAGTTCTTCATGCTGCGCTGTTGCCCGGGATGTTGACCGGCGGCCGGTTCCTGCCAGTCACCCCGCGGGGGCGAGTAGGCCGGGTTGGCCGCCGCCTGCATGGCTGCCGACTCGGCTCTGCTGCGGGCGTGCTTGTCCATGTGCGGCCGTGTGATCTGACGGACGGGCTGTGGAATGATGGCCGGCTGCTCCGTGTCGCTGCTGTGTTCGATGGGACCTCCGCCGTTGCGCATGCCGCCTCGACCCATGGGGTCGGGCAGTGACTCGATACGGTAGCCCTCGAAGCGTCCGGCCGACCCGAGCGAACTGTCGCTGTCGCGCTCGTAGCTGGCGTTCGTCGTTGCCGCTACGCCCGAGTCACCCTCGGCGAACTCTCGGCCCGTGCCCGAGGTCGACGTGGACGACGTCTTCTTGAGGATGCCCTTGCCCGGCTTCGCGTCTATGGATGGCGTGCGGGCGAGGCCCGGCCCCGAGATCGTGCTGAGGCCGCCCAGCGTGCTGCAACACCAACACGGTGTGGTTAAAGGCCGGGGTACACAGAGCTGAAACAACGCAGGAAGTACGTCGTTAGACCCACCACCCCTACCCCATAAGGCGATTCTGCACGGTCATGTCAAACCATCGACCAACGTTAGCGTCCGAATGCTCTTTCGTTACATGCCGTAAATTCCAAATTGACTCTCACACAGCAAACTCATTTAACAACAAAGTAGGCTCGGAAGTCGTACCGTAGAAGTAAGACAACCTTTCAAATAGTGATGCACACACACACATAAAATGTGGCTACTCAACTGGGACCACTTTAAAAAGCTCATTAGACACCGGAAACGTCAAGATTTTTGCCATTTCATATATTAAACTACTATTTTCACCACAAACCTTGACAGAATAGTCAAATTTGAATTATCTTAGCGACAAATCTGACTATTCTGTCAACTTTTATAGCAAAAATTGAATTGTTATGTAAGAAAATAGGGCCATCTTAAAAACGACGGAAATCTTGAAATGTAGGTAACGGATGTTTTTTCTTCAAAAAAGTGGTCCCTTCCGGTTTTGATACTTGCAAAAGATTCCTTTGTTAAGCGCACACATTTTTCAAGAAGATTTATTGTTAAATATGTTTGCTGGATGTATTCAGTGTTCATTAATAAATCGAAACAAATCTGGTAACGATAAGTAGTCGCTCGCTCGGTTTGAGCACAAACTGCAAAATCGCCAGGAACCCGGATACGGGATGAAGATCGAGCCCGTGGGCTTTATCCCCACCCCTCCAACCCAACAGTGTTATTGTAGCTTCCGCCTTCACCTCATTCCCAACGACCGACTTCTTCGGCATAAAACTACCAAGTACAACAATACCCTACTGTACAAAGTTATGTGATGCAGTAATGATATGCATTATAGTTAGAGTTATTAGTTTGCTTAACCACAACATAAATTGTGAGATATGCTAGATCGTAAGTCTAACTTTGTTAATATCAAAATGTAAGGCAGTGTGAACACTGTTGTTAATGCAGTATTAGCCTAGCTGTATGTACACGTGGTAGTTGCAATAAGTAAACATATAATTGCGATAGCATTAACAAGTACATTACGCCACAGCATATATACAGCCCTATACAAAACATGGCGTCCCTCTATGACCGTCGCATAGACACATTATGATCAGTTTAAATATAATGGTAAACTTAACTCTAGAATCGTATGTATGCCGGCGTCATATATAGTGTACTAGGTTTACCGACCTAAAATTTAATTATTACACATTACTTTTCTGATAAAAAAATTAACTGGAAAATCCAGTATCATCTGAAGTGTGAATAACGGTGTGCATTTGGTGAGATTCGTGGATGGGGGAGACGACGTAAGAATTACTGATTATTTTTTAGTTCGTAGAGCTGACTGACCGATATTATAAAATATAATAGAAATCACACTACGGTATAAGCATGCTTTGTGTTTGTCGTGTAATAAATCCAGGTAATAAATATTGTAAGTCAATGTAATATACAGGTGTTGGACCTAATTAGACTATTTAGGACTACTAGTACATGGATCTACATTATACAGAGAGGAATCGAGTAATTAACTACCTAGTGCCATCCATTGACACTTCTATTCACTTCAGCAGGTGTGTGCAAACGTCCGCTCACATTTTGCAACAAAGTTGATTTTCTAAATGTGTTATTGAACTATCGTCAGCAGCAGTGACTAAACTATCAGTGACTACGACCCATGTAAGGTACTACCGCGGTCGTCTAATAGACACTATATTCCTATTTACGAAGAGCCTATGCGACACTGGGGGCGGTGTGTTGACAGGGTGACTCGTGGCAGTGACACAGGTACACAAGCACTAAGGTTACTGTGCGTGGACTACGGCACTCACCTCCTCGACATGGTGCGCTCCGAGATGGCGCGCTCCCACTTGTGCTTGTTGGCGGAGTTGCGGTAACACACGCAGAAGATGCCGATGATGAAGACGATGATGCCGAAGACGAGCAGCGTCGGTCCGGCCACCTCGAGTGGGTCATTGCCAACGGTCGAGTAGCCCGGCCAATTGGCGATGATCGTCATGATGAGACCGATGAAGAAGAGACCGAGGGACAGCACCAACACAATGATAATCATCGGCTGGATGCGGGACGGGCGTCTCGCCATGGTGCGTCTCGCCAGGTAGCGCTGTCGGTTCTGTAGCTCGACGTTGGCGGCGGTGCCGCGAGAGACACCGGCCAGCGAGCGGGAGACACCGGCGGTCGACATGACTGGCGGCGGTCGGCGGGGGAGATATCAGGCGCTGTCTGTGGGACGGAGAGTGGCAGTCACGCTGTATATCGTTTGTCGTGTGTCACTTCTACAACATAAGAGGCTTGTCAAGTAATACACGGTGCAACATGAACATGTCTACAGGCACGCCTTGAAACTCAAGGTCAGGGTCTAACAAACTTGTGTCAAAGAAATGTTGAACGATAAGCCACTATTACTCATAGTCATATGCCGAAGGCACTGTTAATTGAATTGCTATTCACTGGAACATACAAAAACACAAACATACATAATTTGGTCACATTGTTAGAGAAGTAGGTCTGAAGTGAGATGGTCGACTTGGTGACGACAGAAGCGGAGGGAGGCCAGGAACCAAATAGACAGACAGATGCAGAGGAAGACTTGGCAAGAAAGGCAAGGCACAAAGGAGTGATAATTAGTTTACGAGTTTGTGGTACTTGACGGTCCTATAAGCCATGGAACAATGTGATTGAAGATATAACACACTTGGCCACAATACAACTGTCGATGAGTCTTTATCATCAGAGCTACTGGTGCACTCTGGGATTTTACATACAGGAACCATGTTGCAAGTTGAGGTCACGCGAATGGAACCCAATTCAACCTTTAACTTCCCCCGGTTGATTGAGCGCCATTTGTTTACAGAAACAATTAGACATTCAACCGTGTCCTACTCAATTACTGCTTAATGGGCTTATACAGTAATGAACACAGTGTGAAACAGGTCTTTTCCATGAGACACTAACTAGCTCTGGCACGATACTGCACACAGCACGATGCGACAAACATTGGTGTGCATCAAGTGGAGCGCATTACACGACAGACACACTGCCACTATTGTAATCTCAAGTGAAATCATCAGTCCGGGTGCTACTGCATGTCTGGCTTTATGGCCAATACGGGAGAGTATATCAAGGGATTAATAGCAACTTTAGCACGGGTCAATACACTCATTTCACACACGTTATATCTGGATAAGCTGTCAATGCCATGTACTGGGCAACAGGAATGATGACATGGCGAATCTGTTCTACCGTAATAGGTCTTGCTTGTTTCTGATAGAGATGTCACTATGCCATGGCTCAAATAAAACAAAAATATATTAGACTACCATTTACATAATACCCATATTGTAGTGACTAACTACAATAGAACCAGAATACAAACTGTCAACTAAACAGAAGAAGTTCGCCTAACTGAGACTCGTGTTTATAAATAATATTCAAGGACTTTTTATTCGTTTTACGAGCACTCTTACGCATTAATCAACCGCTATCCACGGCTGTATAGGCCAGTTAGTGGTATTAATGTTTATGACTATAAATAGACCCACTTGAACTTGTACAGTGTTGATTTCTTCCGAAGGACTATTTGTGGTGTGTCGTATGACCCAGTAAATTGTACGTGGGCGATAGTTAGTTGAACGTTAAAGTTGGTGGCAGTCTAACTATGCCCCACATCTATAGATGTCATCATCGTCGTAAATATACGACACCAGTGTTCATTATGAGAGGTGAAAGGTGACAGGTTATGTAGTGTAGCTGTTCTTATCTGGGTAATGCACTAAATACAACAATGGTCAACAACACACACGGATGACTGCCATCAGGCGTCTAAATACAAGCGATAGTCGGCCCACTGAAGAGCTTCAAAGTAGATCAACCTACACTGACACTTGTCTGGAGTCGTGCATGCATATAAAGATAACGTGGAATATATCGCTATCAGGCTAGAACAGCAAGAAACGCGATGCGTTAATTATGCGTTAATTAATTGACGACAAGTGTGTTTACTTGGATATTGAAACACGTATGAAATGACATAATCGGAATACGTATATAGAGGTAATTGTAAGAACGAATGTTTTGACAATTCTTCCAGATATTCCACCTGACAGAGTAACAATCCTAGTTGACAATACTTCAGATATCCAACTAAATCCGAGGAGCTAGAGTTATTACATTTTCTATTTCTCGCAAAACGTGATATGGTTATTTAGGTTATTGTTGTGTCTCATAATGTGTGCGCACCTTCAAAGTGTGTTGTTGTCATTTTCAAAATATGTCACTGTTATTTTATCAATTTCAATAAATTTTACACATCTGAATTTCTTGAAAGAGATTGTCACCGATGCCATTTACAATTATGTACACTTGAAGTGTGGAAGTATCGTCGGATCAGATTTGGCAAGTTTATAAATTATATTTAACATGTCTTCGTTGTCAACAATTCTGGAATTCCGGCACCTCCTGTCGAAATAATGCACTGATACGACGTACAGCAATGACACCACTGTGTCGGGTCTGTTAAACCCGCTGTCATTTGCAGGTGATGCACAGTAAAATCAATTCCATGACCTAGTTGGTAGTTGTTTACTTCACTGGTTCATTAAGTGTCGTGACAAAAGCCTTAAATACACAGTAACTACAGTTAGCGTGCAACTAAGGTTGCAGTCACAATACACAAGATGATTGCCTCCTGGCAATGCCACAAAGGTGGTTCCATTAATCGGTGTATTGTAGGCCTACATATCAACGCCATCATTCTCTCTCCCTCCCCCCTCCCACCTTTGATCTAGCTTCCGTTAGCCCGTCCGCAACATCCAACTTCTTATGAAATGAATGTTCCAAACTGATATTTAATTTGCAGTTCATCGACTGTTTACATGCAGGTAAACATTGTCTGCTAATACTTCGTTCTATCACGTGGTAGTGGGCCTGGATGTTTCACTACTTCAATAAATTCAACCAAACCAGTGTCAATTTTTTCATTTTATATTGATATTAGCAAAAAAAATGCCTTGTTCACATGTAAGTTTTCTACAAACACCAGTACAGTGTCTCTTCAGTTACATATCTGTGAGGAACTTTGCCAGTAAATTGTTTATTATGTATCAATGCTATCAATCAATCTATATATATATATATATATATATATATATATATATATATATATCACTGATACAAAGAAAGATTATATTGACAATACCCACCTGAATAAAAACATATTTATTGTAAATGAATTTCGATATTGGTAATTTATCACAATTTGGATCGTGATTACTTGAGAATTACGTGTTAACTAATTCAATTAAGATGTCACACGTATATAACTAATTGCGTTAAATTGTATTTGTTAGTCACAAACTGTTGTTTGGAAGGAGTAGGCTAATTAGAGGCTTTGACCCGGGTCGGACGCCACGGTGGGGTGTGACAACCGGCAACGCCGTCAAAGTAGGTCACATTCAGGTGGGTATTGTCAACTCGGGTGTCACATTCCTGCGACGCAGCAAATACTGTGGGAATCGAATTAATCTATTCACACCTATCGTCGGCGCAAGAATGTCACAAAACGTCACTGAGAGTCTGAGATAACACCGTGCTCTCTCCCAGGGTGGCTACACAACAAGTTGTGTGTTTGAACGGTCGTATGGAGTGCTAACAAACAGGTGTCTTGTCCTCGGAACCCTTGCCCTTGCTAAACAGGCACAACATTCACACAATACACACCGACTTCATTTAGAGGCAACACAAGAACATTGCTGCACCGTTTACTCCCTACCTGTCTTTGTACGTATCGTGATAACTTTCGGTACACGATCAGGACCTATTTGCTCCAAGTAAAATAACTATTAATATGGCGGCCATGATAAGTATAACGTTTACGGTGTCATTACACAGGACAGGTAAACAATCTGCCGAGCCAAAGCTTATAATCGTATAAATATATGGGCGTCCACACTGCGATGTGTCCTATATAAGTATACATAAAGCTTCAAACAATGACACATACCTGCATATTCAGTAACTACAGTAGGCACATCGTGTGCCCATTGACCGTGACCAGGTCAATGAGTCGCTGGTTCACGTCCCCATATCCCACATTTAAATTAACAAGTTCGATCACACACATCAAACGGTTAATTGAATATTCTAAGTTGTTACCACCACACCATGTCTATACCTGTATCACCTGCCCGTACCGTCGGTTACAGGGAGATCGCGAGAACTCCGCCAATACACACATTGTACCTGTAGTTTGAGGGGACACTGCACAAAGGTCCGGCCGTTAGCCTGCGACATAGTCAAGCGAAGACATTTTATCGTCCGTCCGTGTCAACCTGTCGGATTGGCTGCCTTCACCACCACAATCTCTCCACCTAACTACACACACCCAATCGATACTTCGCCTAGCACACACGTAGCTAATTTAAGCAATCAGTCGATACAAGAGTTTGTATTTTCTACCGGAGTATTGACGAACATACCTGCGATATGGCGGCCTCTCACCTGCGTACGTAGACCTAGTTTCGCCGCCAGGTGTGCAGGTGTGCTGTGCGATTAACGATCATTCTGTGTTCTGCGCAGCTCGGAGCCTCGGACACTGAATGCTCTAACTGCTTAACCTCGTTAAACATTCCAAATTCAACATAATTCGAACTATGGCAACATGTCACCACAATAATCGTATATCGCAAACAATAAAGTCACCGGCAGCTGAAGAAATGTGATCTGTCAATACCATAAGCACCTTTATTAAAGCGCTCGGTCATTTACTGTGCCACACAATCTGGCATAGCTATTGGTGTGTGTGTGTGTGTGTGTGTGTGTGTGTGTGCGTGCGTGCGTGCGTGCGTGCGTGCGTGCGTGCGTGCGTGCGCGCGTGTGTGGGTGCGTGTGTTTGTGTGTGGGTGCGCGCGTGCGTGCGTGCGTAGATGTATGCGTGCCTGCATGCGTGCGTATGAGAGAAAGATAGAATGCATGCGAATGTGGGTGTGTATTTCTGTATTGTTTTTCACAAAAGTAAATTGATAGCAACGAGAAAAACACGCAGACTCGCGCAGTCACGCACGCGCGCGCGGGTGTACACACGCACGCACACACACTTCAAAACACAGAACTTCTTCTCAGTCGGCGAACATCAGAAGTGGGGTGGTAGTAGTAGTGTTCACAATTGTTCACCATCTAAAACGCAATGTTTGATTCTTCGAAGGGAACATGTAAAGGACACATTAAAAATGTCTACGAACAAATGCTAAAGGTTTATACCCCTATGGCGTACAAGTCTTAGGCCTTATTGTCTCATTGTTTTGTTGTGTAACAAGCGTGTGTTGTGTTGATATAGGGTCTACATATATAGGGCCTACATATATAGGGCCTACATATATAGGGCCTACATATATAGGGTCTACATATATAGGGTCTACATATATAGGGCCTACATATATAGGGCCTACATATATAGGGCCTACATATATAGGGTCTACATATATAGGGTCTACATATATAGGGCCTACATATATAGGGCCTACATATATAGGGCCTACATATATAGGGCCTACAGATATAGGGCCTACATATATAGGGTCTACATTTATAGGGCCTACATATATAGGGCCTAGATATATAGGCCTACATATATAGGGTCTACATATATAGGGCCTACATATATAGGGCCTACATATATAGGGTCTACATATATATGGTCTACATATATAGGGCCTACACACATAGGGCCTACATATATTTGGGGCTACATATATAGGGCCTACAGATATAGGGCCTACATATATAGGGCCTACATATATATATATAGCAGATACACAATTCCGCAACAGGAAATGTGACGGCTAAAAGGGAGGGATTGTAACTTAAGTTCAATTTACTGGAGGCTATGTCCCAAAACAACAGGTATGGTCAAACACGATTTCTTCTTTCAAATGTCGGGCATTTGAGTTTTAGTCTATTTTCAGTGTTCATAATTCCGCCAACAATACTTTTTTCTGTACAAATAATTTGGCTTTTTTTCACATTCCAGCGCACAAGATTGTGGAAGCGGACCTTGAGATTTAATTTACATATATCATTAGCATCGACGTGGTTTTATCTGGCCAATTCCTTTATATCTAGTGCAAAACCGAGCAACTCAGCTTAAATATTTATCTTTGGCAGTGCGGATGGAACAATATTTATAAGTATCGCAGTTTTCACAACGTTTAGATCATGTGAGCTTTTGTCTAAGCATTGCTGCATGGTTGACTCAGCTAGTAATTGTGATAAAATAATCACCAACAAACTGCGGATGATTATTTCTTAAACAATATTACATATTTCATTTTTTAATGTTGTGCCAAATATTAGATAAATTAGTTTGTACCTTTTCCTTTGTAATTGTCAAAGAGGTGTAGTTTGCCTCACATATCTTAGGGTGCGCCTAAATTAATTTGCTCGGCATGGAACATGATAGTGATATATAAAAATGCGTTGACTATGTCACATTATTGCTCGCACTATACAACCTGACATGTTGTAGTGAAACGTACCATTTGTGTGAAATGTGGCTATGTATAGCTGTTTCATATTTCACTTGAAAGTGATAACTAACAATATGTATGGTTTGGGAAGACCTTTTTTGTTCATTATTTTTTACCCGTCCACCACCCGTCCACTCATATTTTACCCGTCCACAATGGTTTGTATCCGTTCAAATAACGGGTGGCCGGGTCTCTGCATAATGCTGTGATATGTGGTAGTCTTGCCTGGCATAAACCAACACTTGATCCTTTATACATACAAATTGCATATATTTGTAACACATTTTGTAACACATTTGTAACACCATTTTTTAACTAACTAAAATGTTAAATATCCATTTTATTATGACGACAATTATATCTTCCGTGATTCCGTGTGAGGAAAAGCCCAAACTCGTCGCCAGGTGGTGTGCAAGTTTATCTTCATCCGGGTAATACAACGATGGCAATGGCGGATAGTTCAATGGATCTCGCAGACTTACAAAAATTGAAGGTGAAGATACAACACTTAAGTGTAACAAGTGTACAATATAGAACTAAATCGATGTTTTTGGGTAGTTGGACTGGTTATCTGTCTTTCTAGCGTGACTGATTGACCCTGCGTAAGCGCGTTGTTATGCAATATATTGTATTTTCGCCCAGCGCTTTCTTAGTCACACAGCGTCCACGAGTTTAGGCTAGCCAGGGGGGTGCACCAGCTGCTATCTAACAGCTCTGGGTTAGCCTCAGTTGAAGTAGTTCAATAATTGAGGATTCGGATGATTCAATCCAAAACAGATTTGGCCCATTCTGCTGAATCGTCCGTTTCTGCAGTCTGAAGTTCAGCCAACTTGCGCTGAATCATCCATATCTGCAATGCCAATGGGTCCCGGCGAGCTACATAGGCTGAATTGGGATCACGTCAGTTTGATGGTATGCAGCGGTTTTAGACCAAACCACTATTCCAAAATCGGGCTGTGATGTAGTGGGGGAAATTCCTTTGTAATATCGTCATAAAATGGATTAAAATATATATGGAATAGTATATTGGTCCAAATCCGCTGCATGCCATCAAACTGACGTTATCCCCGAATTGTCTATCCTGCCTGTGATGACAAATCTTATTTTTGTGTGACCTGTAATCTGACGTTTGTGTTCTGTTGTGAAATATATAATTATTATTAGTAGATAATAATTATTTGGGAAAATATAAATCCTATTTTTTGCGACCTGTAATCTGTCTGACCGGTGATATCTTGCTCTCTATATATTAAAATATATGTAAAAGTATATATATATATGATTATATATAATATATTATTTGGGAAATTATCAATATTACTTTTGCAATCTTTCATTGACTATAATAGTGTGTGTGTATATATATATATATATATATATATATATATACATTGTATATAAGAATATATATTTGTTAATAGAACTTAATACATTAAATAAATAACCATAAATAATCCTGTTTTGAGCATGCTGCGTATATGCGCTAGGCTGGTGCTGGGCCTAAAATTTGTTTAGCCAATTTGGCTAAAGGTCAGACATTTCTTTAGCTAAATGAGATTCTTTTAGCCTTTTTTTTAGGTCAAAACACAATGTAATATTATATAGAATGCTGTACATTATTCACTACAAACATGTACTTTTTATTACCTAAATATTGACAACATGATTAGCATAAAAGCATATTAAACAAACACCCTATATAATTTAAAAGAACCTTTTACCATAAAAAGAAACATGAACAACAGTTGAGAATTTTGCAAATGCCCAACATTTATTAATGGGACATCTTTCATCTATAGATGTTGAAAGATAACATTTTATAACAAGGCCATATAATCTTGAAAAGTATACTCTACTTTTGTTGCCACGCAGTGATTCAAACAGTGCACTGATTAATTATTACATATTTTAAGAGGACCGTGGGTCGATTGGGAAACACCAAACCAGATTGCGAAACACCAAAACAGGAAACCACAATATAAACAGAGCCATGGGGACATACATTGACTGATGACCCTGGCTTTGCATGACTGGGCCATAATTAAGATTCTGAGTAGCCTGGTGAATAACAAAATACATAGAAATGCCAAAGAAAACCACGTTTTCACCACCCGTGATTAATACATAATTAAAAATATTTTAATTCTCACATTAATCACTCTGTTAGCAATAAATCGCCCTGTCAGGTTAGTGTACAAATAAGAGTAAGACAGGATTGTGGGTGAACTTGTAGATCTGCATTGTTTTAATGTAATTCAATAACCACATGTTCAAGTAATCACCATACATAGTATACATGTGCAAGTACACTGTATACAGACAATCGCCACATAACAATGCAAACTCCCAGAACACACTTTCCCAAGTATTTGTGAAGCTTATCCTGGAAGACTTGCACTGTCAATGGGAGCCAGCCATTGCGCGTGGGGTAAGTGAAGAGTGGGGTTGATGGCGGAGAATTACACAGCCTTAACGCAAGGATTAGTGTCTGTGCTGGTCACAGGGGGGAGCCTGGGATACGAGGAAGAGGAATGTGCAATATGCGCTGCCGGTACTGGATTGTCTTCGACCACCGCACAGCTAAGCTTACGCCGTCCTCAGTAAAAGTAGCATCTTGGCGACATGAGTGTAAATTTGAGTCAAAAGACGTAATGCTTTTTACCAAAAGATTGGATTTCCAATAGAAGGAGAAAAACGCTACTAAGCAAGCTGCCCAAAAGGTTACTTCCAGTGGCAAGGTGAAGTCTATCTGCTTAAATAACTGGCGAAGGATAGCTGGAGTTATGGGCAGCTTCTGTTTATGTGCAGTCCCTAATACTCTTTTTGTACCTTTGAGCAGCATGTCTATGTGCCAAGAGCCCTGAAAGCTGTTTGTATGACCTGCTTCCAGATGCATTAATAATTTATACGAACAACATTTATGTATTGCTTAATATTTTTTTATTGCCAATTTTTGAGATAAAAATGCTATATATCGACAAGCATTGTCCTGTGACAGTGGTACTGGGTTAATGCCCCCTAATACACAGAAGTGCTGATACAGCTTACGTTGAGAAGCATATGTAACACGCGTACTGGGGGCAAAGACCTGTTCTTGTAGCCAATGGACCTTGTCATCTAGTGAGTCCAGAAACCCAGGACCTGTTCAGAATATACAAAAACCCATTATAGGACATGTGCCACGATAACGGTGACAGTGCTAACAATATAGTCAGATATTGCCTAGCCTCGGGTTCATGCAGCCGAGATATTCTATCTGCTAAGACATTATCTTCTCCTCGAACATGGACCGCTTTCAAGCGGAAGTTAAACACAGCTGACAGCCAAAAGATATGTCTGAGATATTTCATTAGCAGAACGCTGCGTGATGAACCACGATTAATACACGCTACTGTTGTACTGTTGTCTGACAAAACTACGACGTGTTTGTTGGCCCACAACGGCCCCCATCTTCGTGCTGCTAACACAACCGCAGCCAGTTCTTTAAAGTTGATGTGACTGTCCTGAACCGTGGGCAAATCTACCGACCAGTTACAGTAAAAATAGTCGCCCTCGCAGTAACCGCCTGCCCCTACATCACATGCATCTGTATGTACAATAACATCTGGACCCGTATTTATAATAAGCGACATGCCATTGAAAGAATGCATAAATTCCTTCCACCACTGAATGTCCCTTCGCATATCTAGTGTTAATATACATTTGTGATTTGCAGACCGTAATGTACAAATTGCGTCTAAAATTCGCCGGCAAATACTCTCCCGTCGTAGACCACACCCGCTGCCCAGTGAAGTTTGCCTGCTAAAGACTGTAACTGCCGCTTGCTTGCTCGTTTACGTTTTGTAAATACTTCTAGTTCTACTTTAAGCGCTAACACTTTCTGAAGGCAGACGCTTAACCATAGTTGCTGTATCAATTTCAATACCTAAGAAGGTAAGACAACGAGTCGGATCAATCACTTTATCCCAGTTAATAGAAAAACCCAAATGTCGCAATAATGCCACTAAGGTATTCATTGCGACAATACATTCATTCAAGGTCGGTGCACAAATGAAGAAATCATCCAGATACACTACTACCGCAGTAAAGCCCCGCCTAATCATCATCCGCTTGACTGCCTGTGTTAACCAGGTGCCAGTCTTGAACCAAAGGGCAACTTAGTATCACGCAGATATACTACTTGATTATTGAGTACAAATTTTAATCCCGTAAACTGTTGACTTTCTGCACTTATTGACACCGACCTGTAGGCTGATTTTAAATCAATCTTGGCCATGTAATAGCCAGGTTGTAGCAGGGAGGTGGCATCATCAATAGTGTGAAACCTTTGTGAAAACTCTAAAGTTGCATAGTCGTTTAAGGAATTACTCGAGGGTCGGCTGCAATCATGAATCAGCCGTATGCCACCTGTAGATTTTGGGATGGCACCTAAAAGGCTTTAAATAAAATTTGGCTTGCTGTCACACACAATGTAATTTCCCTCAGATATTTCATGGAGAACTTGCTGCTTGATGGCTAAGTAATTTCGGGATCCTGGTCTGGCAGACGGATGATTTTCAACCTCGACCGGTACAACCTGGACATCACTGTCAACAAGTCAAACCCATATTTCAGCCCACTTAACAAAAATTCCTGATCTGCGTCATCTGCTAATTCTGTTCGCCATATCCCGAGATTTAGTCCTGGCCTGGGACTCACTGCGGGAATTTCCTACCTAGGATAGCTGTATGTTTGACCTGGTCCCGATGATGTGACATGGCAAGGTGTGTGAGTTCACCCTTTGAACGAGCAGGCATGGACAAACTTACAGTCTACAAACTCTACATAGCTACAACCTCTGCATTTTGCAGATTGCCCTGCCATCTATCATCACTGGTCCTGGACGCTGACCTGACATGATTCAGTGGGGGGGGGGCAGGCATTGTTGCGGGGGGTTCGTGGGGTAAGCTGCATTGTATGCAGATGTGGGATGTCAGTTCCCCACCTAAAGTTATGACTGGCTTGCAGCTTCCTGTACTCCCGGTCATAAAATAGACTGACACATTCTCATACTTCTGAGTTAGTTGATAGATCTTTGTACTGTAAGACAAATAGTCGATCACTCCCTCATCCCCCAACTTCCCCTCGCCTAACAGCCTGTACATAATTGCCAGGTTTGCAATTGACCACTGGGACAGTGTTATGGCTTCAAGTTTAGGTTTTACCCTGGACTTTACGATAATTTGCCTGCCCTCCTGGGTGCCCGCAACAACCTCCTTCTCGACTGTGTCTTTGGCAATGAAGTCTACGACATCATAGTGAACATTACAAGACCTACCAGTCGCCGATGATACCAAGTGGACTTGTGGATCTTGCCATAATCCTGGCATTGTTGCGCAATGTTCAAAGCGTGATGCCGTCACGGTTGCTGCTCGCGTGTGTCCGCGCCCTGCGACTGGTTGCGGTGTCGGCGTTGTGGTTGTCGCACCTTGCATCAGTACACATTTACGTTGGATGTCAATTAGTTTCATAAATCACGCATAGACCGCGCAACCAGCACATTGGCTTCGGTTGCTGTTGTGGCGTTCTGGGGGATGGTATAATCTATAATGCGCCTCGTTTATAACGCGGTTCCATTTTGTGGACCCCAACTACCCCGTTATAGCAAGGCGCGACTGTATATATATGTATGCAACTGCCGTCACATACACCCTCCTATGTAAAGCAATAATGCAAGACCAAGTTTGATTGAAATTGGTCAACTGAATGACTTTAATATGTACATCTTATTATAAACAACAACAGTTACATAAGTATAGTATCAGCAAACATGCTGGCTTCAAAGGCATTGGAAATCAACACCTACATGCATTATACATATGTACAACCAACACCAACAATATCATTACACATTAATTACGATTGACACCAAATTGGTGGGGGTCAACACGCAATACTGCCTACATTAATTTACCGCACTAAAAACCCTGAGTACACCATAAGAGGAAAACAAAATTAGGCTAAAACTTTGAGCACCTAGACAGGGAAAAGTGTCAAGAAACTATAATGCATACAGTACATACAGTGTGGAACAGGGAGGTGGGTGGGATACAAAATTTCCCAACAGCAAACAACACTATAAATTTGCAAACACGAATAAATTAAATTGAACTCTGCAATGAATGACACGACGCTGCTTCTCAAACTCAAAGTGGCGAATGGGTCGAATACTGGTTTGAACTGGATTTGTAAAGACTCAGGCTGATTACTACGGACGCCGCTAGGGTACTACTGTGATTACTACTGGCCTAATCCACCAGATGTTGCCACTTGAATTATCACCTCACATAGGATTATTATTTTATATATATATATATATACCCCAGGGGTATGTGTATGTATATACATAGCTTTATGTAGAGACCTGTCCACCGGTCATTTGGACAGGTAAAAATGAATGTGGACGGGTAAAAAAATGAAGGAGCAAAAAAGTCTTCCAAAACCATAGATATTGTTAGTTATGCCTTGAAAATAAGTGAAAATGTTGTCACGTGTGTTTGTAGTCCATTTTGTAGTCCATCAGACACATTTAAAAGTTTGTAAACTGGCTTTACAGTGTCCATGTGTCCACCAAAAACGTGTGACTGACAATAATGTTATCCTGCATAAAGCCCTCTATATGACAGATATGATCAGTATGATTAGTCATTTATTAACTAATCTTTTTGTAATGATATAGAAAAGTATAATAATATTATTATTATTGTTTGCTGTTTTTATATATAGGTAATGTTAGATAGAAAATATTTCAAAGTCTTACCCATCTCAAGGTCACACCATATTGATGTTAAGAAATGTTTTTTTTACAAATATATTTTGACAAGCTACAAGATTGTAGCAGTTTTATCTGCATTTCAGTTGCGTGATCCAGCCCAAGTATGAACATATACTACACTGTACAGAGGTCACAAATTTGGAATCAGTTTCTGAAATAAAACCTTGACCGAATGAGATAAATGGTATTTTGTTACCTGTTATACCTACAATCGACATGCACCATCAAAACATGGCAAAGCTATTGTTGTCTTGATTGTTTTCTGGATGTCCCTATCAGCAATGTACCAAAATGTGGATGTTGTTTAAACTCAGACTTGTGATATTTAAATATGCAGCATCAACCAAAATATCACTTCAGTTGTATATTGGAATGTCACCATGTTTCAGGTCCCAGACCTGAAGAGGATGTTGAAAGAGAGAGGATTGCCCTCTAGTGGCAATAAGGCAGAACTGATACTACGACTTCAACCAATTGGACAGGAAAATGGAGCAGGTCAGTGGGCACATGAAAACTACATAAATTGTTAGTAATTGGTCATTTATGGAATTATGCTATCATGTCTGTGGCACTGGTTTAAAAAAGCATAGAATGAATGATTTTTTTATTGTTTGGACACCAATACATTGATCTGTTTGTTTTGTTACTTTCTGAAATGGACCTCATTAGTCATTACCACTGCAGTGTAGAGTCTGTGGATGACGTGAAATTGTTGAGTATTGCAAAGCATATGGCCAGAGAAAGCCAGCAAAGTAACTTTGTGAAACAGAATGATATTACTGATGCATCTTAGCTATTAATGAAACATTCTATTCTATGAGCTAAAGTGGATCTGGAACAACATTGACATAAATTAGCCGTGTTTTTCTTTAGATGGACTTTAAAACTGCATCTGGAGAGTTTTGGTGTGGTTAACAGCCTGTTAAACTGCTCAGTTCGTTTGGACTAATTATGTTTGTGTATCTGTTTTTACTCATGACTACAACATTTTATCTATTCTTAATATTTTAAAAGAAACTAAAACACATGACATGAATTGTTATGCTGGACTTCGGTTTCCACCTGTGTTGTTTGGTTGCATCCGTTTGGAGCAGCATTTCTACTGTCTTCGTGATGTGATGTGATGTGAAGGTGTCCTTTGTTACGGCTGGCTATAATCCGCTCTATTGGTTCACCTTATTTCAGATGTGAAAAGTGATGATCTGGATGTCAGCGATGATGTATTGAATGTAAGTAAATGTGTATATGAAGTACCACATTCTTGGGTGAATTGCAGATGTTGTAAGCAATGAGGCATTCTACTTTGTTGGCCCATATAAGTGCCAAGCCGTGATGTCTGTTATATGAATATAAATACACCGACTCATTAATTGATTTCTCACTTTCTCATTAATTCAGAGCTGACTTTCACTATTGCATGCGTGAACAACTTGTATAATACCACACCATGTACCACCTGTATGAATGTTTTGACAAATTTTATGATGTCTGTCAACTCCTGTATTGACTATGGGCCTGACTGATTATGTCTCCGTGACCACTGACCAGTCATGATTTGTATAATACCTTCTTGTAACGCCTGTTTATCTAACTAACCTTGACATCTGCCAACAGGATGACCTTGATGATCCGAAAGAGGCGGAGGTGTTGGCAGATCCTGTCACTGAAGTGCCCTCTATCACAACTACAGCAGCACTCGCCACTGACAAGACACAGGCAGCCAGGCATGTAGTCTATGCAAACCTCTGCCAGTGGAATTCACTCACACATTTTGGTCTATCACTTGTTACAGACACATATTAATCATTAATTTAACACTGTTGTACTCATTTTTAGTATGCAAATTATTATTGTGATATACATTCTTTAAATTGATCATAAAGTGATCATGTTTACATGCTGAAGTTACCTTAATCATAATTGTTTACAATTGTTTTATGAATAGTCATACTCATAATCATATAAATCATACTTGTAATTGATTACATTTGTGTTGTAGTCACTCCATATCTGCAGTGAATAGTCTTGCAGAGGCCATTTTGGCAACACTATCAAGTATCTGATTTCTATAATGAACTTACAAAATACACGAGACACTTGCTTTACAGTCAACTTGGTAATACAGACACTTGGCGATAACGGACATCCTAAAGTAGACCCAAAACATTTATATAACAGCAAAGAATAGTAAGACTAATATTGACAATACAGCTACCTCGCCATTCAATTCACTGTTGCCCAGTCCCATGTGAGACCATATTAGTGAGGTCTCACTTGTAGCAGATTGTCTTACCTCATTACGCTTTGCTTTGATAATTTTCTTCCTTTAGTAACAGGTCAAAAACAGATTTCATTCATAGATCTTTTGCATGCTGTAGAATGAGTCATGATATGATAGTGATTGCGTTGATGCTTGATAATGATGTTAATGGTGGTTATGTTTATGGTGGTTGTGTTGACTGAGTTGAACAAAGTTATGGCTGAGCTGTTGATGCAGTGGCAAGGTGTGACGGTGGTTTTATTGACTGAGCTGTTGATGCAGTGGCAAGGTGTGATGGTGGTTGTGTTGACTGAGCTGTTGATGCAGTGACAAGGTGTGATGGTGGTTGTGTTGACTGAGCTGTTGATGCAATGGCAATGTGTGATGATGGTTGTGTTGACTGAGCTGTTGATGCAGTGGCAATGTGTGACGATGGTTGTGTTGACTGAGCTGTTGATGCAGTGGCAAGGTGTGATGATGGTTGTGTTGACTGAGCTGTTGATGCAGTGACAAGGTGTGACGATGGTTGTGTTGACTGAGCTGTTGATGCAGTGGCAAGGTGTGATGCTGGTTGTGTTGACTGAGCTGTTGATGCAGTGGCCAGGTGTGATAGTGGTTGTGTTGACTGAGCTGTTGATGCAGTGGCAAGGTGTGATGATGGCTGTGTTGACTGAGCTGTTGACACAGTGACAAGGTGTGACGGTGGTTGTGTTGACTGAGTTGTTGACGCAGTGACAAGGTGTGATGATGGTTGTGTTGACTGAGTTGTTGATGCAGTGACAAGGTGTGATGGTGGTTGTGTTGACTGAGTTGTTGATGCAGTGACAAGGTGTGATGATGGTTGTGTTGACTGAGTTGTTGATGCAGTGACAAGGTGTGATGGTGGTTGTGTTGACTATGCTGTTGATGCAGTGGCAAGGTGTGACTGTGGTTGTGTTGACTGAGCTGTTGATGCAGTGGCAAGGTGTGACGGTGGTTGTGTTGACTATGCTGTTGATGCAGTGGCAAAGTGTGACGGTGGTTGTGTTGACTATGCTGTTGATGCAGTGGCAAAGTGTGACGGTGGTTGTGTTGACTGAGCTGTTGATGCAGTGGCAAGGTGTGACGGTGGTTGTGTTGACTGAGCTGTTGATGCAGTGACAAGGTGTGATGATGGTTGTGTTGACTATGCTGTTGATGCAGTGGCAAGGTGTGACGATGGTTGTGTTGACTGAGCTGTTGATGCAGTGGCAAGGTGTGATGATGGTTGTGTTGACTATGCTGTTGATGCAGTGGCAAGGTGTGACGATGGTTGTGTTGACTGAGCTGTTGATGCAGTGGCAAGGTGTGATGATGGTTGTGTTGACTATGCTGTTGATGCAGTGGCAAGGTGTGACGATGGTTGTGTTGACTGAGCTGTTGATGCAGTGGCAAGGTGTGACGATGGTTGTGTTGACTGAGTTGTTGATGCAGTGGGGATGAGCCAGAGACGAAGGAGGCGGCTGCGGGAGAGTCACCTGACAAGTGCGGAGTCGTCATCAAGAAGGGACTGACGGAGGAAGAGGTGGGTGACAGAATTTCTCCTAAGGCACGTAACTTAAAGTTAGTTAACCAGAGGTTTCACTTTAAATATAGTGTCCTTATTGCTTGAATAAGTTGTCATTCAACACATGTCTACTGTAACTGAATGCATTACTAGCTGTCATAATATGCAGTTGTGTGATGTACAGACTGAACTTGAATGGTGCTCAGTAAGAAACTATTTGACTGTTACAGAAGATAGCACTGCGAGCGAAGAAGTTTGGGGTTGTGTCATCAGAAGAAGCAAAAAAAGCAATCCGAGCACAACGGTTTGAATTGTTCCTCTCATGTCTCTGTGTGGAGTGAGGGTAGGGTGTTATGGGGGAGGGTAGGGTGTTATGGGGAGGGTAGGGTGTTGTGTGGGAGGGTAGGGTGTAGTGGGAGGGTAGGGTGTTTGGGGAGGGTAGGGTGTTGTGGGGAGGGTAGTGTGTTGTGGTGTTAGGGTAGGGTGTTGTGGAGTGAGGGTAGGGTGTTGTGGAATGAGGGTAGGGTGTTGTGGAGTGAGGGTAGGGTGTTGTGGGGTGAGGGTAGGGTGTTGTGGAATGAGGGTAGGGTGTTGTGGATGAGGGTAGGGTGTTGTGGGTGAGGGTAGGGTGTTGTGAGGGAGGTTTGAGTGTGTTGTGGTTGAGGGTTGGGTGTTGTGGGTGAGGGTAGGGAGTTGTGGGGTGAGGGTAGGGTGTTGTGGGGAGGTTAGGGTGTTGTGGGGGGAGGGTAGGGTGTTGTGGGGAGGTTAGGGTGTTGTGGGGGGAGGGTAGGGTGTTGTGGGGGAGGGTAGGGTGTTGTGGGGTGAGGGTAGGGTGTTGTGGGGGAGGGTAGGGTGTTGTGGGGTATGGGTATTTTCAGTAGTGATGAAATAGCTATACTAAGGAATGTATTGTTCTTAGCACAATTTGAGGATTCAAGTTATCTGTAGGTCTTTTAAGATCACTGTACATGTTTCATGCAATAATTGACAATAAGCTTACTACAAGTTTTAGTGTTCTTTAGCAAAAATAAATATTCTCTACAGTGTTATGTTCTAGTTTGATGGCATTTTAAAGACTAAATGAAATTAACTTTTTTATTAAATTGAATAGTCTCTAAAATAGTGTTCTGATAGACAACTCATTCAATCTTCTCTGTGTAGTCAACTCATTCAATCTTCTCTGTGTAGTCAACTCATTCAATCTTCTCTGTGTAGTCAACTCATTCAATCTTCTCTGTGTTGCGTTGTCCAAGGCTCCTTCTGGTCATATTTGTAATCTTTTGTGCTGAAGGTTCAATGCACTTATGGCATCACTCTACATATGTTGTTAGCCAATGCTCCCATATCTCGGAAATTGTTGAGGATCTATTTTTATTATTTGGCATAGACATATGTTAGGGCACTACTATTATGCACAGGAATATTGTAATTGATTGGATCATTCTGAATGCTGCAAAACTGCTAAAACACTTTTTCAAACCTCTTTTTTTTCTTATTTTGTACAGGCATTTCTTAGGGTACACAGATAGTACATAAGACATTTTAATTTGATTGAATGTTTCTAAGGAAACCTCAGGGCCTCCCAAAATTCTACATGTCCATATTTTGCCTGTGTCTGCCTGGTCAGACAAAGAAACAATAAATTGTGCTTTCAAGACTGCCTCGCTTGACCCCAACCCGGAGGCTAGGTGACCTGTCATGAGTCATGTCTAATTGATAATTAGAATAGTTGTTGGTGACACACTGAAGGCCAGGTGGTCTGCGTGGAAACACATCTAAGTAGTATTACATGTGTGGCAGGCTGTCTCTTTAAAACTTGCCATTCTGTAAATGCAAGTTGAGTTTTTTTTTATGCTTATTGAATTATCTTTAAAATCGTTTGACTGGTGTATTGTCACTTGTCACTGTATAACATTAATATTCTGAACAACTATACTATAGAATGAACTATCATACACTTTATTGATATCAGCTTTATTCTGGCCACTGGGGTGGCTAGGTGGCTTGGAAGTAGATAACTCCATTTTGACTAAAACCACTAATGACCAGTCCTATCACTGCATTCATACAATTGGGCTCTGTTTCTTGGTCATCTCATATGGCTGACCAGAGAAAATGCCAATTACCCAGGGTAGGTGATTATGGTGAAGAGACTAGGCAGTGACTATGATTCATCAAAACACATTTCATATTTCATTCATAATTATAAACTCGCTCTATTGTCCAAAGGACTTCAGGGCCTCTTGACCCATTTTTTTTTATATAATTTTATTTTCTGCATCGTGACACCTAGTGATGCTGGTGACATCACTGGAAGATTAATTCCTTTACAGTGATATCAAAAAATATTTAATTCTGACTTCAACTAGATCTGTACAATTAATGACATTCTAAAGCAAAATCAGGTCTTAGTATGAATTGTTAACTATGATATGTGTCTGTTTGTTAGGTTTGGTTTGACCAGTCCAGAATCTCAAGCATCAGAGACGTCAGGGGTAGGTGCACTTATTGTTTACTACTACGTAAATGCCGTCAGAGACGTCAGGGGTAGGTGCACTAATTGTTTACTACTCCGTAAGTGCCGTCAGAGACGTCAGACATAGGTGAACTGGTGAACTTATTGTTTACTGCTCCGTAAGTATCCTCAGAGACGTCAGGGTTAGGTGCACTTATTGTTTATTACTTCGTAAGTGCCCTCAAGAGACGTCAGGGGTAGGTGCACTTATTGTTTACTGCTCCGTAAGTATCCTCAGAGACGTCAGGGGTTAGGTGCACTTATTGTTTACTACTCCGTAAGTGCTCTCAGAGACGTCAGGGGTAGGTGCACTTATTGTTTACTACTCCGTAAGTGCCCTCAGAGACGTCATGGGTAGGTGCACTTATTGTTTACTGCTCCGTAAGTGCTCTCAGAGACTTTAGGGGTAGGTGCACTTATTGTTTACTGCTCCGTAAGTGCCCTCAAAGACGTCAGAGGTAGGTGCACTTATTGTTTACTGCTCTGTAAGAGACGTCAGACATAGGTGTACTTATTGTTTACTGCTCCATAAGTGCCATCAGAGACGTCAGGAGTAGGTGCACTTATTGTTTGCTACTATGTAACTTGTAAGTGCCATCATTATCTTTAAAATTATGTGACTGGTGTCTACTTGTTAAAGATGTATTGTGAGACATTTGACAAAGATAAAATATTTATATTCTAGACAACTATACAGTTTAAATGTTTTCGCTTTATTAATACTGTCTGCTGCATTCACAACATTTGGCTGTTTTTCTGGTTATCTCATATGAATAAAAAAAGCCAATTATGTGATTATGTTGAAGAGACTAGGTGATGACTATGATTCACCAAAACACATTTCATACATAATTACCAACTCACTAAATTACCAACTCACTATATACTCCAAAGAAAAATTTTTTCAGGGGGCCAAAATTTTGCGCTTTTTAATACCCTTTGTGGGATTCCAAAATTTGGTGTTTTTAGGTTTTTTGTATGTAACGCCTTTTTTTTAAAAACTTTATCAGATTTCCCAAACACCCTTTTAGACTAATTCCCCCACAAATTTTACATAGACATTTCTTAGGGTAATGTGCACAAGAAACATAAATTTGATTGACACATTGTTAAGGCTCCAATGATCCGTTTGGGGCTAAAATGGTACAGTTTAAGTTTTTCTTTTTATTCAAACACTTTTCCTCTAATTTTGCATAGACTGAAGGTATTTTCGTTGTACACACAAAACTTGCAGTTCATTAATCTTCTGTAAGGACATATTATGGCCTCCCCAAAAAGCAAAATGTAAACATTTTGCTTATTTCTGCCAGAACTTTTAGCTCCACTCAGGACATGGACCTCCTTATTTGTATTTAGGTGTGGCTGTGTAACTAATTTCTCAGGTAGGGGCTGTATCAATAGCCCAGTAGAATATACAGGGGCGACGTTTTTAGCTAATTGTCAATGCAATAGGGCTATGTCAATAACCTAGCAGACCCCTGTTAAACTGGACAGTTGCTGCCTGTATGTATTTAAACTACCAATTTTATATGCAAGTTTTAATGTTTGTTTACACATCTTAAAAATTGTGACCTTGGTGTCTACTGGTTAAAGATACATTGTCATCTGTAAGCAACAATTGACAAAGATAGAAAATCAGTATTCTAGTGAAAATTGATACACTTCATTGATATTGCCTGCTGCATTCAGTTGCATTCAGATATGTCTGGTCGTCTCATATGAATAACCAGAGACAATGACATTTAGGTGATTACAGTGAAGATACTACAATTTGTATTTTATTGCATGTTTCTAAGGAGAAAATGCCAATTAAGGTGATTAAGATGAAGAGACTGGACAGCGACTATGATTCACCAAAACACGTTTCATTCATAATTACCAACTTACTATAATATTATAGTCATAGGACTTCAGGGTCACTTGGCCCATTTTTTGGTATTACAATAGTAGTATATATGTTATAATTATATATATATATATATATATATATATATATATATATATATATCAGTATAAACACACACACAAATATAGTAAACATTTAGAGTTACTATTATAATTGTTATCATTAAGACAGCAAAAAAAGTGACATGTTCACAACAGTCCTCATACACTAGCTTAAACGGGTATATCTTTAAATTTCTGGATGAGTGACATGTTCTTATGTATATTTCCAGAATTCTGAAACAGACAAGTTGAAATTGCGAGGAGGAAGATTTGCAATAGATGAGACCAGCAAACCAACGGTGACAGAAATGTTTTATTGCAAGTTTACAACTGTTTAACTTATGTTACATGTTAATCCTGGAGTTAATTATCACCATTTTCCCATACAACTGTTTAACTTATGTCGTGCGTTAATTATGTAGTTAATTATCACCATTTATTCATACATGATGAATATTATATTTACCAGTTGCTAACTTTTTAGAATATTACCACATTTTGTAACATGAGTTACTTCTCTTCCACTTTAATATTTCATTGCTAATGGACCATTAAGCAGCATGACAAGAGTTTCTATTTATATAATAAAATTACGATGTAACTGTTTTATCATGTGTAATTTGTGGCATGTTGCAGTTTGCCTTACTGTGACTACAGTGTGCCTTACTGTGACTACAGTTTGCCTTACTGTGACTACAGTGTGCCTTACTGTGACTACAGTTTGCCTTACTGTGACTACAGTGTGCCTTACTGTGACTACAGTGTGCCTTACTGTGACTACAGTTTGCCTTACTGTGACTACAGTTTGCCTTACTGTGACTACAGTGTGCCTTACTGTGACTACAGTGTGCCTTACTGTGACTACAGTTTGCCTTACTGTGACTACAGTTTGCCTTACTGTGACTACAGTTTGCCTTACTGTGACTACAGTGTGCCTTACTGTGACTACAGTGTGCCTTACTGTGACTACAGTTTGCCTTACTGTGACTACAGTTTGCCTTACTGTGACTACAGTTTGCCTTACTGTGACTACAGTGTGCCTTACTGTGACTACAGTGTGCCTTACTGTGACTACAGTGTGCCTTACTGTGACTACAGTTTGCCTTACTGTGACTACAGTTTGCCTTACTGTGACTACAGTTTGCCTTACTGTGACTACAGTGTGCCTTACTGTGACTACAGTGTGCCTTACTGTGACTACAGTGTGCCTTACTGTGACTACAGTGTGCCTTACTGTGACTACAGTGTGCCTTACTGTGACTACAGTGTGCCTTACTGTGACTACAGTGTGCCTTACTGTGACTACAGTTGCCTTACTGTGACTACAGTTTGCCTTACTGTGACTACAGTGTGCCTTACTGTGACTACAGTTTGCCTTACTGTGACTACAGTTTGCCTTACTGTGACTACAGTGTGCCTTACTGTGACTACAGTGTGCCTTACTGTGACTACAGTGTGCCTTACTGTGACTACAGTGTGCCTTACTGTGACTACAGTGTGCCTTACTGTGACTACAGTTTGCCTTACTGTGACTACAGTGTGCCTTACTGTGACTACAGTGTGCCTTACTGTGACTACAGTTTGCCTTACTGTGACTACAGTTTGCCTTACTGTGACTACAGTGTGCCTTACTGTGACTACAGTTTGCCTTACTGTGACTACAGTTTGCCTTACTGTGACTACAGTTTGCCTTACTGTGACTACAGTGTGCCTTACTGTGACTACAGTGTGCCTTACTGTGACTACAGTTTGCCTTACTGTGACTACAGTTTGCCTTACTGTGACTACAGTTTGCCTTACTGTGACTACAGTTTGCCTTACTGTGACTACAGTTTGCCTTACTGTGACTACAGTTTGCCTTACTGTGACTACAGTGTGCCTTACTGTGACTACAGTGTGCCTTACTGTGACTACAGTTTGCCTTACTGTGACTACAGTTTGCCTTACTGTGACTACAGTTTGCCTTACTGTGACTACAGTGTGCCTTACTGTGACTACAGTGTGCCTTACTGTGACTACAGTGTGCCTTACTGTGACTACAGTTTGCCTTACTGTGACTACAGTTTGCCTTACTGTGACTACAGTATGCCTTACTGTGACTACAGTATGCCTTACTGTGACTACAGTGTGCCTTACTGTGACTACAGTGTGCCTTACTGTGACTACAGTGTGCCTTACTGTGACTACAGTGTGCCTTACTGTGACTACAGTGTGCCTTACTGTGACTACAGTGTGCCTTACTGTGACTACAGTTTGCCTTACTGTGACTACAGTTTGCCTTACTGTGACTACAGTATGCCTTACTGTGACTACAGTGTGCCTTACTGTGACTACAGTGTGCCTTACTGTGACTACAATGTGCCTTACTGTGACTACAGTTTGCCTTACTGTGACTACAGTTTGCCTTACTGTGACTACAGTGTGCCTTACTGTGACTACAGTTTGCCTTACTGTGACTACAGTGTGCCTTACTGTGACTACAGTTTGCCTTACTGTGACTACAGTGTGCCTTACTGTGACTACAGTGACTTTGTTGATACTGGAACATTAATGTATACATGTTGTGATAGACGGAAGTGACTGAGAAGTTGAAGAAGCGTGCAGAACGGTTTGGCACAGTCACGTCCACTACACTGTCTAAGGTCAGTCGTTTATAACTCAAGTAGATTACCTTTTAAATGTTTCAATCTTGTATAGCAGTTGTGTGCAGTAATGACTTAGACATTGATGCAGTGGGAAGGTATGGTAGTGATGATAGTGCCCATTTATGCTCAGAGATAATCAGAGGTGTTTTGCTGTTCTGCTAAAGGCCGCTGGAAGCTAACTTTATTTACTTGGTCTTATTACATTTGCTACTTTGCACCTACCTCTTTACAATTGCAAAATGTTGTATTTGTCTGTATGGAATTTGAAATAATAGTCTGTGGCTGGCGAGACGTTATTTTGAAGGTTGTATTCATTTTCAAACATTTTGGCCATATTTGTGTGTAATATTTGATTCCCTACGACTTATGCAAAGCTTTCATCAATGGAATGTTTTTATCACTTGCTTCTGACTGGAGGTGTCCAGTTCTACAGAGCTAAACACACTTACTTGTTCAGCTAAACGCACCTATTTGTTCAAAAGTGGTTGTCTGTCTTAACATAACAAACATGAGTCATTAATATCAAGTCATCTAATATTGACATGGCATGTAGTGTACAGATACACATCGGTAATTCACTTAGCAACATTTTAGGGGTGATTTCAAACACCAAGCTTTGTCATAACAATGTTCCTGTCCTTGTAAACAAAATACAATGTTGTCTATAGTTGCTTGTATAATGTGTGTTGCTTTGTTCAGATTGAAACAGATGAAAAATTATTGAAGAGGAAGATGAGATTTGGAGCGAACGCAGCAGCTGGAGTGACTGATACAGACACGGATGTATGTCCACAGTACTAGAGCAAGATGACCCGTAGTACTAGAGCAAGATGACCCGTAGTACTAGAGCAAGATGATACAGTAGTAGAGATACACCCGTAGTACTAGAGCAAGATGATACAGTAGTAGAGATACACCCGTAGTACTAGAGCAAGATGATACAGTAGTAGAGATACACCCATAGTACTAGAGCAAGATGATACAGTAGTAGAGATACACCCGTAGTACTAGAGCAAGATGATACAGTAGTAGAGATACACCCATAGTACTAGAGCAAGATGATACAGTAGTAGAGATGCACCCATAGTACTAGAGCAAGATGACCCATAGTACTAGAGCAAGATGATACAGTAGTAGAGATACACCCATAGTACTAGAGCAAGATGATACAGTAGTAGAGATACACCCATAGTACTAGAGCAAGATGATACAGTAGTAGAGATACACCCATAGTACTAGAGCAAGATGATACAGTAGTAGAGATACACCCGTAGTACTAGAGCAAGATGACCCATAGTACTAGAGCAAGATGATACAGTAGTAGAGATACACCCGTAGTACTAGAGCAAGATGATACAGTAGTAGAGATACACCCAGATGAGAGATGATACTAGAGGAAGATGGGTACAGTGAGTAGAGATGTACTGACAAATGACCGTATGATCAGTACTAGAGCAAATGATACAGTAGTAGAGATACACCCATAGTACTAGAGCAAGATGATACAGTAGTAGAGATACACCCATAGTACTAGAGCAAGATGATACAGTAGTAGAGATACACCCATAGTACTAGAGCAAGATGATACAGTAGTAGAGATACACCCAGTAGTGCTAGAGCAAGATGATACAGTAGTAGAGATACACCCTAGGCTAGAGCAGATGATACAGTAGTAGAGATACACCCATAGGACTAGAGCAAGATGATACAGTAGTAGAGATACACCCGTAGTGCTAGAGTCTAGCATGATACAGTAGTAGAGATACACCCATAGTGCTAGAGCAAGATGATACAGTGATAGAGATACACCCGTAGTGCTAGAGCAAGATGATACAGTAGTAGAGATACACCCATAGTACTAGAGCAAGATGATACAGTAGTAGAGATACACCCATAGTACTAGAGCAAGATGATACAGTAGTAGAGATACACCCATAGTACTAGAGCAAGATGATACAGTAGTAGAGATACACCCATAGTACTAGAGCAAGATGATACAGTAGTAGAGATACACCCATAGTACTAGAGCAAGATGATACAGTAGTAGAGATACACCCATAGTACTAGAGCAAGATGATACAGTAGTAGAGATACACCCATAGTACTAGAGCAAGATGATACAGTAGTAGAGATACACCCATAGTACTAGAGCAAGATGATACAGTAGTAGAGATACACCCGTAGTGCTAGAGCAAGATGATACAGAGCTAAGATGACCCTAGTATAGCAGATGAACGTAGTAGAGATACACCCGTAGTGCTAGAGCAAGATGATACAGTAGTAGAGACACACCCATAGTACTAGAGCAAGATGATACAGTAGTAGAGATACACCCGTAGTGCTAGAGCTAGATGATACAGTGATAGAGATACACCCGTAGTGCTAGAGCTAGATGATACAGTAGTACAGATACACCCATAGTGCTAGAGCTAGATGATACAGTAGTAGAGATACACCCGTAGTGCTAGAGCTAGATGATACAGTAGTACAGATACACCCATAGTGCTAGAGCTAGATGATACAGTAGTAGAGATACACCCATAGTGCTAACAATACTCCCTAGCACTGGTCATCGTATGAGCTAGATGTCTCTATAAAAAATGAGTTGCTTTTCTGTTAACCTCATAGTAATACATCCTGAAAATGAAAAGTATTTAAAAATTTATTTGAAATACATTCCAATGTATTTGTATTTAAATACATTTGTATTTAAATACATTTGTATTTGAATCCCTCGAGTATTTGTATTTAAATACATTAAAATGTATTTGACCCCATGTCTGCTAGATGTAGATGATCCAGACATTGAGGTACATCCATGGTACTAGAGGTTGAGTGAAAGAACATTGATAATGTTAAGTAATGTGACAGGGTCGTGGTCAGTAATGTCTCACTGAGTGGGCTGGTGAGTTACAGGAGAAGAAGAGGAAGCGGGCGGAGAGGTTTGGCATGGCGAAGTGATCCTCTGTAGAACACCGCGGACAGCAGCTCAGGACAGATACACACTCACGCTTACAGGAGTTGGACAGATGCATGATGTGACAGATCATGTACTGGCCATGAAAGACATTTTTATACACAAGCTGTTGATGAATTATCTCAGAATGACAAGTTTATGCAGCATTCACCGTGACTCGGCTGTGACATGTCTTCAGTAGAAATTATGTGTTCAATTTGCACTTTGATGAAGCAACCTGTTCTTGGGAAATTATTCTTATCATACCTGGAATTGTTCCATGTTATCTAACTTGTCAAATTCTGTGTTAGACAACCTGGAATATAATTTGCAATTTGTGCCAGCTTGATCAAGATTGTGAGGCAGCGTGAACATCACATTATTTTGACTTGGTAAGTGAAATCATTATCCATATAAAACCATTCCAGGTTATTTTATTTGGCTGCATTTGTTATTCAAGTTTTGGTTTCGTCCACCAGCCATAACAAGGTAAGTATTTAAAACTTTTAGTCCAGATGTTATAGTAAGATAAAAGGATACAAATTAAGTTTCTTTTTCCACAGTGTAGTGTGTAGCTTTGTAAGTTATTCAGAAGGTTATTTCACAAACACTCGCTGTATGCACACAAGTAGTAGCTTTGCACTCAGTTCCATGCAAAATAGTTGCAAAAAAAGACCAATCAAAGTTTAATTCATGAGAAAATGGCGAACATACCGTGTATGGTGAGTGGGCGAATGAGACGGAGGTGAGCTGTAGTGGATGCCCACAAGTTCAATAACACAGGTAAGTCTCGTAGAACTGTATTGTTGTGTCTTGAGCAAATTAAACTATTGCAGAAAGCTGCCATTTTCATTTCAAAATCATCTCCGGTATGCTACGTGTCATGTTATCCAAATGAACCACTACATTTGAGTTTGTCTGAAAGTCTGTGGACTCTTCTATAAGGTGAATCAAACTGTTTATGTCTGACACCATTGCATTAGTACAGATGTATGTGATTATAGTCCAATGATGGGTTTATGGTATTGTATTTGTACTGCTGTAATTAGCTCAGATTGTGAACGGCTCAGTGATGTGACATTCTTAACCCGGAAATAAAATAGGTTATTTTATAGTTAATCAGACGTTTTTGTTGCTGATGTTAAGTCACACAATTATGTAATTAATGGAACTTGCCTATACGTGTTGTGTGGTTCTCATCCTGATATATTCTTAAGACACTTGGTATATTATGATTTTGGAAATGCCCCCCACAAATGAGGATGGAGCTGTTGTCCAAGTATAGTTCTTGTTCCAGTTCTACACCCCAGGGACTAGATGGAATCATCGTCATTTACTTACAGGACATCTGTGTATTAATTGTGCATTAAGTGCTTACACCTGTATGGACAGCACAAGACAGTAATTTAGTATAGATTGCTATGAAAGAACTTGCTCTGTATAGTTTCAGTTCAAATCTAAGAAAAACTTCTTGCCAACTGTAACAGCTTGTTTAATGTACCCAGAAGTAAAGCTGTGCAACAAATGCATTCATGCTGTCATAAAATATCCATGTTTCTTCTTAAATATCGATCCAAGAATTGTTACAAAATCTACTGTATTTGATTACATATCGTATAGAATAGCAGGAAACAACAATGTCAGGTCAGTCAGTGTAGAGCAGCGTGGGACAATGCATTATGTAATCATTTCTATGTTACATAAAAATGCAAAACGAACATGTGCAGTTGGTGTTTTTACTTTGTATTGCGATGGTACATGTTCATTTACGCACGTGCCAGATGAATTGGCGTGGTAGATGATGCCGTGCCCGGTGTGTGCACGGTTATTGCAAGATATGGTCGAATGGAGTAGCTGTGTCAGAGGAGGAGAACGAAGTCGTATGTAGAAATAGAACTAGGATGTGGTGAAAGAATTTGCGTACAAGGATAGAAATGAGACTTGGAAGTAGAAGCAGATGTGGAGGTAGAAATCAGACGTGCACATAGAAGTCAGACATAGAGGTAGAAGTCTATGTAGAAGTCAGACAGAGTTGGAAGTCAGACATGAAGGTAAAAATCACATATGGTGATAGAAGGGGGACGGATCGTGGGCGATGATCGCACCCTCGAACGGGTCTGGCATCACCTCCATGGGGTTGGGTGCAACGCGGGGAACATCTTGCACGAATTCTGGCAATGGGATGACGGTGAGAACCGGCGATGGAGGAGGACTGAGGCTCTCCGGGAAGGGGATGCCATCCCAGATGCTGGCGATGGAAGGTAGTTCGGGCATCATCTCGGTGACGGGAGCGGCGTAGAGGAGGGCCGAGTCGAGCCAGAGCGGGAGCCGCAGCAGCAGCACCGACACGTCGTCGGCGGAGGGCGTTAGGCAGACGAGGTAGCTGACCCACCGGCGCACGCTCGGCACGATGAAGACGCTGGAGAGGACGTGGAGCGGTCGGAACGCCCAGGTGACGAAGCGTACTACCAGTGAGATGGCCTAGACACAGGACACTAGGTTACTGGTACGGTTATTCATTAAGGCAGATGTCAGTGATCAAGCGCATATCTAGAATTTCACTGGAAGATTAAATACAAATTGCCAACAGTAAAATGAACAAAAAAGTGACCCTTGGGGCACCCCGAAAATACGGACAAAACCCATCATGGGCAATCCTTCGAGGATACGTCATGGATTTAACCCCTCAAACACAATCCCTCGTGGACGTAGGCCCTACACCTCGCGAGCAATATAATTCCGGGACAAAACCCTTTACGGATATAACGCTCCAGGAATTGTTTCATTAGAATACTTACTTCAGTCATACAATGAGTATTTGTATTCGTGTGGGATGTAGCCCATGTGCATCTGGATGGGTAATGTCTGCGAGGGCCATCATGCATGCCACACGTAGCAGTACGCACCTCGATAGGATTGGGCACCAGTTGGACGGCAGTGCTGAGGGCGATGAACGTCTCCTCAAACAGCGTGCATATCAATGGCTCGGCCGTCTGGAAGACGCTTGTAAAAACATCTATTATCGGAGCTGCCCAACCCATCACACAATCCCCCATCGTCACCAGTAGGTAATGGTTGGTGACAACGGTCGCTGGCATAGCAGTGACCGTAGCGTCCAACATGTCGGCCGCATAATGCACGCCATTCGTGACGTAGCAGGCGGCGCCTAGCAAGCTGCTGACGGCGGCCGGCGTGACGTCAGAGACGGCGTAGCTGATGTAGCCGACCGCCACCTTGACCGGCCACGCCTGACGTAACCATGTGACGTAGTAGAAAGACAATGTCCACGCTTCTTGTGCGATATCGCCCAGGTACAATAGGTCCAGCACGCTGGGCAGCAGTTCTGCTTCAGCCATACTTCATGTTCTCGAAAGGAAGGGTCAAAGCCAGGCTACAACACAATGTGCAAATAACACGTACAACATCTCAACAAACAGTCGATTATGGCTGTCTCAGGAACAAGGAAAATCAATATACAAAATTATTTATTTATTTATTCAGATCAATAAACTTATTTGTGAACTATATCTTCAGTTGAAAGAGCACATGCCGATGATTCAATGAAGCGAATGAATGAAGAGACGAGTGGAACTCCTGCGATGCAATGATACAACATTAGCGGTATTGGTAGTGTCATGTATCTCGACGTGTCGAAAGATTGTTTATCTCACATCCTTGTTGGTGACACGGTCTGTGTAGGGTCTTTGCAAAATGTCCCGGTAACATATCATCTCCATGGCTTGTATTCTCATGTGACGTTACGTTGTCGAGGCACATGTCGCGGAAACGTATAGAAACATCGACATGACAAGTGCACGTCTTATTATATTTTTATGGTGATTCTCTTGTTTTTTCAAAGTTTGGTATTAGTCTTGCAAGTACGACTGAAGTTTGTGCGACTCTCGAAAGAACTTCTGGTTTTGACCCTTCTTCTGGCAGTGTTGCACTATGATATTAGATTTTTATGGCTTCTAGTTCAAGGTTGTTAATGATGCACTTTCTGTTCTATGCACTTATCTCCATCCTCATGTCGGTAGATGTTTATCCAGGCGTTTACCAAGTCGGTCAGTTCTTGCTCATCTTCTGCTATGACATTGATATCATCAGCAAATATTACGTTTGCCATCGTTAATCCTGCAACGCTGACTACATGATCTTTATGTGCATCTGCCTTGATGCGTTCAAGGAAGATGTTGAACAGTGTTGGAGAGAGATAAACTTTCCGGACCACAATTGTGGTGTGGAACCATTCCCTTGTGGTGCTGTTGAGATGTTTTGCGTTGCTTGCCTTCGCACGTAGTTGTTCAACGACTTATACGCTACACATGAAGTAGTCCGCACACCGCGGAGACTCGGTCAATATTCAGTCGATACGCAACCCTCTCGATCGAGTCTTGAACGACTCTCAGCAGTGTACGGTGTCCTCGACACGTCTCGAAGCGTCTTGAGCGCGTTTTGAGTGAGTTTCAAGTGAGTCTTGAGGATCGAACATGTTTGTTTTTCGGAAGCGTCTCGGGGTGTTTTGACCTCTTATCGACCGCGTCTTGTGTCAAAACGTGGTGTGCGGGCATTTCGGGACAAGACGCGGCCGAAACGAAACGCAAAAATCCCATTTGCCAATGAGAAGCGCGCTTGGAGTCACATGATGCTTCGTACAGAGCTGAATATGGCGGACATTTGAACGTGAAATGTGGAGGCCCGCCTAATCATTTCGTGGCAGAAGTATCCCAGGTTCGCATTTGGCGAGATTGGGCAAATAATTATTTATGAAAGGTAGCCTAAGTGTACAATTTACATCAGATCTCCCTAACCTTAAATTAAGATTCACAAATTCCGAGAAGGACAATAGCTTTATATGAATGAGGTGAAACAATGCGTTGAGGGTAGCGCTTCTAGCCTGATCCGAAATGGTGTGCAGGAGCAGGTCGCAAGATTGTGCTACTGAATAATTCGTTTTGCCTCGAGACTCATTCGCGTCTCTGCTGCTGTGCGGGCAAATCACCTCGAGACTCCCCCAAGACTCGCTCGAGACGCGCCGCAACGCGACGAGATGCTCGAGACGCGGTCAAGACGCATCGAAAACACATCTCGACCGCGCCTTGAGCGAATCTCCTCGATGTGCGGGCCGCTTAGGTTTGCGGCAGATGTCATATTTATTCATGGTAGCCCAGAGAGTTGCATGCCACACACTATCAACGGCAAATGTCCGTTGCAGGAATGGTGCCCACCATATTGCGTTTAATAAAAGAAACTGTGTTCGCAATTTGAAATATGTAAATTGTAAATTAACTTTGCTTAAATTGCAAACAACCAACAGTTGGATATTAGCACTTTTTGTTTATTGACTGTCATATTTGTTTGCTAGTTCCCGCGCTTCTCATAAAACTGTGATTAAGTAAAACGGATTCAGCGAACTTCCTGCTCAGACTATTCCTAACGGAACAGACAAACTAATTTTAACAATACTACAATATAATGTAGACTTAAATCGCCGACCTGAGCGTAGCACGCAGTGGGGAGTGCGTGAACTATGGTGGACAGCGCCTCCCCCGCAACGCTGCCACTATCGGCGCGCGTCGTAACGAGCGAAGCTGCAGCATCGCCGACGACACGGGCGGCCAGGTATTACGCACAATCGGCAATATCCTATGACGTAATACGTCAAGTAACGGTCTTCCGCTCGTAGAGGAAACAAAACCAGTTGGCTAAAATTACGGTCACGATATGAAGCGTGAACAACTATTGAATTAAAACGATAATTTTTCAGACTTTTTTTTCGCACCATAAATTGACTGGAGCTGAACAGATACATAAACAATGGAAGTGCCGCCATTTCACATACAGTTGAACACATCAGACGATGAATCAGAAAGCGAATCACAGGTGAGTGATGCTACTAGTCAATTAACCATAATTGTAGTATATGTACACACTATAATTCCAAGCCCGTAGCGCCGTTAATATTTTGGGTGAATTTTTCGGTTTGCGTAAAACGTCAGATCTCCACCTTAGCGACTCCATAAGGTTCCAAATTTCCAAGTTAACACTCTTGAGGCTTCTCAAAACTTCCATCTCCCTCGGGACATCTAACTCAGCAACTGTATCTCCACTTTGGCTCCCCAAACCTCCAACGGAATACCTACTTGTTGAAACTTCAAGAGGAACGGAACACTATTACCTCAGCAGTTAGGGACAAGTACGTAAGACTAGGGGCCTATTTTTATTATATATATGGTGGATGCATGCGTTGTGTGTGTGTGTGTGTGTGTGTGTGTGTGTGTGTGTGTGTGTGTGTGTGTGTGTGTGTGGTGTGTGTGTGTGTGTGTGTGTGGGGGTGTGTGTGTGTGTGTGTGTGTGTGTGTGTGTGTGTGTGTGTGTGTGTGTGTGTGTGTGTGTGTGTGTGTGTGGTGTGTGTGTGTGTGTGGTGTGTGTGTTGTGTGTGTGTGTGTGTGTGTGTGTGTGTGTGTGTGTGTGTGTGTGTGTGTGTGTGTGTGTGTGTGTGGTGTGTGTGTGTGTGTGTGTGTGTGTGTGTGTGTGGTGTGTGTGTGTGTGTGTGTGTGTGTGTGTGTGTGTGTGTGTGGTGTGTGGTGTGTGTGTGTGTGTGTGTGTGTGTGTGTGTGTGTGTGTGTGTGTGTGGTGTGTGTGTGTGTGTGGTGTGTGTGTGTGTGTGTGTGTGTGTGTGTGTGTGTTGTGTGTGGTGTGTGTGTGTGTGTGTGTGTGTGTGTGTGTGTGTGTGTGTGTGTGTGTGTGTGTGTGTGTGTGGTGTGTGTGTTGTGTGTGTGTGTGGTGTGTGTGTGTGTGTGTGTGTGTGTGTGTGTGTGTGTGTGTGTGTGTGTGTGTGTGTGTGTGTGTGTGTGTGTGTGTGTGTGTGTGTGTGTGTGTGTGTGTGTGTGTGTGTGTGTGTGTGTGGTGTGTGTGTGTGGGTGTGTGTGGTGTGGTGTGTGTGTGTGTGTGTGTGTGTGTGTGTGTGTGTGTGTGTGTGTGTGTGTGTGTGTGTGTGTGTGTGTGTGTGTGTTGTGTGTGTGTGTGTGTGTGTGTGTGTGTGTGTGTGTGTGTTGTGTGTGTGTGTGTGTGTGTGTGTGTGTGTGTGTGTGTGACTGCTGGAGGACTGCTGGAGGACTGCTGGATGACTGCTGGAGGACTGCTGGAGGACTGCTGGATGACTGCTGGGATGACTGCTGGAGGACTGCTGGAGGACTGCTGGAGGACTGCTGGGATGACTGCTGGAGGACTGCTGGAGGACTGTTGGAGGACTGCTGGAGGACTGCTGGAGGACTACTGGAGGACTGCTGGAAGACTGCTGGAGGCCTGCTGGAGGACTGCTGGAGGACTGCTGGAGGACTACTGGAGGACTGCTGGAGGACTACTGGAGGACTGCTGGAGGACTGCTGGAGGACTGCTGGAGGACTGCTGGAGGACTGCTGGAGGACTGCTGGAGGACTGCTGGAGGACTGCTGGAGGGACTGCTGGAAGACTGCTGGAGGACTGCTGGAGGACTGCTGGAGGACTGCTGGAAGACTGCTGGAGGACTGCTGGAAGACTGCTGGAGGACTGCTGGAGGACTGCTGGAGGACTGCTGGAGGACTGCTGGAGGACTGCTGGAGGACTGCTGGAGGACTGCTGGAGGACTGCTGGAGGACTGCTGGAGGACTGCTGGAGGACTGCTGGAGGACTGCTGGAGGACTACTGGAGGACTGCTGGAGGACTACTGGAGGACTGCTGGAGGACTACTGGAGGACTGCTGGAGAACTGCTGGAGGACTGCTGGAGGACTGCTGGAGGACTGCTGGAGGACTGCTGGAGGACTGCACAAAGAGATACTAGCTTTGAAGGATTACCAGAGTGGTGAAGAGAGAAAGCGAAAGACAGAGATGAGTGAGAAGGTTGGTGACAATTAGAGCGCGTGGAAAGTCGAAAACAACCACAAATCAATGATCAGCAGAAAAACACAGACATCGGGAAACAACAGAAGATGAACAACAACAATGAGGTACCACAATAACTGATCCGACAGAGGGCGCCTTGACGTAACTAGGGTCTTTGTGCCGTCTTTTGAGTATTCTTGACGTGTGTAAAATGCGGCACCGTTTTACGGAACATTTACCGGAACGTTTGTTTAAATCATATTACGATCAGCTGTTGAACTCGCATGACTCCGAAGCCTCACACATGGCTAAATATGGATACAGTCTGACATGTCCGTCAATGTGAAGGTACACTATGTACATTAATGTACATTTACAGCCGATGGAACGTCGACTGGTGGCCCGACGACAGGTGTGCTGGCTCGATGCCGGAAAGGATGTTTAAAATCATCTACAGCTCGCCGTATGCATCACACCAGACTGCCTCGTCTTCACACATAGTTAAATGTTGATATCGTATGTCCGTCAATATGAAAGCATAATGTCTACATTAATGTCGATGAAACGTCGCGGGACGTTCGATTGAATTCAGTGCCAAGATGGCGTTGTTTTGGCTATTCTGTCTATTGACCACACATACGGCATGCTGTTTTGTCTATTGACCAAACATACGGCATGCCCAGTTGCCCACATACAAGCTATCGCTGGCTACGCGCCTGCACGGTCAATGGCTACTTGAGGAGGATTTAAACAAGCTTTCAGCAAAACATACAAACAAATCCACGTTAGTCGCTAGAGGCGCTGATAAGCTACTAGGGTTTAGTTGCGTATTGGCTCCTCTAGCGAATAACGTGGATTTGTGGAACCCCATTAACCAACTCCAATGACGTCACGTAAAAATGATATGATATAAAACGCACGTAACGCAGGTCTAAGTTGAACCTTGGTTGAGGTATGCTCTTGAAATACAGTAGGTCCTGTTTGGTGTTTCAGATCCAGAATGCGCCGGACACACAGAACAACTGCACAGCGGCAGCCGACATCGCGGCCTACCCGTCGCCATTCGACACGCCACTACAGCTGAACGGAGCGCTCTCTGGCGGCGACGACCGCCTCGAGGGTGGCGCCCCCAACGGCTACGCTAACATGCCGTACGATCTGACGTCACCGTCATGTGACTATGTTGCGAGCGGCGGCGACGCCATCGTACCCGAACTGTTCGCGATCGTCAACACGGAGGAGGCCGTGGTGCCAGACCTCCTGAGCATCAGCGCGTGCTCAGCGTCGTCCCTCGACGTCAGTGGCGGCGGCGTGCTCTCGGATCACTGCGCCGGCGCCACGCCCATGGTCTACCCAATGGTCTACGTCTCGCCAGCAGGTCTTCTCACTGTCTTACTCAGGTGAGCAGCTGTCACAAGTAAATTGAGATAACCGTTGGCGTATGAGAGACGACGTTCTCCGAAAATTAGTCCGATTCAAGGTGTCACCCGCGCGAGCTGAGATGGCGTCCGAATGAACAGGGGACCATTCCGTTGAGTCTCTAAGCTCATAGGAAAAAATCAATAATTAAAAAAGACTCCATTGTGAACGTTTAGAAATGTAAAAAAAGAAAAAATCTGAACCCGTATTTTCGTGACACACCGGTGAAAGTGACAGCGACAAATGTCGTTATCAACTGTTCAAAGAATAAAAAAATGTGTTCAAAAAGAAAGTAACACTGTAAAGTTAATGAACTCAATGAACTCGATGAACGCAGTGAACGCAGTGAACTCAGTGAACTGATATGGATGAGAATGAAACGGGTTCTAGATGTGTCCAGTTGTGTAATTAACCAGTATAAATCTCCTATTGTGAGGACTAGTTAGTGTTGTATGAAAGAGCTGACCTTTACCTTGTCCGGCACAGGTTTGACGTGGCCGTCGAGATGACGACTGACCGGACGATCCGCGTGGTCAACCACCGCCACAAGTCGGTGGCGGCCACCAACAGTCGCGGCAACGCGTCGTGCATCTACCACACGGCGGCGAAGATCTACCAGGAGGGCACGACGACCGAGGTGGACGTGTACTGGGAGCGCAAGGCGAAGATGACCACCGACACGATCCTCTTCTCGTCCGGCTGCGCGTGCTACACACTCACGCCTAACGGCCTGTGCATCGCCCACCCCACCTTCAGCGACCTCACGAAGGACATGTCCGTCACACTTCTCTTCTCGTCGTCCGGCTACGGACCACATCTCATGTCGCAGTATGAGCGCATCGCCAAGAGCTCCAAGTATCACTACCAGGTACTTGTTGTGTCTCGTAGTTAACCCCCCAGTGTCACTACCAGGTACTTGTTGTGTCTCGTAGTTAACCCTCCAGTGTCACTACCAGGTACTTGTTGTGTCTCGTAGTTAACCCCCCAGTGTCACTACCAGGTACTTGTTGTGTCTCGTAGTTAACCCCCCAGTGTCACTACCAGGTACTTGTTGTGTCTCGTAGTTAACCCCCCAGTGTCACTACCAGGTACTTGTTGTGTCTCGTAGTTAACCCCCCAGTGTCACTCCAAGGTACTTGTTGTGTTTCGTAGTTAACCCCCAGTGTCACTACCAGGTACTTGTTGTGTCTCGTAGTTAACCCTCCAGTGTCACTACCAGGTACTTGTTGTGTCTCGTAGTTAACCCTCCAATGTCACTACCAGGTACTTGTTGTGTCTCGTAGTTAACCCTCCAGTGTCACTACCAGGTACTTGTTGTGTCTCGTAGTTAACCCTCCAGTGTCACTCCCAGGTACTTGTTGTGTCTCGTAGTTAACCCCCCAGTGTCTCTACCAGGTACTTGTTGTGTTTCGTAGTGAACCCCCCAGTGTCACTCCCAGGTACTTGTTGTGTCTCGTAGTTAACCCCCCAGTGTCACTCCCAGGTATTTGTTGTGTCTCGTAGTTAACCCCCCAGTGTCACTCCCAGGTACTTGTTGTGTCTCGTAGTTAACCCCCAGTGTCACTACCAGGTACTTGTTGTGTCTCGTAGTTAACCCTCCAGTGTCACTACCAGGTACTTGTTGTGTCTCGTAGTTAACCCTCCAGTGTCACTACCAGGTACTTGCTGTGTCTCATAGTTAACCCTCCAGTGTCTCTTCCAGGTACTTGTTGTGTCTCGTAGTTAACCCCCCCAGTGTCACTACCAGGTACTTGTTGTGTCTCATAGTTAACCCTCCAGTGTCTCTACCAGGTACTTGTTGTGTCTCGTAGTTACCCCCCCCAATGTCACTACCAGGTACTTGTTGTGTCTCATAGTTAACCCTCCAGTATCACTACCAGGTACTTGTTGTGTCTCGTAGTTAACCCTCCAGTGTCACTACCAGGTACTTGTTGTGTCTCGTAGTTAACCCTCCAGTGTCACTACCAGGTACTTGCTGTGTCTCATAGTTAACCCTCCAGTGTCTCTACCAGGTACTTGTTGTGTCTCGTAGTTAACCCCCCAGTATCACTACCAGGTACTTGTTGTGTCTCGTAGTTAACCCCCAGTGTCACTACCAGGTACTTGTTGTGTCTCGTAGTTAACCCCCAGTGTCACTACCAGGTACTTGTTGTGTCTCGTAGTTAACCCCCAGTGTCACTACCAGGTACTTGTTGTGTCTCGTAGTTAACCCCCCAGTATCACTCCCAGGTACTTGTTGTGTCTCGTAGTTAACCCCCCAGTGTCACTCCCAGGTACTTGTTGTGTCTCGTAGTTAACCCTCCAATGTCACTCCCAGGTACTTGTTGTGTCTCGTAGTTAACCCCCCAGTGTCACTACCAGGTACTTGTTGTGTCTCGTAGTTAACCCTCCAGTGTCACTACCAGGTACTTGCTGTGTCTCATAGTTAACCCCCAGTGTCACTACCAGGTACTTGTTGTGTCTCGTAGTTAACCCCCAGTGTCACTACCAGGTACTTGTTGTGTCTCGTAGTTAACCCTCCAGTGTCACTACCAGGTACTTGCTGTGTCTCATAGTTAACCCTCCAGTGTCTCTACCAGGTACTTGTTGTGTCTCGTAGTTAACCCCCCCAATGTCACTACCAGGTACTTGTTGTGTCTCGTAGTTAACCCCCCAGTGTCACTACCAGGTACTTGTTGTGTCTCGTAGTTAACCCCCAGTGTCACTACCAGGTACTTGTTGTGTCTCGTAGTTAACCCCCCAGTGTCACTACCAGGTACTTGTTGTGTCTCGTAGTTAACCCCCCAGTATCACTCCCAGATACTTGTTGTGTCTCGTAGTTAACCCCCCAGTATCACTCCCAGGTACTTGTTGTGTCTCGTAGTTAACCCTCCAATGTCACTCCCAGGTACTTGTTGTGTCTCGTAGTTAACCCCCAGTGTCACTACCAGGTACTTGTTGTGTCTCGTAGTTAACCCTCCAGTGTCTCTACCAGGTACTTGTTGTGTCTCGTAGTTAACCCTCCAATGTCACTCCCAGGTACTTGTGTCTCTTAGTTAACCCTCCAGTGTCACTCCCAGGTACTTGTTGTGTTTCGTAGTTAACCCTCCAGTGTCACTCCCAGGTACTTGTTGTGTCTCGTAGTTAACCCTCTAGTGTCACTCCCAGGTACGTGTTGTGTCTCGTAGTTAACCCTCCAGTGTCTCTACCAGGTACTTCTTGTGTCTCGTAGTTAACCCTCCAATGTCACTCCCAGGTACTTGTTGTGTCTCTTAGTTAACCCTCCAGTGTCACTACCAGGTACTTGTTGTGTCTCGTAGTTAACCCTCCAGTGTCACTCCCAGGTACTTGTTGTGTCTCGTAGTTAACCCTCTAGTGTCACTCCCAGGTACGTGTTCTGTCTCGTAGTTAACCCTCCAGTACACACTACATAACTGCAGGTAGAGGTTGTCGTGACTGTCAAGGGGTGCAATTGGAGATGTTTGGGGTGCCTCGTGGTGAGACATTTTGGAGTATCGGGGGATGCAATTGGACGTTTTCGTAGAGCCTTGGGAGTGGAATTTGAATTCATGGGGTGCCCCCTCTCTTACCCCTACTACTCACCACGCCCCCACGTCAGGGGTGTCACTACTGGTGCGTCTCTTGTTGTCAGGACGACGGCGGCTTCATTGTGTTCGTGAACGGCGTGAAGATCCACCAGAACGCCAAGGGAGACGTGGTCGTGACGTCAGGGCCGAAGACGATCCGCGTGTCTCCCATCTACGGCTCCATGTACGTCGAGACCCACTTCGTCGAGATGGCCATAGAGATGAACTGGAACATCAAGGTGCGGCGGGGCGGCCACCGCATCCACGCCTCCTTCATCGGGTTCATCCTCACCGACGGCTTCCGTGAGTGCGGCTTCGACCAGTACCGGCAGGTAGGGCGTCACGTCACTTCCGCTGTAGTGTAACGGACCGAGACTAGCCTCGTACACTGAGTAGGTCATTACGAGGACAGTGCCAGGACCAGATGTTGTTTACCCCGACACTGGCCGACTACCGGGTTATTAATGCTCACTGTGTCATATATTGACATGTCTCCTAGCCAACATTTAGAAGTAATTACGTAACGTTTCCCCGTAGACCGCCCCACCCACCTATAACAGGCGTGGCAGTCTTCGTGGACCCGTCAACGGCACAGACACACGCCTACTCTTGATACGGGACCACGCCCGGACATGTCACGTGGTCTTTATCTATACACTGTACGTCCAGCTTGACCACGACCTTACCCGAGTCTTGTAGTGTAGGTGGCGTCAAAACGACGGCATTTATCAATTCATTTACAACAAATAGGTTACACTCTACGGGTTGGAAAATGTTCTGTGGTGAAGTATAATTGTCTTGGCTAAATTTTAATTCAGACTGCTGTCATTTACATAAACCACAGACCGAACCAACATGGAATCGGGCACCTGCTGTCAATACTTAGGAGCACTTACTGACAGCAACATCCGATTCATTCTAAAGTAATTTACCCATATTTTAAGATATTTTAAACAATGACTAAATAAAATGCTGCGATATAGTAGTCGCTATATGCGCCATGCTGTAGGACCTTTGCAACGTTTACTGTGCCACGCCGTCACGTGATCAGTTGTCTAGCAGCGGATCCGTCTCATAATGGATGCTGAAACGTGGAATGTTTTCATATTCGAATATTCGGTCGTGTAGTTTGTTGAAATCCTGGCTCGAATTTTGTTCTTTAAGACAAAAGCACAGGGATTGTCTGACCCAGGCCATATTATATTTTACACACATGACTCTTAGGCCCTATCAATATTTCACCCAAATTACTGTTATCAACAATCATAGTTGGGACATAGGCAAATCGCAACTGAACGCAAGTCATCTTTACCCAGAACTATCGTAAACGTGAACACCCTGAGATGATACAAATACTTTATAATCAAAGTCACACAGAACTCTCCTCGCAGGACGTTCAGCCGCCGAGGGAACATTCAACCAGCAATAATTATAATTAACGTCGACGTCTGTAACATGTGTGTTATTATTTGCGCTGTTCCTATGTAATAGTCATAAAACTCACGAGAAGCCACCTGGCGGCCAGTGTTTTGCACTGTTCCTCGTTGTCACATACAGTCCTGACGTCATAATCACTACGGATATGTCTCGGTCAAGCTTCGTCTTAGCCACCACCTTCAGACTCCACACACACCTAGGCCTGTCATTTATGTTCTGTGCACTCACACATGACAGGTGTGTAAACGTGGTGGCTGAGAGGACGCTTCACGGCGACATGTCCGTAGTGATTATGACGTCAGACTGCCTATGACAATGAGGGACAACGCAAAACACAGATGGCGCTCTCCCGGTAGCGTCTGCATCTTCGAGTATTACGCAGGCGCACCGCAAATTAATAGTAATCAAATTTTGCAGACGTTGAAATAAAAACCCATGATTCATCCTTGTATATGATCTGTATTATGGGACGTCAATGCCGCATGATTTCACCTCTCTGAAAGATTGAATCCTTCAAGAGCCGTGTGCATCATTACCTTATGTCTACAGTAGCAGTGGGTTCGATGACGTCTTTCTAAGCTGCTGTGAACCATTGGTTGGTCCATTAGAACTACAGATACAGTGCATATGTGTTTGGATCTGTGCCCCGACCTGTTCATACCTAATATGGCTAATTGTTCACAAGAGCATTGTATACAACAATATACAGGAACCGACCGATAATGTTTGTTGAACTTGTCCGGGTGACTGTAACGACGCCTTGTCGGTGCTTGGTGCAGGTGTTCGCACGGCCTCTCACAGTGCCCACTCAGACGACCGTGCGCGGTAAGCCGGTGCAGGACCCAACGGCCACCGCTGACGAAGACGAGACCGACGCCAACGTGAACGTGGTCGGCGAGCAGCCCTTCCACAGCGGCTCCGGCACGCTGCTCGGCGTCATCCTGCCCAACGCCACCGTGTAGAGGCCCTGCTGCCCCACGGCAACCTAACAAGAGCAGTATTGCCGCAGCTAGTACGGATGCTGGGCTGTCTGTGGCCGATGCGAGACGGCACAAAAGATGACAATTTTGACGTTTATTGTGATGTCGCAAGTTTCGTGAAATCAATGAAAATGTGACCGCGCCTTTGTAAGGGTAGTGATCGGGCACATGTCTAGAATCTGTGTCCATTGCATGTTGCTATCACGTGAGTATTGAGCTGTGTTATCTAAGCTAACAAAGAGTGGTTACTCCCGCTATTCCAGTCATACATGATTTTATATAAATAAAATATTGTATTTTAGGGCTTTATATGTGAAAATAGCGCTTTGGTTTGCAACAACAGGAGTAGATAGCGCACGTAATAAGAGCCGCATCATAGCGGAAACAGGAACATTACATTCACCGGTAGACACTACTTAATACTGTCTGACCTTTCTGTACACGAGACGAAAGGGAACTAACTCATTCGTATGAGTTAAACACGTCGTTGCAGTGGCAACAGCTGTTGAGCGCGGGTTCTAGACAACTGCTCAAATCAGTATTTCAATCGAAGGTTTTTGTTTCATGCATGATCAAGTAAATTGTGGCTTCTGTTTAGCACACGCTTCAACTTCAGTAACCAGAATGTCTGTAACGCGAATAATCACCAGCCTTCGAATCGTAACACAAGTTGCTGGCGTTGTGAATAAGCTGCACACACACTAACACATTGTAAAGTTAGTCTCAAATTAGTAAAATGGCATATTTCTGGAATACGTGCAAGACCATGTTTTTAAGTTTTACTTCTATGCAATTTAACTTTCTTGTTTTTTGTTTCGGATATTTTAGTAATTTGATATGTCATTACTTTTCTATCTCTCTATAGTCAGGGTCTGACTGTTTGTGCAGATGCCATTTTTAGCTTACTTTGTTGTTTTATACATTGTATATGCTTCCGTAAAATATGTAAGTACATTATTCTGTTTTTCTTTGAAGTTCCAAATTTAGCAAGGTTTTGTACAACTTCAAATGTGCTATCTTATTTTGTTGTTGGGTTTAAACCGACGTGGGCAGTGTGAAAATAACGATGGTTTTATATATTCGAAATGTTGTTCGAAGACGAATGCATAAATGTTTTGTTGATCTCATTAACAATCAAGAACGGTTGATTGTGTATTATGTTGTCGTTCTGCTAATAACTGGCGACACAGAACTGTCCTCTCATTGACACTCTGTCGCCGAACCTTGTATGTCTCAGAGGCAGCAGCCATATTTGTCAACAGCAGTATTGACCTTGCTATATGGGAACACAACTGCGTACTTCTCCGCAGTGTAATATCCTTGAAATGTCACGAAAATGTTGTATTCATTCGGAAATAAATTGGTTTTACCACTTTCTGTTGCGAAAACATATTGTGCGTCATACGATTTCCCTTAAGTCGAACCGCCGAAGTAGTCGTGAAGAAGAAAGAGAGGGGGCTAGCTCGCACAGAGATAGATACCAACTCGCACAGAGAGGGAATGAAGTGGGAGGGAGGGAGGGAGGGAGGGAGGGAGGGAGGGACAGGACATACAGACAGACAGACAGACAGACAGACAGACAGACAGACAGACAGACAGACAGACAGACAGGCAGGCAGGCAGGCCAGACGGCCGGCAGGCAGACGAAGAGAGAGAGAGAGAGAGAGAGAGAGAGAGAGAGAGAGAGAGAGAGAGAGAGAGAGAGAGAGAGAGAGAGAGAGAGAGAGAGGAGGGGAGAGTGAGAGTGAGAGAGAAGAGAGAGAGAGAGAGAGAGAGAGAGATACGAGGAAGGAGAGAATTGCTCGAAAGAGAAAGACACTAAATGGCTCAAGGAGAGCGACCAACTCGCACTCGATGTCAGCAGCAGCCACTGACCTTCGCCAACACACGCCATTACACTGTACCGCGACTACTATACATGTGTCGAGTATTCAGCCACCATGACGCCCAGGTACTTCCGCGACTTCTCAGTCAGTTTGTCTTTCCTATTTACTGGTGTCGCGTCAAGTACAGACTTTGTGGAGGTAGATGGGGGGGGGACGATGATATATTTTGGTAATACCCAACAGAAACTCTTTTGTTTCCTGTTTTCATAGAAAAGTATATCACAAGTTACAAGTATAATAATGTCAGTATGTTTAATTTCATGTATCATTGCGAAACCCCGCGGATCAACTCTGCTATACACCGTAACGAATATAACCTGCGTTATTATATAGTCTGTATCGAGTTAAACTCGTGAGCTGCCACTGACGCGTTAGATAGAAAAGAGGCGGATGGTAAACAAATAGCTACTCAGTACATTCTCAAACGATGAAGATTTGAAAACAAAAAACTGGTATTTTAATTGCATTTGTGTCTTGCTCAGTGTACAACAATAGAAAGCACACGCTCGTATAAACACACATGTATACATAGCAATATATACACTATATACATTAACCCTTGTTTCGATCAAGTGTATCACAGTTGTTCGCTGACAACGACACCCGAGCCCCGCCAGTCGGTTGCGAAGGGAACAATCCAGATTTCTGCGTCGAATTCTGCAACACTTCGGGCTGTTGGGATTCGCCGAATACTGCATTGGTTTACCACTGTTTTTTGTCCCATGAGCGGCTTTGCGTTTGCCGTATTCGGAAAAGTTCCCTACGGAGGCATCCGTTTTCTCTCTATATATACAAATAGTTTAATAAAACGAGTATGCAAAGATCGTCTATTGAAACCTGAGTCTCCCTTCGCGAACCTACATGCGGGAGTGAGTGTCATCATGGTAACCGGTCTCCCTGCCATTAAGTTGGTTTTTAACATTTGCTACTTTGGTTAATACTTGTACGTTCGTTTTCCGAGACGATGGACGAATGGTGGTGAATCGTGTCCTGCTTCGAAAGTGATTCATTCAGCTTCTCTGCGTCGGCGACTATTCGTCAACCGCCATGCAGCAGGCGTCACGTTGGCTTCAGCGTGTATTGTGTTAAGAAGGTTACGCATGCGCGGTGACGTTGGCGCACTGACTACCGGAAGTTTGCTGGAATCACGCGGAAATGAATCCGTGCTAGAGCGTGGCTTCTTCGCCCCAGACAGGAGACCTTTCCGAAGTAACGTGATGACATTAGGGTTATCAACCCATACAAACATGCGGAAATTGTAGCTTGTAATGAAAGGTACTACGTTCCTCTTAAAACAATGCACGCATCTGCATGATGGAGTTAGTGACATTCCCTTTGTGTTGAGTCTTGGGTGGTTCTGAAATCAACGAAACAAGCAAGATAGGTACATGAAAATAACACACAAACAAGATGGGCAACGTATAATTTGGCGTTATGGACAATGGCTGGTATTTGTCACTTTTGAAAGAAGTACATCTAATCAAATTAATATTTATGTATGACATTTTAAAGGGAACTAATCAACCATATTTAAAACGAGGGTGTCATTTTGGACAGCAACTGGATGCCGTGGTAGTTAACGGTCGTCACAGTAATATTTACATTGAAGTTCACCTCCATCGATATGACTTATGGTCATGATTGTGTAGAATTCTCAAATAGTTTTATTGCTCTGAAGATAGACATAAACGCATTATTGTTTCAACGTCTAATTCATGTTTTCAGCGTTTACATTATGTTTTACATTCTGTATAATTGATATGATATATGATATGACATGACATGGCATGGCATGGCATGGCATGGCATGGCATGGCATGGCATGGCATGACATGACATGACATGACATGACATGACATGACATGACATGACATGACATGAATGACTATGACTAATAATACATATAATATATATAAAAAAGCATTTATATATAAATAATATTATATATATAATATATAAATATATATATATATATATATATATATATATATATATATATATATATATTTATATAAATATATTATATATTTACTATATTTATATCACTGAATCACATACTATCATACATATACATCATCAGTCATGCACAGTCACAGCCCCAGCATGCATCATGCCATGCCATGCCATGCATGCATGCTCATGCACCATGCACATGCCATGCGCATGCACATCATCCATCCATGCATGCACCATGCATGCATGCAATCAGCACGTTCATACCATACATCCAAATGTAAACCATAATGAAACTGAAAAGCTGATGGGTTGCGAACTGACCATAAGTATGATTCAGGATGATCGTTGCGAGATGGTGTTGTGTGACGATTGTGTGTGTGTGTGTGTGTGTGTGTGTGTGTGTGTGTGTGTGTGTGTGTGTGTGTGTGTGTGTGTGTGTGTGTGTGTGTGTGTGTGTGTGTGTGTGTGTGTGTGTGTGTGTGTGTGTGTGTGTGTGTGTGTGTGTGTGTGTGTGTGTGTGTGTGTGTGTGTGTGTGTGTGTGTGTGTGTGTGTGTGTGTGTGTGTGTGTGTGTGTGTGTGTGTGTGTGTGTGTGTGTGTGTGTGTGTGTGTGTGTGTGTGTGTGTGTGTGTGTGTGTGTGTGTATATATATATATATTAAATTTATGAAATGATGTGTATTAATATATACACATATGCATTTAATAAATATTATAATATATATATATATACACGCAAGAATCAACACACACACTACACACACCACCATGACACACACGACCGCACCACGCACTCACTCACCACTCCCGCCCCGCCCGCCCGCCCGCCCGCTCGCTCGCTCGCACGCACGCACGCACGCACGCACGCACGCACACCACGCACGCACGCACGCAGGCACGCACACACACACGCACGCACGCACGTACACACAAATATAACACCATAGAGAAACTGGACACAGCGATGGGTTCGAACTGACCTAAGTATGATTCAGGATGACCCGGCCGCAGAGCGTGTTGGTCGACGCCTGAAAGATGACGCCGTGGCAGTGTTTGTCGTCGGTGAACGAACACGTGATGTCGGCCGACACGTGACCGCTCGGGTCTGCCTTCAACTCGAACGAGTGGCTGGCGAAATTGTAGCGGCCCTCAGCCTGTTCCGTGTTGGTCATCGTGCGGCCGTTCTCGACCCACGTGAAGGCGAGTGTGGCGGCGATCTTCTGCACGGACGGCATGAAGTCGTCTTTCCACACGCGCGTGATCACCACGAACAGACGCTTGCTGCGGTGAGCGGCGCATCCAACCCAGTCGAGGTCGCCAACCCAGCTACTGCCCAGTGGCATGTGGTTCCCTATAGGACAACCAGAACGTGTAAGGCTACGGACATGGGCATGGCACACTCACGCTTTCTGGTGTTGCGTTCCAGCGGGCTCACGTTGGGAGAAATACGACTTCCCGACTCCTATGCGACTCAGTCGAGTAAACTTAGTCTACCAGTGGCGAAGTCGGACTGCTTTTGCACTTTCGAGTTCAACACGTGATGTTCACGGGAAATATAAGGAGCTTGGAACGCAACATAAAGTCCATCGCTCGCAGACGACATGTTATGTTTATATTCTATGGTAGTTGATCACAGATGTTATTATCTACGGCGGATTATCACATATGTTATTATCTATTCAAATGATCCACGGGCAGCCGAAAAAGGAAAGAGGAACAACTATGTAGTTGTAGTGAATGAAACGTTACTCTGACGATCGAAACACCTAATTAAATAGGTTTAGTAAGTAAGTTTCATAGGTTAAATCCCATAATTTAAAGTTTATGTTTATTAAAGTATCGTAATATCACGATGTTTCGTGAAGAAATTATCAACATATATGTCTCGTTCTTTCGCATATGTCCCGCGTTGGGCCAACATTACCCTGTGCTAGTTACACGTACACCAGACAGCAGCAGTGTGTGGCAGGCTACAGCACGGAGACTCTATGTGCTACACTTACGACAGATCGACGGGTGCTCGTCAGCGCCATCCTTGCAGTCAGCAATGCCGTCACACACGGCCAGGCCGGAGACACACCGGGGCACTTGGTCCGTCCCACTAGCGCACTGGAAGCGACCCTTGTCGCAACCGTTGCCTGCAACGACAAGTGTATCACATTCACTAGCCATGACACCACCACGTTCACTAGCCATGACACCACCACGTTCACTAGGTATGACACCACCACGTTCACTAGGTATGCCACCACCACGTTCACTAGGTATGACACCACCACGTTCACTAGCCATGACACCACCACGTTCACTAGGTATGCCACCACCACGTTCACTAGGCATTACACCACCACGTTCACTAGGTATGACACCACCACGTTCACTAGGTATGACACCACCACGTTCACTAGGCATTACACCACCACGTTCACTAGTCATGACACCGCGACAATAACTGACTTAATTAACTTTACATTCTCTTCAATACATCGGTAAATATGTTTATGAAACAACTTTACGTCGCTGCGCCAATGCGACGACGGATAATCACAATATGTTTAGTCATCTCAGTTACCTATGCCCTAACCTAAACCGACACTACATTGATAACCATCGAGAGGAGACCCGGGGCCGTTGTGACACTCACCGAGGCGGAGATAGATGAAGGAGAGCCATGGCCATACGGTGAGTTTCTCTTTAGAGATCTTGTCGGTCTCTGCCTGGAGTTCGTCCAGCTGCGCCTGCAGGTCGTCCATGCGGCCGTCGTTGGCGTCAGCACTCACCTGCAGCTCGATGCTGCCAATGGCGGTCTCTCGGGCGGCCGGCTCGGGCGGCGCCTTCAAGCCCATGCCGAACGGGTAGTCTTGGTCGTGGACGTGGTCGACATTGAGGTGGCTGGAGAAGCCGCGAACGGCCGTCACGACGACGAGCAACACGAACAGGCGCTGCATGCTGCTCCGTCCACTTCCCCGCCTGTCCCCAGACTGAGGGTGAGCGCATTGAGCGCCGACTGCCGCTGATCGTGAGTTGGCCGTCCGGCGCCAGCGCCGCTCACTTCTGTCCGTGCTCTTTTCTACGGACCTGGTAACTACCACGACACAGGGTGACTACAATGGGTTTATCGCTGAATGTGTTTTTGTCCGTGCCCGAAGCACGTGTACTTTGACACGTGCGCGGCGACGGAGCCGCAACCTTGAGCGGTGTCAGTTTGGACTTGATAAGACGCGTCGACGAGTCACACAGGGAAGGTATAAAATGGAAAAAATACTTCTTGTACCACACGTACTAACGTCGTCGCTAGCTGAAAAACCGGCCGATTCTTCGACGAGTCACATAGGCATTGTTCGTGCCGAAGAGCGAGTGATAGCGCGTGCACTGAACCGAGGCGAACTGACCGGAGCGTCAGTCGTCCGTGAGCCGACAGCCGGCAACTCACTGAACACCGATAAGCAGAGCAAGGATCAATGTTCCGAGCAGTGCATAATGATAAACGTAATAATGAATGTTTTCATATTCGGAAAGTGTACTATTATGTCTAACTTAGCGGATTTTCATACTTACGTTGTGCCGACTTCTAGAGTTGTCATAGCATAATATAATTTAACAAACTTACTTTTAAACAAGCTTAAAATAGGTAAACAGTCTAGACTGGGAATCATATCACAGACGACGTTTACAATAAAAATATGAAACACGAGCTGTTTAGTAAACACACATAAACAAATGAATAATATGAATACATAATATACAAGCACTTTTGGTAAGGTAGGCCTACAAGAAATGGGTTAATCCTAAATTTAGCCAGAGGGGGCGTTGATCTTAATTGATTTTGTTGGAAAGGTGCATACCGTGTTGGCACACGCAATACAATATATATGCAGCAATTGCCGGAGAGGTCTGTCTTCTAGACGTTCGGAGGACGCTCACACGAGTGACACGACAGTCGGTCACAGTATTTCTCCACTGGTCATAATCCTTCACTCCAAAGCCACGGAACACACACCTAATAACGTGTCCATTCCGTCTCAACAAATGATCGAAACACAAACCACAGTGAAAACCCCTGATGGTAAGGACAAGTTCTTGACCATTTTTTTGAAATACCTCTAACGTCTTCTTTTAAATATTATCCACCCTACACACAATCACCGAGCCATGAGTCGGTTTCTGTTATGCATAATGTTATTCGTCTATGATGATAGATACAAGTGTAATTTGTGTCATACTTCTAAACGTCCCCAACATATCTGGTTTTGTGCCTGCACGTGGATATATTTATTTACGTTAATCCTTATCCGAAACCCCAGTATTCAAAGGTCAAGTCCACGGGCTGTATCTCTCCCATTCGGCACGTACTGGTAAAGGGGTCTGAAACGCTTGAACAACCATTGCCCAAACGTAAGAACATATCATTTACAGGATACATATTTATAAAACTTGGACGTCTTTGCAATAGTCGTCGCCGGTCCACTCAAGCTGCATTTGTTTTGAGTCGTTGCTATAATTTAGAGGATATGTGACGATGATTTGATAAACACAGAACAACGGTATATTTTAAATGATGTTTCAAACTTGGGTATAATTGACCACTGGGCGCCGCCCAAGCGGCGTTTGGTTTGACCAGCTCATATTTACACAATGTAAATTAAAATGTTTTTCCGATTTACTTCAATAGACCTAAAATATATTTCTGCGCGAAAACAATAATACGGTGTCCAATTATGTATGGTAGGGTTTATATAGATCAATAAATTGTTTGCATGCATGTTCGAAATAAATAAGATAAATTCAATCCCAACGAATTATAACCTACGAAAGGTAGAATAGGGAATTCCCGTGAGTTATGTCTCGGTTGAGAATTTCTTAATCGATTCATGTACGGATACCTTTCACGTAGCTACACGGAGAGATTCAATGTGTGAAGCCGTAACACAGAATTAATTCGAAGTAACTGTACATACGCGTAACTTTGTGTATTTGAATTTGATAGGAAATAATGACCGTTTTATATACGGATTATTTACGAATTTTTTCGACATTACTGCATGAATAATGGGGACCCAGGACAAGTGCAGTGTGGCTATTGATATTTGTACAAGAGAGTACAGTACAAATAAATTCTATGAATTATATACGATTAAAATATAATATGTCAAAACAATTGGTAGTAAAATGACATTTACAGATCACAGCAAGAGCAGTTCATTATCATATGTCTAAAAGGGAATCAAGTGTGAATAATAATACTAATAAGGAATACTATTGTCTCAGTCACATCCCCGGTCACACAACAACCACCCTCACCTGTCTCTGTCACATCCCTTGACACACAACAACCACTCTCATGCACCTGTCTCTTTCACATCCCCTAACACACAACAACCACCCTCACCGGTCTCTGTCACATCCCCTGACACACAACAACCACTCTCATGCACCTGTCTCTTTCACATCCCCTAACACACAACAACCACCCTCACCGGTCTCTGTCACATCCCCTGACACACAACAACCACTCTCACCTGTCTCTTTCACATCCCCTAACACACAACAACCACCCTCACCGGTCTCTGTCACATCCCCGGACACACAACAACCACCCTCACCTGTCTCTGTCACATCCCCGGACACACAACAACCACCCTCACCTGTCTCTGTCACATCCCCGGACACACAACAACCACCCTCACCTGTCTCTGTCACATCCCCGGACACACAACAACCACCCTCACCTGTCTCTTTCACATCACCGGACACACAACAACCACCCTCACCTGTCTCTGTCACATCCCCGTACACACAACAACCACCCTCACCTGTCTCTGTCACATCCCCGGACACACAACAACCACCCTCACCGGTCTCTGTCACATCCCCTGACACACAACAACCACCCTCACCGGTCTCTGTCACATCCCCTGACACACAACAACCACCCTCACCTGTCTCTGTCACATCCCCTGACACACAACAACCACCCTCACCTGTCTCTGTCACATCCCCTGACACACAACAACCACTCTCACCGGTCTCTTTCACATCCCCTAACACACAACAACCACTCTCACCTGTCTCTTTCACATCCCCTAACACACAACAACCACTCTCACCTGTCTCTTTCACATCCCCTAACACACAACAACCACCCTCACCTGTCTCTTTCACATCCCCTAACACACAACAACCACTCTCACCTGTCTCTTTCACATCCCCTAACACACAACAACCACTCTCACCTGTCTCTTTCACATCCCCTAACACACAACAACCACCCTCACCGGTCTCTGTCACATCCCCTGACACACAACAACCACCCTCACCTGTCTCTGTCACATCCCCTGACACACAACAACCACTCTCATCTGTCTCTTTCACATCCCCTAACACACAACAACCACCTCACCGGTCTCTGTCACATCCCCTGACACACAACAACCACCCTCACCTGTCTCTGTCACATCAGCAGACACAACCACCCTCACCTGTCTCTGTCACATCCCCTGACACACAACAACCACCCTCACCGGTCTCTGTCACATCCCCTGACACACAACAACCACTCTCACCTGTCTCTGTCACATCCCCTGACACACAACAACCACCCTCACCGGTCTCTGTCACATCCCCTGACACACAACAACCACCCTCACCTGTCTCTGTCACATCCCCTGACACACAACAACCACCCTCACCTGTCTCTGTCACATCACCAGACACAACCACCCTCACCTGTCTCTGTCACATCCCCTGACACACAACAACCACCCTCACCGGTCTCTGTCACATCCCCTAACACACAACAACCACCCTCACCGGTCTCTGTCACATCCCCTGACACACAACAACCACCCTCACCGGTCTCTGTCACATCCCCTGACACACAACAACCACCCTCACCGGTCTCTGTCACATCCCCTGACACACAACAACCACTCTCACCTGTCTCTTTCACATCCCCTAACACAAAACAACCACCCTCTCCGGTCTCTGTCACATCCCCTGACACACAACAACCACTCTCACCTGTCTCTGTCACATCCCCTGACACACAACAACCACTCTCACCTGTCTCTGTCACATCCCCTGACACACAACAACCACCCTCACCGGTCTCTGTCACATCCCCTGACACACAACAACCACTCTCACCTGTCTCTTTCACATCCCCTAACACAAAACAACCACCCTCTCCGGTCTCTGTCACATCCCCTGACACACAACAACCACCCTCACCTGTCTCTTTCACATCCCCTGACACACAACAACCACCCTCACCTGTCTACTCTGTCACATCCCCTGACACGACAACAACCACCCTCACGGTCTCTGTCACATCCCTGACACACAACAACCACTCTCACCTGTCTCTGTCACATCACCATGACAACAACCAACCACTCACTGTCTATTACACCCCTGACACACAACAGACCACCCTCACCAGTCTCTGTCACATCCCCTAGACACACAACAACACCTCACCGGTCTCTGATCAATCCCTAACACACAACAACCAAACTCACCGGTCTCTGTCACATCCCCGTACACACAACAACCACCCTCACCTGTCTCTGTCACATCCCCTGACACACAACAACCACTCTCACCTGTCTCTTTCACATCCCCTAACACACAACAACCACCCTCACCGGTCTCTGTCACATCCCCTAACACACAACAACCACCCTCACCGGTCTCTGTCACATCCCCTGACACACAACAACCACTCTCACCTGTCTCTTTCACATCCCCTAACACACAACAACCACCCTCACCTGTCTCTGTCACATCCCCTGACACACAACAACCACTCTCACCTGTCTCTTTCACATCCCCTAACACACAACAACCACCCTCACCTGTCTCTGTCACATCCCCTGACACACAACAACCACTCTCACCTGTCTCTGTCACATCCCCGACACACAACAACCACCCTCACCTGTCTCTGTCACATCCCCTAACACACAACAACCACCCTCACCGGTCTCTGTCACATCCCCTGACACACAACAACCACCCTCACCTGTCTCTGTCACATCCCCTGACACACAACAACCACCCTCACCTGTCTCTGTCACATCCCCTGACACACAACAACCACTCTCACCTGTCTCTGTCACATCACCAGACACAACCACCATCACCTGTCTCTGTCACATCCCCTGACACACAACGACCGCCCTCACCGGTCTCTGTCACATCCCCTGACACACAACAACCACCCTCATCTGTCTCTGTCACATTCCCTGACACACGACAACCACCCTCACCTGTCTCTGTGACATCACCTGACACACGACAACCAACCTCGGCTGTCTCTGTCACATCACCTGACACACAACAACCACCCTCACCTGTCTCTGTCACATCACCTGACACACAACAACCACCCTCACCTGTCTCTGTCACATCACCTGATACACAACAACCACCATCATCTGTGTCTGTCACATCCCCGGACACACAACAACCACCCTCACCTGTCTCTGTCACATCCCCTGACACACAACAACCACCCTCACCTGTCTCTGTCACATCCCCTGACACACAACAACCACCCTCACCTGTCTCTGTCACATCACTTGACACACAACAACCACCCTCACCTCTCTCTGTCACATCCCCGGACACACAACAACAACCCTCACCTGTCTATATCACATCCCCGACACACAACAACCACCCTCGCCTGTCTCTTTCACATCCCCGGACACACAACAACCACCCTCACCTGTCTATGTCACATCCCCGACACACAACAACCACCCTCACCTGTCTCTGTCACATCCCCGACACACAACAACCACCCTCACCTGTCTATGTCACATCCCCGACACACAACAACCACCCTCACCTGTCTATGTCACATCCCCGACACACAACAACCACCCTCACCTGTCTATGTCACATCCCCGACACACAACAACCACCCTCGCCTGTCTCTTTCACATCCCCGGACACACAACAACCACCCTCACCTGTCTATGTCACATCACCGACACACAACAACCACCCTCACCTGTCTATGTCACATCACCGACACACAACAACCACCCTCACCTGTCTATGTCACATCCCCGACACACAACAACCACCCTCGCCTGTCTCTTTCACATCCCCGGACACACAACAACCAACCTCACCTGTCTCTGTCACACCCCACTGAACACAACAAAAAGCCACCCTAACCTGACTCTGTCACATCCCACTGACACACAACAACCACGCTCACCTGACTCTGTCACCGTCCCATGACACAACAAGCCACTCTAACCTGTCTCTGTCACATCCCATCACACAACACCACCCTCAGGTCTCTGTATCCCCTGACACACAACAACCACTCTCACCTGTCTCTTTCACATCCCCTAACACAAAACAACCACCCTCTCCGGTCTCTGTCACATCCCCTGACACACAACAACCACCTCACCTGTCTCTTTCACATCCCCTGACACACAACAACCACCTCACCTGTCTCTGTCACATCCCTGACACACAACAACCACCCTCACCGTCTCTTCACATCCCCTGACACACAACAACCACTCTCACCTGTCTCTGTCACATCCCCTGACACACAACAACCACCCTCACCGGTCTCTGTCACATCCCCTGACACACAACAACCACCCTCACCGGTCTCTGTCACATCCCCTAACACACAACAACCACCCTCACCGTCTCTGTCACATCCCCTAACACACAACAACCACCCTCACCGGTCTCTGTCACATCCCCTACACACAACAACCACCCTCACCGGTCTCTGTCACATCCCCTGACACACAACAACCACTCTCACCTGTCTCTTTCACATCCCCTGACACACAACAACCACCCTCACCGTCTCTGTCACATCCCCTAACACACAACAACCACCCTCACCGGTCTCTGTCACATCCCCTGACACACAACAACCACTCTCACCTGTCTCTTTCACATCCCCTAACACACAACAACCACCCTCACCGGTCTCTGTCACATCCCCTGACACACAACAACCACTCTCACCTGTCTCTTTCACATCCCCTAACACACAACAACCACCCTCACCGGTCTCTGTCACATCCCCTGACACACAACAACCACCTCACCTGTCTCTGTCACATCCCCTGACACACAACCACTCTCACCTGTCTCTTTCACATCCCCTAACACACAACAACCACCCTCACCGGTCTCTGTCACATCCCCTGACACACAACAACCACTCTCACCTGTCTCTGTCACATCCCCTGACACACAACAACCACCCTCACCTGTCTCTGTCACATCCCCTGACACACAACAACCACTCTCACCTGTCTCTGTCACATCACCAGACACAACCACCATCACCTGTCTCTGTCACATCCCCGGACACACAACAACCACCCTCACCTGTCTCTGTCACATCCCCTGACACACAACAACCACCCTCACCTGTCTCTGTCACATCCCCTGACACACAACAACCACCCTCACCTGTCTCTGTCACATCACTTGACACACAACAACCACCCTCACCTCTCTCTGTCACATCCCCGGACACACAACAACAACCCTCACCTGTCTATATCACATCCCCGACACACAACAACCACCCTCGCCTGTCTCTTTCACATCCCCGGACACACAACAACCACCCTCACCTGTCTATGTCACATCCCCGACACACAACAACCACCCTCACCTGTCTCTGTCACATCCCCGACACACAACAACCACCCTCACCTGTCTATGTCACATCCCCGACACACAACAACCACCCTCACCTGTCTATGTCACATCCCCGACACACAACAACCACCCTCACCTGTCTATGTCACATCCCCGACACACAACAACCACCCTCGCCTGTCTCTTTCACATCCCCGGACACACAACAACCACCCTCACCTGTCTATGTCACATCACCGACACACAACAACCACCCTCACCTGTCTATGTCACATCACCGACACACAACAACCACCCTCACCTGTCTATGTCACATCCCCGACACACAACAACCACCCTCGCCTGTCTCTTTCACATCCCCGGACACACAACAACCAACCTCACCTGTCTCTGTCACATCCACTGACACACAACAGCCACCCTAACCTGACTCTGTCACATCCACTGACACACAACAACCACGCTCACCTGACTCTGTCACCGTCCCATCACACAACAGCCACCCTAACCTGTCTCTGTCACCGTCCCATCACACAACAGCCACCCTAGCCTGTCGCTGTCATCGTCCCGTCACTCTAAGATGATATCTATAGCAGTCACTTTCTTTAGGCCATTCGTAGTTGTGTGCGTGTGTGCGTGTGTGCGTGCATATACATTCGCACACGCGTTCATCACTGTGTATAGTATTTGCCTACTTAAAAACCTGTGCATTTCCCCATTTTGAAAGTGCTGTCATTGATTTAACATAGTCCTCTGTGTAAAATTCAACAAAACATCCTGACATAAACACGTTTCAACTACTACACTGATGCACTTCACACATACGCACGCACGCACTCACGCACGCATACATACGCGGACGCACGCGCGCGCACGCACACCAAGTGTGTCAGTTAATTGTAGGGCCTATATATGCATGTTGATGCGACAGTCTCTGTGGGGACGATGCAGTGGTGAGTGATTAAAATGCCCTCTGTGTACTTCGTCTGGTTAGACTTTTCCACTGTTTTGATTAACAGAAACACCGGTCACGTAACACGTAGACATTTACGTAATCTGTCGCCATATGTTGTAGGCTTACTACGCGTCTTAAACTAGGTCGCAGACATATTGGATCGCGTGGCGAGACAAAACAGATGTTTCTTATCTCACCGAAACAGCCGAGTGCAACTGTTGGCCGCGACCATAGATATAAATCTGTGGCCACGACACAGTACGCAGCTCGCCGTCTCGAACGAAAGTCCACATTTTCTATTAGACAGATACGCAAAGTTGCATGGAATAAAAACGCAATCTGCTGCGACGTGTTGTGAATGACACACGAAATACGGCTTTTGTAGGCCCTACACGTGAAGGCAAACAAAGCATGCATCGTATCGAACACAGTGCATGAGTCAATTGTGTTAGGACATGGTGATTAGGCCTACAACTGTACTGACTAATGCTAGGCTGTCGTGAAACTACTGCTACAATAAGGAATCGATCTAATGCACAACCATTTTGATAGTGCAAGTTTAATTTTGGAAAGTGTAAGTGCCTCCACACAGGACATGGGAATGAAGATGCACAATATACAATGGGTGATACTGTACTAAATACTACCTTAAAGGAAAAGGACTTAGGGTTAACTATTAGTGCTGACATGAAGGTATCAGAGCAGTGTGGAATTGCAGCAGCGAAGGGAAACCAAATTCTTGGATTAATTAGGCGAAATATAGTGTATAAAGAAAAAGAACTAATAATACCGCTGTATAAAACAATAGTTAGGCCTCACTTAGAATATTGTATACAAGCATGGAGGCCATATCGCAAGAAGGATATTGATATGCTAGAAAGAGTACAAAGGATAGCAACCAAAACTCAGGAATATTAGTTATGCAATGCGTCTAAAAGAATGTGGTTTAACAACACTAGAAACCAGAAGATTGAGAGGAGATCAGATTGAGGTGTTTAAAATATTGAATGGATATGAAAATATTGACAGAAATATTTTTTTCACAGTCAAGGAAGAGAGAAGGACTAGAGGACATGGAGTTACATTAGCAAAGAAGCAGTGTAGACTAGATATTAGAAAATTTTCATTTTCACAAAGAACAGTAAACGAATGGAACAGATTATCAGCTGATTGTGTAGGTGCTAGTAGTGTTAATATATTTAAAAATAAAATCGACATATACCTAAGAAGGGCGGGGTATACTTAGATAGATAGGTTGGACTCTCGATAAGCCAAATGGCTTCCTAGTCCACCTGCCATCTAGAGTTGAATCTCTAGGTGGCAATCTTGTTAAATCTTGATATATGACATTCTGATGTTTATACGATACAGTGTGTAGTGCTCAGTGGAATAAACGGTTTCTATTAAAATCTCACGACAGTTTGCACATGTATAGGACATACACACACGCACTTGGCTGGCTGGTAACTGATTGACATTGAATTGATCTAATATCAAGCCTCATACATACTGAGTTAGAAAATGGTTTTATGTGTACACAAATCATGAGAAGACGAAAATGGTTTGTGTATATATATGTATACACTGCCGTTTGCAGAGTCTACGTCAAACAAGACAGCTATAGGGGAAAGTCCGGTAATATGAACCCCCGGATAATATGGGCCATTTCCCTAACTCAGAAACCGTACAACAAACGTTGCCATCTGTCGTTTACATACAGGCACCCACAAGAAGGTAACGGAGCTGGCCGCCACACTTTGGAGCGGTAAAACGACAAAATATACAAATATTTACGTTAATAACAATTCATAACATTTCTTAAATTTCCGTATGTTGGGTGAACATACTTTTTAAATTTTATATCAACATGAATGACATGTTGTGACGATTTAGCTAACGTGTCAGTTTGTGTCATGCCCGATAATGCAACCACATCGAATAAATGTCCCGCCTGTACTAAAAAGGGAAGTGATATACCTACCGGGTGATATGAGCCACATGAAGTCATTTGTAATATGAGCATATGTTCATATTATCTTTGATGATTAATATCACAGTGTGATCTAGTCGAGTGCATTCGCAAAGCTCATGTCATGCCCCAAAACCCACAAGAAAGCGGGCAATAAGAAAAAGAAGGTGGTTCATGCTGAAATCCTCACTGGGTCCCTTCATAAATCACAACTTGAAGCACCCGAAGTCGTTACATCCAAGACACATTATAAGTTAGCACTTGAAGCTCACCAAGCTAGAACGAAGAAACCCAAACGCAAACGGTCGCCAACAAATAGTTGTACAGAACCCCAGGGCACAAGGATTGTGACAGTTATGGAAACACTGCCAGTGATAACGTGAATTGTGCCGCTGAAAATCCGATATGTTCATAATGCCACGAATGGTATTTGTTATCCATACGGAGGGAATGGATCAAGTGTAATAAATGCGATATATGGATGTATGTTGTATGTTCTGGAGCTGGTTAAAGGGTGAGGGTATGCAAATGTGATATGTGTTAAGCTCTCAATCAGGCTGCTCTCGATAATGTTGTTATCAGCACACTGCATCTCCGAACGTTTATTGTAGTGTGTGTGTGTGTGTGTGTGTGTGTGTGTGTGTGTGTGTGTGTGTGTGTGTGTGTGTGTGTGAGTGTGTATGTGTGAATGAGTGTGTCTGTGTGTGCGTGTGTGTATCTGTGTGTGCGCGCGTGTAAGTGCCTGCGTGCGTGCGTGCATGTATTACTCTTGCATTGGTGCGTATGTGTTTATCTTGGGTAATGTGATCACGTATGCTAATATTACCAACGGGGCATGTTCATATTATCATGTTTTAATATGAGCCATTTGGAGGATATTTTCTCCTCGTTCTCATTAAAAATATAAACAACCTAGCATGCAATAATGCACACTACAATAGTCTATCACGGCACCTTTCACGTCTTAGTTTCACAGAGAACATAACTAGTCATACGGCTCCAGAATATCAGTGTGAAAAAAAGTGGCTCATATTACCTGACTTTCCCCTATACACATATACTACGTGTGAGATGTGACTATATATAAGATGCACTGCGCAAGACGGGGATCAGGCATGTACGTAATATATGTGCCCTGGTTTCTAGAACCTCTAAAAGGTCACAAAACACGTGCTATGCCACGTGTGACAACAGTCAGATGAGTTAGCCGTGCTACCAAACTTACCAGCAATAACGCGATTTCTTTTATGGAAAAACTTTGGGTTATAACCGTCGCCCAATGATGATGCATTTTCTCGCAACTGACAGATAGGGAATAGGCACTTCAATAATTTTTTTATTAACTTAGATTTTAAATGATCTTAAGAGTTAAGACGAGCATCATCGACGTTGTGATTGATTGTACTAAATCAACGTCACGGGACATACCACTGCATCAGACTTCCCGCCTCAACCGAAGCCTACACAGCAAGGCTTCTTCTCACAACAACCACCCTCACCTCAAAAACCGAGGCAACCGGCGAAACTGCCACCAAAGTCTGCCTTGACACGGTCAAGGAATTATGCAACAGCTAGCATACGTAGAACCAAAGCAGCTTAGATAACTCTGCAAGGCTCACTTACACCCGAACTCACCCGCCCAATATTAGTTTAGATCTATCCCGTTGTCATTTTCGCTTCCAATAACGTCCGATAATGAATTTTGCATTTGCCCCGTTTTACAGAAAGCCTATTGCGTCCTCGGGTCAACATGACGTACGTGAGCGAATGGATGCCGCGGGATCCCGGTGGCACAAACATTCAACACCGCTAACGGCGACTTTCCTAATTTGTTTTGTGACTTGTGGATTTTCCTGAAAGAATCATACCATTGGTACAAACGCTAACATGTTGTGTGTTATATATTATATAAACCTTTGCACCCCACCCAGTACATTGTATTAACATAAATAAACACATTAACTGCTTAATGCGCACGAATGAGTCACATATATTATGAGAGTAGACCTGCGCATGGAGCTGTGACACTAGTGGCGCCACACCGTAGATAGAGAAGCAATCATTTTGTTTTGTCTCTGTCTAAAGCTGGCAGTGCGACAGAGCTGGCGTTGTAGCGTTTTCATTTTTTCGGGCGTTAAAAAGTAGCCGGGTAACGTTTCTGTGCATGCGATACCATAAATGCTTTGCGTTTCGCTGCACATTGATGATTGTGTATTTATCGCGCATGGGCAGAAACGTCAACCGGATATTATTTAACGTCCGGAAAAAATCTAAGCGTGCTGTTTCTGCATTTGCCTATCCTATGCCAGGTATTCGTCCAGGTCGTTTCCCCTCGTAGGGTTTCCAAGTGGTGATACGCGAAGGCCATCGGTTATCTCGTATTCTGCTGTATGTGTCCTGACCAGGTGCATTTCCGTCTTCTGACTTGTTCAGTCACGTCTGTCACTTTTATCTTTTGATGTTTAACATATTTCTTTCAATCGTTGTTTGTGCGGCTGGAAGCTTGTTCTTTGTCTGGCTGATGAGTGTCCATGTTTCCGCACCCTATGTCATTGCTGGCAGTACGCACGAGTTGTAGATTTGTCTTTTCAAGCATGTCCCGATGTTACCCTTGAAAATGTCGCGGTGCTTGGCGAATCCCGTCCACCCGGCTGTGGAGTAATCCATCTGAGACAAACATTGACCTAGGTGTGACCAACATCTCATAATTACCAATGGTTGTAGGCAGGCGAGGAACTAGCTCTGGGCGTGACTGTTGGATCACAAGGAAGCGGGTAAGGGGCTGTCTCTCTTCTCTCTTCTCGGAGCTTGATGACCTTGTCTCCTACACTCAGCAATGTATTTGCCATCCAGGCCGGTGCTGGAAGTCTTGAGATTCATCATCTTCATTGTGCTCCACACAGACATGTGTGCATCAGAAGCCGTTCCTTAATAAACTTTCGATAGCCGTCCAGTCCCTTCTAATCCCGGCAGAGTATGTCCTCCTTCGCAGCTTCCGGTATCAATACTGATGACACAATGCTCTTCAGTGGTGTACCCTCGATGAAGGGGTTATACCTTCGTAGTGGATCTGGATCCAGAAATTTGTTACCAAAGATTTTTGTTTAGTTCATACCCAAATGAAGTCAAATCAATCACTATCTCATTTGAGAATCCGATTCCTACGGGACTGTGAAATCCATACATGGTGGTCAGGGACGTCTGCACTATAGAGACTTCGCTTTGTAGACACTGATAGCGCTACGTTGAAATGTGTTCGAGTTGATGCAATTTATCCGTCAGATGGAAGCACTTCACCCCGTAATACACATCTCCGTTTATCTTTCACTACTGTCCGAGTGGATAGTTTTGGGATCGTATCACACGTGACACGTATTAAAAACAGTATTCACATGCCCATCGTGACAGCTAGCCCCTTCTGTGGATGCGTGTTTGGCGTGAGACTGCATATTTCCAACAGACACCCATTTGCCAGAGTTGAGGCTTGAGTGGGTTGTGGTAGACGTCAGCCATGGCCAGCGTTGTGGTGGTGGAGGGTTAGACATACTGTTCTGTGGGCTTCATACTTGTATTAGAGATTTTCATAGATTTCAAGTTCCTGTTGTTTCCAGCAGTAGGTAGTTTATATAATATTGGATCTGGTAAAAATGTGAACATGCCACCTTTTTGCATATCATTTCTATGCTTTACAAGTTTATATATTAATAATGTTTGTGCTGCATGCGCTTACTAGTGGGACATGTGTAATGATTTTCACATTTTTTTACAGGGGTATACAATTATAAGATTTATCTTTGGTATACTCCTTTTTTTCTAACACAATAAGAATATTGTGTACTAAAACATCAGTATCTTGTATTGTTGTGTTGGGAAAAATAAACAGTATTGTTATTATTAGTGACTGGTTTGGTGAAGTTGGAGATTTGTCATGGTAAAAGGAGTAATATTGGAGATTATCCGTGGTTGGGGTAATGTTTGATATTATTACAACAAATAGTTCTCTTCTAGCTGACAGGACTGGTTTGTTAGTATTGGATCCATAGTATGTTGTGACATGCCTGGGCGCACACATAATTTGGTATGTTCCCCCAATGCATAATTAAACTTTTCTTTTCCATGCAAATAAGTTAACAGATTGGCTAAAAAAGAGGTGTCCTTGAATGAAGTGATGATCCAGTATCATGGTTATTAACTATTTAAAATATCCAAATTAAAAAACAAACACATTTTCCATAGCATACGTATGTGAAATAAGTTGTTTTCCATGAATAGAAGCCAGCATGTAGTTTTACTACGAGCTTGATTAGTAAAATGGTTAGAAGGTAGATACTAGTGCATATCATTAACACAGGCCAATTGAACTGTGGCTAAGAGGTACTGATTAAAGCCATTTGACTAAGGTTTCAAGCTAGTCATAATTATATGCGTGATACAGTGACATCATAGACGATGAATTAATACATACATCATTTCACATTTTATTACACAGGAAGAATAGGTTGTTTTTACCGTAAATAACTGCACCTAAGATAGAAGCACATACCTGACTGCTGATCTCGGTCTAACACAAGTGGTACAGTGTGTAGTGTCTCATTGAAAAAATGTAAACGAACATAAGACAATATTTTAAAATATAACTGATCAACAATGCTAGTTATATAATGTAATATGCAGATAGATCCAATGTGTGTTTGCATTTACACTAAAACTTGTAAATAATGTAAAATAAACCTGATTCCATAGACAAGATCCTCTTGTTTCCATGTCAAGTTTTGTTGACAACGATTCTGTTTAGCAACACGAGAATGCAGAACGACCAGTGATATATTTGTCTGGCCTGTGCAGTTATTTCCAATTACCACAAGTGAAGACCTATAAAACAACTGAATTTCATCACCTCATGTTCTGGTACCTGTTGGTTATCCACAAGTCTCTCTTCTAGTTGGCAGATGCTGGGTATCAATGGCTCATTATTAAAACTATTTATTTAAATATAATTATATTATTTTTACATAACGTTGCTTAATCCAATGCCTTCCACATGACATTAGTAGTATGTACATTTAACTAAGAAAAAAGGAGGAATAAAAAAGATAAACATTTATTTTATGGTTTGCTCTCATAACTAGTTGCTATTGGTTTAACATCAATTTTTATGTATAATTATATTTAGCAAAATTATGTTTAAGAACACATTCAGTTTTTTATAAGTTACTATTGCAATAAAATAATGTTCATTAAAAAGTTATAACACACTTAATTATTGAGCTATTCTAACACTATAACACTCTACAAATCAAGGAAATATTGTTGTTCTATGCATGAATTATGTAGACAAATCTTATATAATAAAAAAGAAAACAATCATCTCAGCCGTAAACTGCTTGGATAGGTGCCACGGTCACTTCTCATTCACAAACACAATTAAGTTTCTCATTAAGAGTCTAATACCAATGATCACAAATTATTTACAAGTAACAGGGTTTGTTTTCCTTTCCTGCACTAATGACTTTGCACTGAGTGCTCTTGCATGGTCTGGCTGCCAGCATCAATGAGCACCGTGGCAGTATTGTGTGCTTTCATCAATCAGTGCATTCTGGTCGTCTCCAATTGCTCAGAGGATGTTGCTGCCAAATGACTTTTAACTTTATAATAATCAAGTTATTTAGCACTTATTGCTGCAAGGACAAATTGTCTGGTGACTTACATGATGACCGATGATGACATTGTCTGGTGACTTATATGTGGAGAGCTGATGATGACATTGTCTGGTGACTTATATGTGGAGAGCTGATGATGACATTGTCTGGTGACTTATATGTGGAGAGCTGATGATGACATTGTCTGGTGACTTATATGTGGAGAGCTGATGATGACATTGTCTGGTGACTTATATGTGGAGAGCTGATGATGACATTGTCTGGTGACTTATATGTGGAGAGCTGATGATGACATTGTCTGGTGACTTATATGTGGAGAGCTGATGATGACATTGTCTGGTGACTTATATGTGGAGAGCTGATGATGACATTGTCTGGTGACTTATATGTGGAGAGCTGATGATGACATTGTCTGGTCAGTTATATGTGGAGAGCTGATGATGACATTGTCTGGTCAGTTATATGTGGAGAGCTGATGATGACATTGTCTGATGACTTATATGTGGAGAGCTGATGATGACATTGTCTGGTCAGTTATATGCAGAGAGCTGATGATGACATTTTCTGGTGACTTATATGTAGAGAGTTGATGATGACATTGTCTAGTGACGTATATGTGGAGAGCTGATGATGACATTGTGTAATCAGTTATATATGGGGAGCTGATGATGACATTGTCTGGTGACTTATATGTGGAGAGCTGATGATGACATTGTCTGGTGACTTATATGTGGAGAGCTGATGATGACATTGTCTGGTGACTTATATGTGGAGAGCTGATGATGACATTGTCTGGTCAGTTATATGTGGAGAGCTGATGATGACATTGTCTGATGACTTATATGTGGAGAGCTGATGATGATATTGTCTGGTCAGTTATATGCAGAGAGCTGATGATGACATTGTCTGGTGACTTATATGTGGAGAGCTGATGATGACATTGTCTAGTGACGTATATGTGGAGAGCTGATGATGACATTGTGTAATCAGTTATATATGGGGAGCTGATGATGACATTGTCTAGTCAGTTATATGTGGAGAGCTGATGATGACATTGTCTTGTCAGTTATATGTGGAGAGCTTATGATGACATTGTCTGGTGACTTATATGTGGAGAGCTGATGATGACATTGTCTGGTGACTTATATGTGGGGAGCTGATGATGACATTGTCTAGTCAGTTATATGTGGAGAGCTGATGATGACATTGTCTTGTCAGTTATATGTGGAGAGCTGATGATGACATTGTCTAGTCAGTTATATGTGGAGAGCTTATGATGACATTGTCTGGTGACTTATATGTGGAGAGCTGATGATGACATTGTCTGGTGACTTATATGTGGGGAGCTGATGATGACATTGTCTAGTCAGTTATATGTGGAGAGCTGATGATGACATTGTCTTGTCAGTTATATGTGGAGAGCTGATGATGACATTGTCTAGTCAGTTATATGTGGAGAGCTGATGATGACATTGTCTGGTGACTTATATATGGAGAGCTTATGATGACATTGTCTGGTGACTTATATGTGGAGAGCTGATGATGACATTGTCTGGTGACTTATATGTGGAGAGCTGATGATGACATTGTCTGGTGACTTATATGTGGAGAGCTGATGATGACATTGTCTGGTGACTTATATGTGAAGAGCTGATGATGACATTGTCTGGTGACTTATATGTGAAGAGCTGATGATGACATTGTCTGGTGACTTATATGTGGAGAGCTGATGATGACATTGTCTGGTGACTTATATGTGGAGAGCTGATGATGACATTGTCTGGTGACTTATATGTGGAGAGCTGATGATGACATTGTCTGGTGACTTATATGTGGAGAGCTGATGATTACATTGTCTGGTGACTTATATGTGGAGAGCTGATGATGACATTGTCTGGTGACTTATATGTGGAGAGCTGATGATGACATTGTTTGGTCAGTTATATGTGGAGAGCTGATGATGACATTGTTTGGTCAGTTATATGGGGAGAGCTGATGATGACATTGTCTGGTGACTTATATGTGGAGAGCTGATGATGACATTGTCTGGTGACTTATATGTGGAGAGCTGATGATGACATTGTCTGGTCAGTTATATTGGGGGGAGAGGGGGTTTTGGGGGTGATGAAAATTGTCTGGTGACTTATATGTGGAGAGCTGATGATGACATTGTCTGGTGACTTATATGTGGAGAGCTGATGATGACATTGTCTGGTGACTTATATGTGGAGAGCTGATGATTACATTGTCTGGTGACTTATATGTGGAGAGCTGATGATGACATTGTCTGGTGACTTATATGTGGAGAGCTGATGATGACATTGTTTGGTCAGTTATATGTGGAGAGCTGATGATGACATTGTTTGGTCAGTTATATGGGGAGAGCTGATGATGACATTGTCTGGTGACTTATATGTGGAGAGCTGATGATGACATTGTCTGGTGACTTATATGTGGAGAGCTGATGATGACATTGTCTGGTCAGTTATATGTGGAGAGCTGATGATGACATTGTCTGGTGACTTATATGTGGAGAGCTGATGATGGTGATTCTGTAAGACGACACTGAGTAGAGAGTGCGTAATACACCTGGCAGTTACTGTTGTAATGAAGCGATGCAACAACAGTCAGGCACCTTCATGTTGTCACAAGACCACTGCCATAGCTACTGCTACTTCTCCGCATAGAGCCAGGCCAGTGACCTACTGCGCCAGATATGATGCCTGTTACCTTATCATAAACTCTTTGAGGTAACAATTATCACGAGATCAGTGACACAATTTAAAAAGTTCAGTCCAGTTGTTAAAGGTGCTGAAAACAAGGTTGACTAATTTCTTTTCTGACGTAAGAAATAATAACTTTAAGGAAATTAATGTTAAAATGTACACAAGATAATTAGTATTAAAATGTAATTAATGTTAACAGAGGAACTGTATTGCTTAGATGAAAAGGTATTCACTCTCTCAGCTGATTATAAATTAACATAGCAGATAACTTACTGATTACATTAGCGTGTATGCAAAAAAAAATGGCTACAGCCTTTATAAATACATTTCCACCCATTAGGCCAACTCTTTCTTGCCGTCTTGTCATTTGGGTTATCACTTGCGATTGACAATCTTGTTAAGGCTCTCAATGAATATCTGCTTGCAATAAACAGTCAGCTATTTTAATTGTAGCTTTCTTCTAAAGGACGTCAATGCTCATTTTAAAGCTCTGTCTACATTCAACTTGCCACATTTAACTGAGATACTTGCCCATATGTGACCAGACCCAACTGATAAAGACACTGATTAGCCAGAAGTCTAAAAAAGCCATGTCTGGGTCAGAAATGTACACCCCCACTACTGGTCTGTGATACATGTCCATCCTACTGGCATACACCCCTCTACTGGTCTGTGATACTTGTCCACCCTACTGGCATACACCCCTCTACTGGTCTGTGATACATGTCCATCCTACTGGCATACACCCCTCTACTGGTCTGTGATACATGTCCACCCTACTGGCATACACCCCTCTACTGGTCTGTGATACATGTCCACCCTACTGGCATACACCCCTCTACTGGTCTGTGATACATGTCCACCCTACTGGCATACACCCCTCTACTGGTCTGTGATACATGTCCACCCTACTGGCATACACCCCACTACTGGTCTGTGATACATGTCCACCCTACTGGCATACACCCCTCTACTGGTCTGTGATACATGTCCACCCTACTGGCACACACCCCTCTATTGGTCTGTGATACATGTCCACCCTACTGGCACACACCCCTCTACTGGTCTGTGATACATGTCCACCCTACTGGCACACACCCCTCTACTGGTCTGTGATACATGTCCACCCTACTGGCATACACCCCTCTACTGGTCTGTGATACATGTCCACCCTACTGGCACACACCCCTCTACTGGTCTGTGATACATGTCCACCCTACTGGCATACACCCCTCTATTGGTCTGTGATAGATGTCCACCCTACTGGCACACACCCCTCTACTGGTCTGTGATACATGTCCACCCTACTGGCATACACCCCTCTACTGGTCTGTGATACATGTCCACCCTACTGGCATACACCCCTCTACTGGTCTGTGATACATGTCCACCATATTGGCACACACCCCTCTACTGGTCTGTGATACATGTCCACCCTACTGGCACACATCTGTAAAACTGGTGAAGCAAATCTTGAATATTGCAAGTGATCCTGCAAGATGTTACCAGCATTTGTTTTACATTATTCTGAAAGGCCCACATGAAGGTTGTAGTAAATTTAAACATTTCATGACAAAGAAAAGCCTTCCATATTCTTAGTTGGAAAATGAGCATAAATTCTGTGCAATGTGTGGATTTGGAATCAAAATTCAATTAAAAATAAGAACTCAACGTTCTCTACACAGCACAGTCCCAGCTGCCTGCAGACATCTGCCATTTCTACCCCGTAGTCAATTAGCAGCGCCATTCAATCATCAGTAGTTACTTAATGCGTAATTGGGCTACCAAATATTTGCGTGTGCAGTAAAAAATAACCATATTGCACCAGGCCAGTAGGACTTCTATCATTGATTTTTTGATAAGCAACTTTTTTTGTAATTAGGCATGCTAAAAAGCTAATGGTTCTGGTAATGTTACTATGATGCTTGGTACATGAAAACGCTGCCAAGGGCTCCCATCTCTTATGAA